>OZ038313.1:15136997-15519497 GCA_964035775.1 Osedax frankpressi | reverse complement strand
TACGGACATTTTATATTCTTCACTATTATTAGTATTTAGATATTATTGATTTTCTCCGTGATATAAGGGATATATCTTTAAATAACGTTATTATCATGCCAGAATCATAATGACTATATGTCAAGTTATAATGTAATATAAGTATATTTCCCTTAATTAATAATTCTTTTAATTGTTGAATCTTAATTATAAATTGATTCAAAATTTAAATTACACAATGGTACCCTTATGGTTTATAATGATATATAATTGGTACTTGGATATATTATCGTTTTTGTGTGATGGTGATACAATTTTATTATTATTATTATTATTATTATTATTTAATTTTATAAATAATTTAATACAAAATGTTTAATAATTAATTTAATATCTAGAATAAACAATATGCTCATATATCGATATATATACTCAGGTATATTTATGTTGTATTATATATTTATCTCCGAGATGATATACATCATGGAAGTATAATTGTAAAATTTAAGAAATATAAAAGTATAAATATCAAAAACTGTAGTTTTGATTCAAATGTTTGCAATTTTGTGGACTATTATTTAATTTGATTAGTTCAACATATAGTGGTTTATATATGAAATTAAAAAAATACAATATGTCGCATATCAAAAGTTGGACATTCTATAATTGAAATTTTAAAGTTTCAATCTTTGAGGTAAAGAATAATATAATAATAAAAGAAATGTTTATACATTTTTAGAAATCTATGGAAATATTACATTTTTTATAAAATTTATATTTTTTAAAATAATTCTAATAAAGTAACAAATTAGGTTTTAAGAATTTAAAACCACAAATCAATACCATATGTAAAAAATACAAATTTTATCTGTGCAAGCATACTATATTTAAAATAGTTCAAAATCGGCAGCTCAAAAACACATATATTATATAGCATGCTCAGAATAGTAATTATAACTTTAAAATTAGTAAGGGCGTATTTACACTGACATAATCTGGTGCCAGGTACACTCTAAAAATGTCGTAGTTTTAGACCAAATATAAATATACCCGTTTTATTATTTACAACAACAATGAATGTCATACTTTTTTAAAATTTCACTCTGTAAATTTATTTGTTTTAATCATCAATAATAAAATTAAATAGTACAACATATAATTACAAATTAATAAGAGATACATTAATGGCTAGGTTCAATCGCTATTTGAGTAAAATTGTGGAAAAATAAAAAAAGATAATTACAAATTGCATTATATATTTAAACAATGAACAATCAAATAAAAGTAATTACAACTAATATTATAATACTAAAAATAATCTAGTAATTGCATATTATATTATCATATAATACTCATCAAATAAATAATTAATTGTTTTTATAGATATATAAAAACTATATTTATTATATTTTACCTATATATAATTTAATAATTAATTTAATAAATATATTTATACATCATAGGATTCTGGAAAGGATCCACGAAAATCTAATAGATAGTGGAACTTAGTAGAAGAGTTTATTTAATAAAGAGTTATGAAAAACATTTTGGTAATATTACTTTCCATTTATAATATATAGATTTTTGAGTGAAAAGTAATATATATATATATATATATATATATATATATATATATAATTCTTTTTATAGTCCCCTACGGAGCAGCAACACTCAGGCAACATATATTATGTAATAAATTATCATCTACAAGGATGGTTATCGAACGATTATTCAGAAAGTTGTAATCCAAAAGATGGCAATAATTATAAAGCGTTATGATGCATATTTTATATTGGAAAATGATATACATAAATAATAGAAATCGGTTTCAATTTGAACAATTTATACGAAGAGTCTAATTTCTACTGAGATGTCAATGTGGAAAGAAATGAAGAACGGACCCAGTTATTAGTGAAAATGTAGATGTTTTAGCATATTATCCATGATGCAATTATTAAATAAATAATATGTAACTCTTAAATATGTAATTAAAATGTATCATTTGGCAATTTCTACGGAAATAATTTCTTTACGGCAAGTAAACTATTCAGTATATGTATCTTTTCTAATGTTTCCCGTTCCTCTCGATTCCATTTCAAAAATTATGTATATGTTTCGTTACTCATATACTCGTATTTTTACCACAACGTTTACTGTGATATGTTGATTGCGAAATTCTCGGTTGGATGCATGTACCAGCGGTCAAGGAAAATATTTGGGCATGAGGTGAGGAAGAAGCTGATATTGATGTAGTGAAACCTGAAACATTTACTATGGATTCATTTGATATCGGCGGAGAAGGTACTGAGGCATAAACATACGATTTGAGTATATCATTTTCGATTATAATCGAACATTATAATGTTCCTGATAAAAATTATAAAAAATATACCATGAATCATTTTAAAGGGTATAGTTTATATAATAAGAAATTGCATTAGCAATAATTACATCAGCAATAATTATGAGATCATTTTGTAAACTCATGCTAAATGATTACATAATATATTATATGAATCATTACATGTTAATAATGTTAGAGTATATAGTTTATATGATAAGAATTTAAATTAAGTTATTACATATTAGTTATTATTTAATCTGTGATGTTACTATTTATAAATTTACAACAACAATCGTGTATCATCTTAGATATATAGTATTTGTACGTCATATATTACGTCATATATTTGTACGTCATAATTTACATTGATAAATATAATATATATAATTTGTATAATAATTATAAATACTATCAAACCATTATATGTAGTGGACCATTAGGTATCATTAAGAAACTCAATTCCACATCACAAGGGCACAATATCGCCCCTCTCTCTCTCTCTCTCAGACGTGTTCTTATTATCTAGTGTCAATAAAATTGATAAACAATACTATTTTGTTTCAAATAAGAAATATATTAATGTATATTTATTATAAACTCATGATAATATAAGAAATGTAATATTATATATATATATATATATATATATATATAATTAACTAATATAATAAACTACTATTATATTTGGTATTTTAAAAAGATCAGCAAATGATTATTAAAATTGTATGTTTTTATATAATTCTATAATTAAATAATATTTCTTTCACTTCTTTAACCTTTAAGCTAAAAAATTATTATATTTACTAGATTTTTTAAAAATCACATTTAAATTGTTTAATTTATCTTTTTAACTGATTTTTTAACTATTCAAAATATTTTGAATAGTAGTTTATTGTGTGTTTTTATTGTGTGTTCTGCTGATTCGAGGTCAGCAATAGTATTTAGTTTATACTTTTTATCAAACTTATCATAAATTGTTAGCCGATGCCATTTTATTCTCAGCACTCGGCTTTCTTTTATATTAACAATTGTAATTCAGGCCATTCATTATAATTAATACTGAATATTTACATTTTATTAATATTATATTTGTAGAACATACTTAAAATAGGACTAGATTTGTTTTATACGGTGACAAAGTAAAAACTTTTCGAGTGTTTGGGACTACTGATTATATCTCAAAATGTGATCTTATAATTGAGATCTGATCGCATATTTAGATACCAGGTACGCGTTTTTAGAGCAGATTATTGCCGTATAAAGACGACTTAATAAAGTATTTGAGAAAGAATAGAGAGATTTACAGGCAAGTGAAGATGTGTAGCAAATAATAACGCAAGGGAATAACTGGTTTACTACATAATGAATACAATGAATTATAAACAAAATATAATTGATTATTTATATTTATAATTATTATACAAATTATATATATTATATTTATCAATGTAAATAAGATTACTAATACTTTATATTTAAAATGATGTGATTAATATAATTAATTTTTGTATTCCTATTTTTATTAATATAATAAGTTATCAACATAATTCAGCATCAATAATCATTATGTAAATATATTTCTATTATTATTATGAATTGATTAGATAAGTTATGCTCAACATAGAAATAATATTTTTTATTAGCATATTTACTGATTTTTTTGTAAATTTGAAAAAAGTGGAAATACATATTCTATTTATATGAGCAATATACGAATTCAATATTCAGTGTACACAGTGTGCGAATTAAGTATATACAAAAATATAGGAATATATATTCACCTCGTTGATATATATTGTACACACATGGACGCATTTTATGAATGTTTGTCTGATTCTTGACAAAATAATGAACGTATCAAATGTAATTTGAAAATAAATGAAAGCATAAATTTAAAGTTGAAATAGTTATTTTAAAGATTTTGTATCTATTTAACGATAAGTTTTATAAAAAATATAAATATATATGTTCTTGTATATTGGGAAATAATATAGCCTATTCAACAACATTAGCTATATTAATAACTGAATAATCAGTTATATTTTCCAAATTCTCCATTAAATGTAATATCTAGATTATATACACAGAATTCATGCAATCTATTCAATTTCACTGATTTATATATTTATTTTGTTATATATTTCTTTTGTGTTAAATTAATTTTACGAACCAATTAATTTTACAAAACCATTATATTACTATTTAATATGTATATAGTAGAATAAAATATAAATTATTCATATTTGTGATATATATATATTAATATATATATATATATATATAACTAAAATAAAATATTTATTATTAAATTTCAGATTTAATTTACTTTAATAATATGTTTATATATAATGCATTGATTTATGAAATATAATTAAAAAGTTAAATATATAATGTTTCGTGTAAATAAATAATTTATTATAAATAACATTATGTATTGGTATTTAATCACCCTAAAATAAATTATAATGTACCCATATAAGTTAGATTATCTCCAAAATATAAAAATATTATTATTTATAGATTCATATTTATATAAATATAATAACCATGCAGGTTTTCTCAAAAAGGTACTATATTATGAAAATACATTAATCCATAAGCTGTATTCCTAAATATGAACGTGATACTGAATTTCAATGAGAACGCTCCCTTGCTAACAACAACCTCTAACCATGGACGAAGTTTTACGCTAGATATCTGCTCTGCCAATACACTAACGATTTGAGGGGATATCAGACTATATGAGGCTATATCAGCTATCGAACTATCGAACTAAGTGTTCAGCGATTTAATTATATTACCCTATTTATTAAATTTAATACGATAACACCATTAACCATTCAGCTCACAGATTGAAGCGTTCCAGGCATATCGGATTGGGTCAGAGCTCGTTGGCCTATAATCGATGTCGAGGCTAAATCGGATATTTACGTAGCCGCGTTGCCATTGGCAATGGTGAATGCGGACCCCAACCCGCCGTGCTGCCCTATCGCTGCATATGTTTCACGGCCCGAGTCCAATCACTCCGGCATGCAACAGATGTGAATAGTATTCTATTAGGCTTTTTAGAAGTTTCCCAAGTCTTTTTAAAGTGAGCCAAAACTATTACAGTGCCTGAAATCAGCACATTTTTGGGATAACATATTCAGCAAAGATCGAACAAGTTTATATTTCTTAAGGATAAATAGCGTTTAGGGAGAAATATAACGTTCCCAGCGTACATCTCCGACCCGATAATAACAAGTACAGATGACCATCTTCATATAATGTTACCACGCGTTACTCGTTATAATTGCAGCTTCTGAGGACTATCGCCGTACTTTCCGTAATAAACGGACAGGGGTAAGCACGCGCCTACACTATATTCACTCAGTAGTATAGCTTACACTACACCGCGGAGCGCATCTCCTACACTACATTCACTCAGTAGTATAGCTTACACTACACCGCGGAGCGCACCGCCTACACTACATTCACTCAGTAGTATAGCTTACACTACACCGCGGAGCTGACCGCCTACACCGCACACCGTTACATCACCGTACGCCGACTACATTATCGAACGTGTTCGCGATGTCGTTTTCACCGTTGCGATGACGTGAGTATGGGTTGTACGACCGGAGCATTACGGCCTATGAGCGGGCGTGACAGGAGACTTCCGTTCACTAAAAACGAGGTCAAGAGGTTGCACGATACCTGGAGCAAAGTGAAAAGCAAGTTCGAAACAACGTCAAGATATAGCTTGCAATGGTTATCCATCAAATTATCGCTTTATTGTTCATAATTTAATACTATGCATAGTATTTATTTCGACCCATGTATAGAATTAAATACGCATTAAATGTTATTCTAAATCGAAGTTAATGTTATGAATTTTGTGAAATACATTTTGTGAAACAGTAACTTGGTAATAGTTATGATGTAAATTATTAAAATTAAAATGTTCATATTATTTAATTTACATATACACTAAATGGTAATACAATTCAATAATGATTATAATTACTATAGGATTATATTTGAATAAGTCAGATAAAATATTAATATTGTTTATGAAATATGAAATATATTTATATTATAAAATGAGACTTTTATTTGTATATGAATTCTTGTGCACTAATTATATTTCATTTAATTATTAATAGTTATTACGATGCGCTTGAGGATAACACATCGTGGTTCATACATTTGGGACAACATTTCATTATAAAGCAAAGCTATATTATATAGAATGCTTTATAAAATTATTATATAAAATATTTTGATAACTTTATTTTAATTAAAAATAAATAATGCCAGTATAAAATAATGGCTATTTATAAGTATTGTATTATTAAATATAGTTTATAATTCTCACGTAAAAATATGTGTATGTAGGACTTACTTACAGTAATTAAATAAGAGTGTATTGCTTATCTACTTTTAGTAGCAGCCTACTAAATACGAATTGAATTAATTATTGATTTACGAACTATAGTTATCTACGTCCACATTGTGCCACGCAAAAGTACATGCTGATAGACTGTGCGTATATATGCATTCTATATGCTGTTGTATGAACAGCATCACACACACGGTCTAACTATAGTCGGTGTATTGATTATCTCAAAAAAAGAATTAATTTTAAATCAATATCCGCTGATTTACGAAAATGAATATTTTAATTATGCATCTATTGGTAGAATTATAATACGATAGCTATATATATATATATATATATATATATATATATATATATATATATTAGTTTATATATTGTATTCTTTGAAAATGAAAAGAAATATATTTAATATCTAATTGTATTAATTATGTTTTTTACAGTTTTTTCCGGTTCAACCCATATTTCCAGATGATATTTCCTTGTTTCGCGGACCTTAAAGGCAATGTTGAATTACACTCATCGCCATCTTTCGAATGGCTGGCTATCGCAATTTTTAATACTTATGATTACATAATCGACATGGTATGTTAATTTTATAATTATAACTATATGTGATATTTGTATAATGTATACATTTCTGTTAATACACATGTATAACTTTAAAAACTTAATATTCGTGATTATTGTATATACTCGATTCCAAACAGATGGACAAAGATATTGACCTTGCCTTAACAAGAATCCACGAAGTTTCCCAATCCCACGTTAGGATTCCGAATTTTCACGCCGAATTCTTTCAGGTAATTTTCAAGTTTTTATATTCTTAAAAATTATCATCGTATACCTGACCTAAAGTAAACTAAATATCAATTATATGTATTGTATCACAGGAGGAAAATAATGATTATGCATATTATATTGTAATATATAATATAACTCAAATAAAATACGTATATAAGTATATCTTTGATTATATTTCAAATATAGATGCCGCTATTTTGTATATAAACATAGTTTATAATATGTAGTGTATAATTTATTATCAAAATTAATTGATAAAATTCATTATGTGATGTTTCCGAATCCCTTTTCAGAGTAGGTGTTTTATATATTATTAAATTTAATGTAATTATTAATTATTAAAGTCTAATAAGGTTAATTTTGATTATGTATTGCCTATAGTTTAAATTGTATAGCTGATAATTATTTATAATACATATATTATAATATACTATACTTAATAAATTCAATATAATATACTTAAAATAGTATCAAACATATGTATTGTTATGATATACCTGAGCAGGGTTACTAAACTATTACGTATGCTAATATACGGTTGATATATACAGTTAAACCTATAGATAACTAATACAGATATGTAATTAATATATACAGTTTGTTATTAAAGATTATTAGTAATATTGTAATATACTAGTAATATAATATAATATACTTATAAGTAATATCAAAATTGTATACAATTTTTATATTATATTATTCTTTATAAAATCGCTACAAATATATAAAATATCTTGACCATAATTAGAGATGTATTCGTAATAGATAGAATATCACATAGCATACATAACAGTGCTATATTACTGGTATATCTACATTATATCTACATTATATCTACATTATATCTACATTATATCTACATTATATCTACATTATATCTACATTATATCTACATTATATCTACATTATATCTACTTTATATCTACATTATATCTACATTATATCTACATTATATCTACATTATATCTACATTATATCTACATTATATCTACATTATATCTACATTATATCTACATTATATCTACATTATATCTACATTATATCTACATTATATCTACATTATATCTACATTATATCTACATTATATCTACATTATATCTACATTATATCTACATTATATCTACATTATATCTACATTATATCTACATTATATCTACATTATATCTACATTATATCTACATTATATCTACATTATATCTACATTATATCTACATTATATCTACATTATATCTACATTATATCTACATTATATCTACATTATATCTACATTATATCTACATTATATCTACATTATATCTACATTATATCTACATTATATCTACATTATATCTACATTATATCTACATTATATCTACATTATATCTACATTATATCTACATTATATCTACATTATATCTACATTATATCTACATTATATCTACATTATATCTACATTATATCTACATTATATCTACATTATATCTACATTATATCTACATTATATCTACATTATATCTACATTATATCTACATTATATCTATATTATATCTACATTATATCTACATTATATCTATATCTAAACAAATATATGCTACGATATGACATTGCGACTACGTCAGTACATGGAAGATCCCGTGATCGAAGCGATGAAACATACGCTGAGGGATCAGTTTAGCGAGGACGAGGTACTGCTGATGAGGAGAGCATTGTCGTGGATACACAGCGATATGATCGAACGCCTCAAGTATCTACAGAGCCAGCTGACGTCCACCAAGTCGACGATAAGCTGCGTTGCGTAATCTGCTACATAGAGTTCGACGTAGAGTTTCGGGCGTGCAATGTACGACGTGTAACTAGACGTGTAGTATAACAAATATATATTAGGGATTTTTGTTATTCTCAAGAAAATATGGTTAGAAAGTTAATATATGGTGTATTAACTATAGATATGTATTACGATATATGTTCAAATTGTAAATTATTTATGTTAAACCGATATATAACTATATTAAAAATTAAATCATACAGTAGTATTATTGTTTTACAATTGTTACATCTTTTGATTAATAAAAATACACTCTTAATTATATAGAGTAATTTAAAAAATGATTCGAATTTATTAATATATATTTTTTAAAAAGTTAATTTATGTAATATTTAACGAGAATTAATTTAATCAAAATATTGAAATATAATTGTATCTAAAGCTGTGTTTTTAATTTACAATTTAATCTTATAATAATAATAATCTTGGATAATACGATACATATAATAAATAACTTATTATTTAATATAAGTGCTTTATTACAATATATTACAATGCTTTTATCAATATTATATATATATTCCTATATAGTAATATATATATATAATACATATTGCAATATACGTAGTTCTAACTTATAATATAACATGAATAGATATGAATTTTCAATTAAATATATAATTATACATACGATTAATTTGCGTAAAAATATAAAATGTGAAAGTGACGAATAAGAATAATAGTATTCGTTTATAAAATCTAATTAACAATTATATTTAATTGAAAATAATATACATTTCTTCTATTTAGAAGAAAAAGAATAAGCAGCTTATTATATATTCATAACACCAATTATAGTATATGTAAGCAATTGCATAGTATATGTTAACATTATCTTGAATATTGAAATTCATATATATATATATATATATATACATTTATATATATATTTATATATATACATATATATTTGTTATATTTACCTAAATTTAAATAAAAGTCCTATATATTATAATGTAATATATTTTAAAGTATTGTTGTAGAAATATTACATTTAAATAAATGGTATATATCTTACAATCAATTATTGAATATTATCTATACTATATATAGATGATTCTTCGATAATTCACTAATGGAACACTAGTATTTTAAGAATAAGAATAATCATATTAATATATATATATATATATATATATATATATATGTAAATAAATATATCATTTCCATATACGAGTCTATATATTTTGTAGATTTATCATTGATACTTAATACATAATGTACTTAAAATATATTCACTTTTCGAAAATACACATTCCATGTGAATAGCTTATGCAATGTTCAGTGTACAAAGTACACTAATATCGTTTATAAAAACTTGAACACAATATTTATAACCGCACAATTTGTATGGGTTATCGAGTGTTTGTCTATTTAGAAGCGCCGTTTACATATTAATGTATTTTATAAAATTCTAACATTTAAAAATGTACTTTATTTATATATATATCACGTACTTTACTGATTTACTATTTTAGATATTTATATGATAAAGTGCATTTCAAATATTATCAATTATACCAAATAAAAAAATTCTAATTAAGGATATATCTAATTAGCTGTCAATTAAACTTTTAAATGACATGTCTATCAAGAATTGTAAATATTATGATATATTTACTATAAATATAGTTTAATATTTTACAATAAATATATTTTGATTTGAAACTATATATTACAACAATTGCATATATTATTGATTGGGTATCTAAAATATATATACGAGAAAATACGAATGTATATATATAGAAATGTATTTGTCACGAATATAATATTAACAATTACATATAATGATACATACTACTAAACTCTCATAAATAAAATAATTGTATATATGTATGTATGTGTAATTTATGCATGACATTAATAATATATTATAAATTATAATAAATAATAATGATCAAATTTGGATTAAATTATATAATCTGAATTTGATTTTTTAAATATAATTTAACATAAATGAGTAATCTATTATGATATATAGTTTATGGATAGACTATATAGCCTATATATAAATTACAAATTAGATAATACATTTTTATCGACATCTATTGGAAAATTATTTTTTTCGGTACATATTAGGGAATTTTTCGTTTAATAAATAATAATGTATATTATTAGATAAATCAAAAAAAAATCATAATTAAAAATAAATAATAGGCTTAAATTAAGTAAATACAACATATGAATACTAGATTATTGTGAGAATGAAAATCACATGTGTATAAAATATAAATATTTACATTATTATTATTGATACGCTCTAAATACACCCAAATTAGAATATCAATTATTCATAAAATATAATAATATATTTAAATTTCACAGCAATCTTTTACAAGGCATAATAACTGTACTATACTTTACTAATCTTTGGGCATATAAATTATATTTTATATTAATTTTTTTGCATATAATTACAAATAAAATAATCTAGGTCATGAACCCAAATTGCGCAGCAGGGCAAATTGCCCACGACAATATCCTTGTTTTATGTATCATTATATAAATCATTGTTTTTTGTTAAAATAAATATATTAAAATAAAACAAATATTATTATGTCAAAGAGTAATTACTTAAAATATGTAATAAATAAAGCATACTTTATTATTTTATTTTTTTAAAGATTTAATAGCCTGCAACAATAATTATCGAATTAAATCAATTTTATTATTATTACATATATGTATATATAATGTATATTATATATATATATATATATATATATATATATATATATATTCCCGGATAGTTATATTTTTGTAATTTATAAACTAATTCTATAATGACTTCGATTAAGCTAGATTTTGTATATTTGCATATTAAAAAAATACGATATATGTAACTTAATATACATGTATTAAGATTGGATACAATATTAAATAGAATAGCGGGTAACAGGAATAGCCGGTCTACGGTATCTATTATAATTGATAATGGTACTACAATATGTATCGCTAACATCACGTTTAATGTTAATAATAATATTATAATTATATAAATATTGAAAACTAATACTTCGACTATAGCTAAACCACAAACGCTACCCCAATATATACTATTAAATATAAAATAGTATTACTTATAATTATAACTATAATAATATAATTAACTATAAATGTATCTATAAGTCTTATGATATATGGTTTCAATTAGTTATATTTTGGATTTAGTCACATTTTTATTTTATCACACATACAACCACACCCACACACACATACACACACATAAACACGCACAGTGTGCGTCGCACACACATATATATATATATATATATATATATATATATATATTTATTTATATATTATTTTATATATTGAAAAATGAAAATGAAAATTAGAAAATAAAATTATTAATAATTTGAGTTTAGATTATTATTGACAATAAACATACGAACTCTATTATACGTAAATCTCTAATGACTAGATAATATTACCTAACAATTTAAGATGTTCTTCAAATTTATGGAATAAGTATTCGAAAGTAATAATAACATAAATAAATATAAACAATAATATAATAATACAAAATAAGGATATATGATTATAAATGTAGATTTAAAAAAGGAGAATGAATTATCACGTGGGTTTTTTACAATTAAGTATTACATAACGGTACATAGTTTTAATCAGTTATTCTATACCTACATTTTCAGATTTTGTACCCGGTAGTTTGATGGTATATACAAATCATTTCAATTAGAAGTTTGAAAGCTGAGAATCACAATTGCGAAATATAAATTATTTAGGAATGAAAATTGTTTTTAAATAATAAAAGATCATTATTATGTTATGGTATTGAATTATATTAAATATATTGAATTACAATTATATTATTAATATTCAGCTATAAATGTAAATAATCATATACTGATAAAGATAATTTCGTAATCGATTATAAAAATTTAATATTATAAATGTATTACCAATTGATATAGTGAATTAACTTACATATATGGTACTTGCGGGTATGTTGATTAACGAGTTATATAATATATAGCGACATTCGTAGATATAACTACTTTCATAATGTACAAAGGGTTTATATACGTGAATTCAATCTAAACATATATATTTAATATAAATATGTGCTTTTATTAGATTGTATACATTAAATGCAAATATTATATACAAATTTATATAAGGTATACAAATAATTTAAAATAAATGAGTTTGTGTTTTATTTTGCGTTTAGTTACGCTATATTTATTTCGTTTCTATTATTAATATTTATTTTTTTAAATAAAAATAACAAACTAAATACAAATATTTCATGAATTATTCTACAGATTATTTTAAATTGGTTATTCAAGGTATTGATTGCGTTGACTCACTAACTACGATATGTACTTAGGTAAATATTAAATCGATTCAATTATGGTATAAATTTCATAATTTAATTAAATATGTATATATAAATACTAATTATAATTATACTCAAAGGAATTAGCTTATCGGTGATGGTAGCGCTGAATTTTATAATTTGCACGGTGGCTAATAATACTAACACCGGAAATTGGACAAATTGGACCCATTGGACCAAGAGATGGCAGGGCAGATCTCCAAATGCATTTTATATAAGACAAGGTTAGAAGGTATCGTTGTGCAGATTTACATATTCCACATACAGCTAAATTTAGGTTTTAATGTGCTTATATGATTAAGACTGACATATATAGTTAAATTTAAACTTCATTTGAATAATGTGGTAACAATGTAGTAAATTGTAATTACATGTAATTACATGTAATTACACGTAATTATAAATATTAAGCATACTTTCCATATTTATTTGATTTTCATCAAATCAAAAGATAAGAAAAGATTTAATTTAAAATACACCGATCTTAAAATAATAATTCATATAATGCTGATAGTGAATACTTAGATAGGGGTATGAAACATGTGGATTGTATGGTAAACTACCATTATTAGTAGGAATTGGGTAGTTAAAATGAATACACATTCTTAATAGTTTTTTATATTATATTAATTCAGTATAATTTCATAAATATTTATAATTTTTGTCATCTTGTTATATATAATCATCGAAAATGTAATTGCATTTATTAAAATTTACATAGATATAGCTTTCATAAGTAAATAAAGGTGAATGGAGAAAAGAATATAAATATAAATTAATTTGTCCTATATATATAAATATATATTATGTAGGGAATTTGTTAGATCATTTGCATAAATTATAAATAATGAGGTCCAAGAATTGAAAACTTCGAAATCTTTATAGCCACTTTCTTAGAAATAAGTTTTAATCTTCTACGTGATGAACTATATGTATAACGAGTAGATTATTAGTTGTAATTTTAGTTGTAGCATGTGTTTGATAATAAGGATATTATAGAAGAGTTAAAGTTCCTATTTATATAATATTCGATAAAATAATAATAGTGTTTTGTAATAAATGTATTGTGTGAGTAGATAATACGTTAATTTATAGTCGATACTTTAAGTTAAAGGTGAAAATGTTATTCATATATTATTGGGTATATAGTACAGATATATCAGCTGATTATTAGTTAAATATTAGATATAAGAGAGATATTTTAGCTGGCATAATTACTATTGTGAAGTATTTTGGAGTATTAAGGAATTATTAACTTTTTTGACAGTAGTGATTTATTTATAGTTCTGATTTTTAAAATATTATATTGGTGGAGTGTATTATTATCGTTTGAAATGGTGTCATCCAGATCAATATTAACTTAATTATCTATCGGAGGTAATAGATAATTGTAATAAGATAAATGAAATATCACATATAAAAATAAATAGAAATTGGATGGGTGTTTATTGTGGTTTATCTTAGACATATATCGAATAATAAATGTGTAGAAATGAGCGATTGGATATTTTATTTATAACGTATGTATACCTTATTTTTGAGGGTTAAATAACTTAAGTTATTAAATAAATATGATCATGTGAAACAATGTATAAAGTTATCTAATTTGATATGATAACGTATTTAATCAATATCAAATCCCAGATAAGTTCTATTATCTAATATTAATGTATTTTAATTTAATTTTATTATATTGAATATAATAAAAATCTATAACATTGATAGTGTTAATATATTATATTGTTTTATTATTAAATTAGTATTTTTGTATTAATATTGTTTAATTATAAAATTTTAGTAAAAACTTTATTTAAAAAATATATTTTTTAGCAACAATTTATGGTTTACAAGCATATTTTAATTAATACCATGTAAATTGATTAAACAAATTATCTTTCATTTTCCTTTAATATTTAAAAGTAAGTGTTAATATAATATTAATAATTAAAAATAATAATATTTAACAAATTAAGGGGAGACCGATTAAATATTAATTATTTTTTTTTATTTACCATTTAGATTAATTTATATGTTATTAATACTGTTGTGAAATTTAAGATTGAAAAACGCAATATAAATTGAATAAATTGCATGTTTATAAGTTTTTTGAAAATATTAAATTAGAGAAAATGTATATATATAATTATATATATATTTATATATATATATATATATATATATATATATATATATATATATATATATATATATATATGTATTCAATAATAATAAACAATTTGTCTCCCCTTAAACATATAATTATATATACATTTTATATTTAATATAAAATATTGCGTTTAATATGCACATTGATAGTATTTCAAAATGTGTATTCTATTTACAAAATGTTACATGTTTATATTGCAATAATATCTTGCTTTTTTAAAATATTTATATTCGGGTATTATTTAAACATTATATAATATTTGTTAGTAGTTACTATACGTTTTTTGTTTTCTATTTTTCTATTAATCTATTATATTTAATTATTACTATTGAAAAGTAAATAGAAATACACTATAATAAACTCGATATAATTATCCCATTGTGGTAGATTTATAAATATATGAATTATATAGAAATCCTATAGAAGTATTACTATTATGAAATATTTAAAAAATATTATATAATGTTTACAAATAAAAATGAAATATAACATGCTATATATATATATATATATTAACCAATTGGATATGACAATACATTTAATCCATGTCAGATCTTTTTCGCATATTTATTCATATTTTCATTTCAGTAATAAATGTTATATATTAGGAAAATCAATAACTATATTTGTGTTAATCAAATATGCGTATTTTATTAAATAAATAAATGAAAATATATTTTTAATTTCGATTAAAACTTGTCAATATAAATTTCTTTAAAATAATTATTTTTAAATGAAAAGTAAATTAAATATAAAAGTTTATATTATAACTATTTATAAATCTAATATATACATTTTTTGTGAATTTATAACAAGTTAATAATTATATTTATTAATATAACACGTTACCAACGATTAATTATACATTAGTTATTTTAAATATTGCTAATTAGCAGAGTATTATAAACAATATATAAAATTGTTTGTCAATATTGCAACGAGTATAATTAAGGTGTTATTAACAAAAATATAGTACATGCCAAACTTTCTAATTAAATTTGCAGTGATTATTTTCTATGGTAGATATTTTATATACTATTTAAATAAAATATAATTCATGAATTTATTTAGTTACTTATATTTAATAATTTTTATGAATTTATTTAATTATATTTATTTAGTTAAGTGTCTAGTGTTTTTTATTAAATATTCAAATTTGTATACGTGAATTTTGAATTTAACATTTAACTTTACCTATTAGTAATATTTATTTTCAAAAACATCTTAAATCATTTTTTTTATTCTATAGAATTATATATATTTTTATTTATAAAATAGTAAATTTTGTGATAATACTTCTTATAAACATTAATATTTGGTTATAAAATTTTAACAGGCTGCACGAAGATATTTAATAATTTAATAATCAGAAATCGAAAATATGGGATTATATATTTTAAATAAATTAACATTGTAAAGTTTCACATATAATTTTATTTATTTTTATTGTCATATTATTATGATTATTATAAAATAATAAATATCGTATATTAATAAGCCAATCAATAATAAAATATTAAAATATTATTTTTGAATAAACAATATTTATATATGATAATTTTGAAATCTTTAGAATCATTAACTGCTTTAAAATAATTTAAAACGTTCAACTAATTTCTATGCATCATAGAAAATGTTATATAATGTTGTTATTTACTCTTACAAAATAAATCTCACGTAAGATAATTATCTATAATTTATTATTGTTTAATATTGTTTACAAAGAAAATACTATTATCACGTGATATTATTTATATTCTGCATAATTTATGTTAACGCATTTATTTGCTTATATATTTATTTACCAATGTATACAATAAATATTATAAAATTTATTCGGATTTATTAACACTAAGTATATTTTTTCGATAAAATTATAAAAATTATAAAATCATTTGTTATAAAATAAATTTATTTTAATAAATATTAGAAATAATAATAAAAAGTGAATTAAAGTATTATATTACTATACATAATACTTTTAAGTTTAATAAGTTAATTTATATATACGATCAAATAATAATACATCACTTTTATATAACATTTTAAAGTATTTTTGCATTGCAATATTATAAGCGTTATAACACAAACTAACAATTATTTTAATAAATATTATAAAAAAGTTCTATTTACATACTTCTTTCTTAAAGGTCACCACCTATCTATCCAATGCACAAACTCTCAAAACCAAGACTCTGGCTACGACAACATGTACTTTCTGTGGACCAAGGACAATAAGCCGATTAAATTACAATTCAAATTTCAAGTTTCGACATCAGGAAATCTTGTTATTAAGGTTATTGGCCATATTAAATTATTATATATAGATAAATACACTCAATATATATAATAATACTGAAAAAAAAAATATTTAATATAATTTAGAATATTTATATTTAGTTTTGTAATAATTATATAGAACACATATAAAATACTTCATATATATACTTATGTTCACTTTATATATAACTTGAAATCAATACATTTCTTGAGATTATCACATTTACTACAACTTTCTAATCTGCCCGTATCTGAAATATTGGCATACGACATCTAACCACAATAACATAGAACGCTGAGGCGGCAGATAACGGTGAATACGACTGTAGCATGCATGCCAATATGCTAGGTTCAGCTGCTGATATCGACTCCGCAAAGGGAGGATTGAAATTCTCTCACCACCTCATAGGTATTTCACATAATAGGAGATGATAGTATTGCGGTGTTAGTATTTGGCATGTTAAGTGATGTTATTATAGTTTTCCTGTAGTAAGTAGATAGATAAATAGATCATAATAATCGATAGCAATGTATTAATATGGATTACTAAGGATTAAAAGGTAGTATATGTGTTGATGTATGTGTAGTATATGTATAAATATAGTAGTAGTATATATGTTAATGGAGTTAAAATAAAGTGTTAATCAAGGTATATATATGTGTTAATTGAGATGTAGTAGAGGTATACTAGGGGTTTAATATATTTTGTTATAGAAGTATATGGAGGATTTAGTGGGTATATGTTACTATTGGATTTAATATGTTACTGGGGTATAGTATCTATCTACTACATATGTATTAATAGAAATCTTACTGTATGCGTAACAGATAGGTTAATTATGATGTGGCTACATTACATTGGAATTGTGGTAAAAGTATTACTGTGGGAGTAGTAAAGGTGTTCTCGGAGGTGTAGTACATATTTCAGTTTCTGTATAGCTTAACTGTATATGAGAAGGGTTTTGTTCAAAATTAATTGTATTTTGTAAGTAGTTCGGCAAAATACTATGATTTATTATGATTAGTGGCGTAGTCATTAATAGTTTTTTGTAGTCTGTGCGTAATTGGATAGGAGCGATAAGTTGAATATTATGCAGGTGATTATCTGAATGTTGGAGTTTTTATTTACAGCAGAGTAATGCTGTTTAATTATTAGGTATAATTGTGAGGAATTAGATTGAATTAAGGGTAGCATTACTATAGAAATTATAGTATTTCTATAGCATTACTATAGAAAATCGCGCTCTATTAGGGATATTAAGTGTGGTTGTGCAAGTTCAATATCTAAGAATGTTTTGATTAGTTATATTATGTATAGTGTTCAATTGATTGATTTTGATAAATTTGATATACTTGCATAAAGTAAGATCATTTTCAGTCTAGATAGATCGATTTAGTCTTTTCATATTGTTGATACGTCATAAGTCCGATAAGTTTTTTTAAATTAAAGAAAGATTTGATATAGAATTATAGTTTGAAAGTATTGATATGTCTAATGAATGGATTTATGAGATGGGGTTGCATGAGTTTTTTCATATGAGATGGAAATGTACCTATGTAAAGTAATGATTTTTAATAATTTTATAATATAGGAAATGAACAGCATTTATAGCATTTATAGCATTTATATAAATATGAAATGAACAGCAAAAAGTAAGTATTTTAGAAGTGGGTTAAGCTTATATATTGGTGTTAATAGTTCTCGTTAAAAAGAAAGTGGATAGTGTACATGCTAGGCTTATTAATGGTGGGATGATAGGTTGTTTCCATCAGATTTCATAATATTGATATTGTATTGTTAACTAATTTTCTATACGTATATGATTTTCTGAAATAGTTCCGGAGTTTAGTATGATTTTAAAATTAAATTTTTATTTTATTGTATTACTGATATGGAGTTTTTTATTATGTCATATCAAGTATCTTACTGTAAATGATTTAGTAATAATGAGGTATGCATATTCAGGTTTTTATTAGGGGTCTAAATTGATTATTTAATGAGTTGATAATATTGGAGTGGTCTGAGATTAATGTATTTCCGGGATATAATTTAGAAGGAACGATAATATTAAATGATTCTAAGTAGAGGAGGTTGATGCAATTTATTATTGAAGTTGCTAATTAGTTAATTAGCTGTTAGTTTTGATCAATAAGTTTTCATTATCATTGATGAATTTAGTTGTTAAGAGTTTTATTGATTGCTATTATTGTAATTGGCTATGACCTTGAGGACCGAAAAGTATACGAGAGAGGTTCTGATATTCAAGGGAAAGTCATTAGTTTATGTGATTCACCAGTCAATAGTTAGGTGATGCAAGTTTAGATGTGTAGAATGGTATATGATCTTTCTTTAGTATAGTTCAGTTTATGATCGTTGGTTACAAATATATATATTTTTTAGCTGGTATATAATCGAACAAAATAATAATAGAAGTTAGTTGACGAGAAGTAGATCATAATAGAGGTTCGACAATTATATGATTCAATTGATTATGATGGAATGTTTATTGTGGAAAGCATTATGTGAAAGATTGTTTTCTACGATGTTCAGCGAATGCGTAGTTCAAAGGAATTAAGTAATATAAATATAATGTAGTCGAAATGTTAATAGAATGTAGTAGACATATTGATATTATATAGTAGAGGTGTAGATAAAGATTGGTTGGTTAATATAGGACTATTAGTTATAACAAAGGTATTTATATGATTGTGGTAAAGGTGTATGAGAGCTGTTAATGAGGGTATGAAAAAGGTATTAATTGAAGTATTAATGAATTAGTTAATGGATATGTGTGTAGTTGGTGTGTTCTTTCATATATTTCAGATATGTTGGTAGAGGAGTAATTGTAGTATTAATTGGAGAGTATTCGTAGTTTGAATAATCCTAACTTACTCGCTTCCTTCAGTATTCGCAGTACCAGATTATAAAGTACGCATTCGACTTATCTACAATGTTATGCAATGTTTTGGAACCTCTATATCCAAGGAGAAAGCTGACCTTTTTAAAACTTGCCTATGCGCGAAACGGCCCTGTTCATATGAAGTCATCGCGAAATGCAGGTATGGCTACCTACTACAAGAGATCTACTCCACGGAAGGAATTAGATCACTATTACCTTCGGTGCGGAGTTGCTTCTCGAGCTCTATTTGTCGTAGAGGTCGACAGTACTCTAGCGAATTTTAAATTGGTCACCAATATACGTGTACATATTTTCTTACCACATATCTGATTACGTGATTAACCTATCATGGCATACGTATTCTCGTGTTAGTAACAATAGTATTAGTTTTCTTTTTTGTACTGAAATAAACCTGTTTACACATGGCTTAAGCATTTAGATGCATATGTTTTATATTAAGATGTAATAAATTGATATAATTTGTATATCAAATATATCAATTTGTGTTGACTAAATAGTTAATCCTTAGACATTGAAATTGATTTCTAAAATATAATAATTTATAATCTAAAAATTATAATAATAAGTATTGATAGATTATAATTGAAAATAGTTCAGGTCGAATATAAGTATATTATGTAATTACTGTACTAATGATATTTTGGATAATAAATTTGTTATTTGAACAATTAAATAACAACTGCATAGCAAATAATCATTACATTTTAATTATATTTTATAATATAAAATTGTAATGATAAATTGGCTGCAGAGTACACAGACATCTGGATCAGGATAAGGAAATCACCCAACCTCAAGTGGTAGTTGATCTAATCAAGTCTCAGAACTCGAACTTTGAACCCCAGTATTGTGATCCTCTGTGTACGAAAAACCAAATTATCTCTCATTTAAAACTAGTTAGATATGCTTAGTAATTTATATAATTTATAGATTAAATTAAAAAAACATGATCATAAATACACTATTTTGTACTAATTTTAGTTTATTTCTTTCTTTGTAATCTATGTATAAGTAATGACCCCTTTATATATTATACTATATATTAGATTAAGTATATTTATGTACATACTTATTAAGTATCTACATCGTATAAATGATATATATTTATGCTAATCAAATATATGCATATAATTGAAAATATTGACCTATTTATCATAGAATAACTATTGTAGGGTGAACGCGATATATTGAAACTTGCGAGTGAGGAGCGTAGCAAAGAAGGAAAAGTAAACCTTGACCCAAGGATAGAAAGGACGTTACTGGTGATGTGTCCACATGGATATGAAGTCTACGGGAACGCTACTTGCAGTTAGTCGAGCTATCGACGAGTTACTGGTCTACCTTTCTCTTTCGTCTAGAATATTTATAATTGTTGTATGATCGAATATCGTTTCATACTTATTGCTCAATTCAAATTATCGAGAGTTATATAAATCTAAAGTAAAATATGATAAAGATCATACGGTACAATATATTAAAACAATATATGATTAAGATGATACAATGTTACTGTTTTATATTATTAATATTAGTCAGAGTTAAATATTGGATATTTAAAATCTATATATCTAGATATTTATATATCTTATTATTTATTATGTTAATTATATTATATTATATATATGATTTTATATAACATTAACATAAACATCTCCATTTATATTGCAAAACGATTTGACTTCGTAAGTAAGATAAATGAACTCGAATAACAAGAAAATTTACCTAAATCACAACTCTCTTCGCAGTGCCTTGTTTGCCCGGCACTTACGGTAAGACCGGAGACCTATGCATCGCCTGCCCTATAGGTGCCTACGAGGAAGGTTTCACTAGCTCCGTTTGTACGAAATGCCCTCAGCAGATGACTACTTTAGATGTTGGCACGCGCAATCGAAGCTACTGCAAACCGGTCGTGAATCTGTTAGACGTTGCCAGGGAAGAACTCTCACCGCTGGGGGTTCGTTTGAAAGTTATATATTATTCTCAAAGGTCTCAAAGGTATTGGTTACCTTTTAACATATTCTATGATCTATAGTTTATGCAATCTATTATATTGATTACATTTTAGATATTCGTTTAATAATCTTAATGCTAGTCTTAATTTGTATTTAGAGACTAAGAAGAAATGTCAGCGAATCCTACAAGTCAATTGTCTTATTTTCATTTCTGATAGCAGGGTGTTTCCTTTATGTCATTGTCACTGTTGCGTAAGTATTCCTGTATAATGAAGAACTATAATATCGATATCTTATTAATTACATTATTTTATTATTTCCGATATATTAAATTTGATTATATTTGGTAATTTCTATTTCAATAATATATTTAAATTAATCATTAATATTTTTATGTTATTCAATATTAGCATACAATAATATTATACTATATCAATAATACAGATATTTGATATAACATAAATAATTGTTGTATTCTTTCAGAATCTGCAAATGTTATTCAGCCGGAAGTTCAGAATCTTCTGATAAAAAATATTTGATATGTTAGTTTAGATATCGTATGATAAAATAAATAAATTCAATGTAATCATATTATTAATTTAATTTGATTTGTTTTTTATTTAGATTACAATCTAAACTGATTAATAATTAATAGATAGTATGTTGATATATATGCAGAAATAAAGTTTTAATATTATAAATTAATATAAAATCACATAGCTAGAAATGACTATGACTATGATACAGAAGACGACAGGAGAAGGAAATTCCAGAAATCGCAAAATAATGCTATCAAGGTTATCAATAGTTAATAATTCGCCATTATTAACTACAATATCAACTACAATATTAACTACAAGATTAACTACAATATTAACTATAATATTAACTACAATATTAACTACAATATAAACTACAATATTAACTACAATATTAATACAATATTAACTACAATATTAACTACAATATTAACTACAATATTAACTACAATATTAACTACAATATTAACTACAATATTAACTACAATATTAACTACAATATTAACTACAATATTAACTACTATATTAACTACAATATTAACTACAATATTAACTACAATATTAACTACAATATTAACTACAATATTAACTACAATATTAACTACAATATTAACTACAATATTAACTACAATATTAACTACAATATTAACTACAATATTAACTACAATATTAACTACAATATTAACTACAATATTAACTACAATATTAACTACAATATTAAGTACAATATTAACTACAATATTAACTACAATATTAACTACAATATTAACTACAATATAAACTACAATATTAACTACAATATTAACTACAATATTAACTACAATATTAACTACAATATTAACTACAATATTAACTACAATATTAACTACAATATTAACTACAATATTAACTACAATATTAACTACAATATTAACTACAATATTAACTACAATATTAACTACAATATTAACTACAATATTAACTACAATATTAACTACAATATTAACTACAATATTAACTACAATATTAACTACAATATTAACTACAATATTAACTACAATATTAACTACAATATTAACTACAATATTAACTACAATATTAACTACAATATTAACTACAATATTAACTACAATATTAACTACAATATTAACTACAATATTAACTACAATATTAACTACAATATTAACTACAATATTAACTACAATATTAACTACAATATTAACTACAATATTAACTACAATATTAACTACAATATTAACTACAATATTAACTACAATATTAACTACAATATTAACTACAATATTAACTACAATATTAACTACAATATTAACTACAATATTAACTACAATATTAACTACAATATTAACTACAATATTAACTACAATATTAACTACAATATTAACTACAATATTAACTACAATATTAACTACAATATTAACTACAATATTAACTACAATATTAACTACAATATTAACTACAATATTAACTACAATATTAACTACAATATTAACTACAATATTAACTACAATATTAACTACAATATTAACTACAATATTAACTACAATATTAACTACAATATTAACTACAATATTAACTACAATATTAACTACAATATTAACTACAATATTAACTACAATATTAACTACAATATTAACTACAATATTAACTACAATATTAACTACAATATTAACTACAATATTAACTACAATATTAATTACAATATTAACTACATTACTAACTAATTAATTGATTTGATAAATAATGTATGCATCTCATGTATCATTAATCAGTACACATACGAGAATACAAATATTAAATTTATTTAAAATATTAAATTTTGATAAAAGTTAACTAACATTAAAGTCGCGGAATAGCGAAGGTCAAATGAGGTTTCTTGATAACGCATACAGTGACACCTCTGAGCAAACTACCGACCAAACTTCTTATCAGACAACTGATCAATATGAAAGACGAAACAGAAGAACGAGCCCGTACAAGAGGCATGGATATAATCAAGATTATGTATATCATTATATATATATATATATATATATATATATATATATATATATTGACAGCAGTTTATGGCTATAATTATAATATCCTAATTATTCTATTCAATAATATCCCTATAAAATTAGAATATGAATAATTCTAATGAAAAGAAATCTGGATTCATGAAAATGTTAGGAATGTTTAAAAATGATAAAAAGTTGAGATCAAGGTTTGAACAAATAAATATAAAATGTTATATTAAATTTAATAATTAATTTAAAATTTACTTTATATCAGTAAAACTAGAGTATGAATGATATTTAATTCCATACATTAATTGAAGTGTAAATTCTATATTATTTATTGAATATTATTGATAGTATACTAAATTAGCAACAAATAATGATAATAGTTTATTATAAACCATTTGATAAATGAGTATATTATATTACTATAGTGATATTAATTGTGTATATATATATATATATATATATATATATATATATATATGTGTGTGTGTGTGTGTGTGTGTGTGTGTGTGTGTGTGTGTGTGTGTGTGTGTGTGTGTGTGTGTGTGTGTGTGTTATATGTGAGTATAATTGATCAGGTCATTTATAAATTATCTTTATTTATAAATGAAAATCAGAGATATAATAACTTATCTCCAAACTAGTATCTAATATTATAAAACTCCAACTCAGGTTGAGGAGACAAATCGCTAAGAAACGTGAAGTTGTGGCGTCTGGCTCCGATTCGCAGGTGAACTCCAGCATGGAATCGACAACCGAGGACGAAATGCAATTCGAACCGAAACCTTGCCGGCGTAATGGAAATAAAGAAAGGAAAAGTCGAATCCGATTTAAGTCGCAATCTATAAGTAGACTTAGGACAATGTCACACTCAGCTAACAATGAAGTTCTGAGAGGAAAACGTATGAAGATGAATAGTTAGCATGTATATATTTTTTTTTGGATAATTTATTACTTCCAATTTAAGAATGTTTTATTATTTGGAACATTTTCTCTAAATTGTAAATAATATTATGCTTTTTACATTGTATCCTTTTTAATTTAAAATTATATCCGAAATATATTTTTGTATTCAGAATTATTCACACATCATTCTATTTATTTCTCCACGAACAAATCATTCACAACCATGTTTCATAGATTCTGGAACCAAGTACCGAAACCCAACCAAAGTACCCTATGTTAACAACGATATCCAGACAACTCGGGCCAACCACTTTCGTAACTCTACACCGAATATTATGGATATCCAAGAACAACAACAATTGCCGGCGAATAATTTAATGGTTCCAACGCAAATGGCTTCTTGTCAAATCATGCCTCCTACTCAAATAACTCCAACTCGGACTAACCAACAACAAACACGCTCTAACCAAATAACGTCAACACAAATGTACCCCAGTCAATTGCCTCAAATCCAAATAACTTCTACTCCAATCGTTCCAAATCAAGTGACTCCACATCAGATAGCCCAAAGTCAAATAACTTCAAATCAAATGGCTTTAAACCAAATTACTTCACCACTAATGGCCCCAACCCAATTAACGTACAGTACTCCGAATTTACCTTTACCCCAAACGATGACTAACAGAAATCTCTACAACCAAAGCGTACAGGTCCCCCCATATCAGCAACCTCCAAGTCATCAACAACAGAACCAACAGTCACAGCAAATAACTTACCAACAAGAACCTCCTCTACCCCCTCCTCCATCTCATCCACATCTCGCGGACACTAATATCAACAACTCATCGATACCTAAAACGCAATTAACTTTAAATGCGCCACCACTCCTGCCAACACTTCCGCAAGCTGAACATCAGTCCTACACTCCAGCTTTATCTCCCAAGTGTGCTAGCCAGTACTATACTATCCCAGAGAGCAACAAGGTACAGTCATATGAATATATATATATATATATCTACATTGCATTAGAATAATTAAAAAGTATTATTTATAGTTTATATATATATATATATATATATATATATATAAATATAAATATAAATATATTATAAAAATAATCAGTGAATTTAATAAAACCACATTAAACAGGTTAACCTTCAAACTTGTAAGACACAACGTACATCTTACAGACCGGTAGCTCCGACTGGTGATCGGAAACCTAGCGAACCGGAAATTAAGCAGCGATATTATCGCCACCAACAACCAGAACACCAACACCAAGAGCACTACACCGACCAACAAAACTCCTATTCACCGGTTTCCGGTAAACAATATCAATCCGAGGTCAGAGTTCATACTTCACCATCCGAAGTTTACTCTGTACCTGAGAATGATGCACAGAACTACTTCCGAAATAAGAAACACTCAAACAACAAGGTTCATTAACATGATATATATATATATTTATATATATATATATATATATATATATATATATATATATATGTATGCATATTATATACATATTATATACATATTCTCTATTGTAATTTATGGAGGTTTATGTAATTTGCTGAATAATATTGATCATATTTACTGAATAACTAATTATACGTATACTCATGGTTTGATTTAAGCTTGCATTAACCTTGTTCTAGCTGGGGACATTTATTAATAGATATGCTCCCTTTTGTGTTCACATTTGTATTTTCTGAGAATAAGAAAACAATTAAGTTAGAGGGGTGAGGTATTGTGTTATATAGAAATGTAAGGATCTTTGAAAAATAATGTTAGAGGATACGTTTGTATATAAGGTTTAGTAAGGTCATATGTGCTTTAGGAAAGGGTGTGGAAAGTAATGTATAAGGTAACTATGTATGTGGTATATCAAGTTAGTAAATATCTTACATGTGATCTGGGAGGAATTATATAAAGTTTGTATGGGATTTGATAGGATATGAATAATTAGTTATATTATTGTTTTTATGTAGGGAAGATTTTATTTGGAATACAAAAAAAGCATAATTCTAATTTCCCATTCAATCCCTCCTAATTTATAGTTTATATACTGGTATGTAATTGTTTTATTACATACACATATTCAAATCTATGATTAAATTAGATAAATCAAATTAAGTGAATATATGTATATATTATATATATACTATATATATATATATATATATATATATATATATATATATATATATATATATATATATATGTATGTATATAAATATATTAATTTTATAAACAGCCATCTATTTAATAAATTGTAGTACATATTGTAGTGTTTCCTAGTAGACTTCTTTACATGGACCAGTGGCGGTATTATACTGATGGTCTGGCAACCTTCCAAATCACCTATATGTATCTAAAGGAACGGAATCAACATTTCTATTTTATATTGTGTGTCGAATATGTTAATAATCCTAAATATAAATTAATATAGCGCACTGTATGTAAATCATCGTAATCAGTATAATAGTTTATATATATTTATTCGCAAAACTAAACCAAAATACTATTATATATATATATATATATATATATATAATTTTCTTTAATTATTTATAGGTTTACGACTGTATGAATTCTAATAACAGCAATAACTGTAACGCACCCCAACGCAGAGAGCTTGAGGTGTTCATAGCTCCCAGGCACTCTTCTTCGTCGAACCTCGAAGGCAGATTCGAACCAGCCTTACGCCATTCTCAACACCACTGATTAGAATGTCAATTACACTTAAGCTAATATATCTGAGATTCGATTTGTAATAGAAAAAACTGCGATCAACGCAGCTCGAATGATGATATTTTTATTCTAGCATTATTTAGATAAATTGAAATGACATAGCAAATACGTTATTTTCATAAACTGATTATAATGAAACAGACATTATTTAAATTATCAGATAATGACTGCATCATGGGTTGTGTATGTGTATTATTAAATAAATATATTAATTTACATTAATTTTATTTATTTTTATTATTTTAAATTTCTTCATTTAATTTAATATAATAAACGTGTCATCTAGTTAAATATTAAAATAAATATCTATACAAATAGTGTTATTACGTATAGTAATTAAATTAGAACTATATGATATATACTATATATAGATTTAATCCAAAAACAATCTAATAGTAAATATTTTATAATTATAAAATATTAAAAAAATTAAACTACTAATATGATCTCATGTTTTCGTTATATCTCTCAATTTTTTTAGTAAACATTTATTTGTAAACATTAATATAAGATCAAATATAAATTATAAACTCATAATAGATAAAATACACCTTCACACACACCTTAAAAATTATATTAACTAACATTGAATATAACCAATTTGTTTATCATAACAAATTATAAATAATATTATACCTATTCATTATATGATTAGATATAAATAAACCATAAATAGGATATCATTATTTAGGTTTACACATTTCCCACCCAGCTATATTTAGGTTTATATAAGTTTTAAAATATCAATTTATATAATTAAGAAATTTGTATATAGTTAAATTAAAATTACGAAAAATACTATTTATGTTTTACTAATAATTAATAGTTATTAATTATTAATAATAATTAATTAGGCTAAAAAATAATTTTATTTATAGTACATATTGGTAATATTTCTATATACCATGCATTCCCTGTTTATTTAATTTTCATCAAATGAAGATAACGAAAATGATTAATCTTGTAATGATTATAGTAAAATAAATAGATAAATAATAAATAAATATTAGTAAAATAAACATGTATAAAATATCGATAGTGAATAGTTAGAATTGTATAGAAAAATTGTATATTGGATGGCAAAGTCCCGTGGGCAGTTAACAAAGATACATAGTTTTAATAGTTTTTATATAGTATTAGTTTATTATAATTTCAAATATGAGATAAATATATGTTTTTTATGTCAATGATTATATCTATGTTATTACAAGTAGTTAACCCTAAGCATATTAATAGTTGTTTATAATTATTACTTTTAATAATAATTTATATTTATAAGTATACTCATTAAAACATTATCTATTTTAACTATATTATATATTTTAGCAATGATATTAAAATATATGTATTAAAAGTATTATAAAGTATGTAGTTTATTTGGAACATTTTTGAAATTATTTTAGAAAGTAAGTTTTTATATTTTATATATATATATATAAATAAATATATATATATATATATTAGATAGGAATTTGATAGCTCATTTGCATACATTATAATTGATGAGGTACAATAATTGAACACTTCTGAATCTCTATATTCACCGTTTTAGAATCGGAAATATTGATAATCTACGACATAGAATATCAATATTTCCGAATCAATATTTTGTAGAATCTACGTGATGAGATAAGAGAATATTTGTTGTAATATTAGTTTGAAGATATGTTTGCAAACAAACGTTTTATAGAAGAGTATAAGTAGTCTTATTTAGTCAATATTCGATAGAGTAACAATATAGTTTTGTAATAATAATGAATTGTGTTGGTAGATAATAAATTAAGTTGTAGTCGTTACTAGAAGAATGAGGTGACAAGGTGAACATCTATTATTTGGTATATGGTATAGATATATGGGCTAATAATTAGTTAAATATCAACTAAAAGATAGAGCGTCTCTAGCTAACACGATTAGACTTGTGAATAGGAGTGTTTAGGAATTTAATCATTGTTTTGACAATAGTGATTATTTAGGGTTCTGATTTTTCAAATATTATATTGGGGTTATATTATTATTTTTAGAAATAGTGTCACCCAGAGCAATGTTAAGTTAATTATCAGTCAGAGATCATAGATAATTGGAATAAGATAAAAGAAATATTACATATATAAAGTAGTAGAAATTGAATGGCTTTTGATTAGGTTTGAAATAATAGTTGATGTATGGAAATGAGTTTTATTGTTATATATATAATACGATAATTTATATCCCATGCAGTAAATATAGAGGAAAGTACTGAAGCTATTAGCTTCAGTACTAATATATCATCAATATCTACTGTTAAGTTAATAAAAACTATTATATTATATAATATATTATTATAATTGATATAGTAAATAAGAATCATATATAATACGTTATTTTAATAGGCATAATTAGAAATTTATGGAATAATAGGTACTAACTAGTTAGGCAAATTCATTTACATCCGAAAAAATAGCCTGTAATTTGTAGAGAAAATACCGTTATCTCTAGTTATGCACATATGACTTGTTAATTAGGAAGTATATGTATTTTATATAAATAAATATATACTATAATTATTAATTACTATATTCTTGTATGTTATTTATTTAAATATATAACAATTAAATAATTAAGTATATTCAATTATAAATAGTATATTTATTTACAAAATAATAATATATATAATTTATTTTAGATAAACTATAATTATTAACTAATTATCAAAATAGTATGGGATAATAAGATAATAATATAAACGGTTAGAGAAGCAGTACAATACAATGTTCATGGGCTATCACAATATATACTTTTTATTTTAAAAATACTTTATAAGTGTGTAGAAAATACATTAGTTTAAGTATTGTTGAAATGTCAAGAATATTTATAAATCATCAACAGTAGCAAGGTTTATATTGTAAATTATATTAGTAATGACATTATTTAACATCATAATTAGTAATATTAATTTATAGATTTATAAATAAAACCACCAATATCAAGGAATACTGAATTATCTTGTATAAATGTACCACAAAAGAAAATTTATAGTAGAGTTTTACAAATATTAATTTTGTTATGATTATAGTAATTCTATGAATATTAATTTGTAATCGTTGACTATGAAAAGTGCAAAAAAATAGTTATAATAGTTAATAATTCTGTTATCATACATAATTATTAATAATACAGTTATAATACATTTAATTTAACTTAATATGGCAATTCATTTAAAAGATGAACTATTGAAGTATTACAATGCTAGTATGACAATTGATGCCTATTCAGGAATCAAGCAAACATCATTCATAACGACTACAGTCGTCAATGATTGCTATTTTCATGCACATGCATTGCAGACCCGATCATACAATGATAGTTAATTTAAATATATATTATTTCTAATTTAATTATATATATTTATGTATATTCAAATAAATAGAATTAATATTTAAACAATTGTTTAAGGATATAAGCTTTAATCTAGTTAATAAAGACTATGAATAGATGGAATCTGAATAATATGCAATGCATTCCTTCCGTTAATTATATATATATATATATATATATATATATATATATGTGTATCCGTATATTATTTAATATATATATATATATTATATAGTTGTAAAACATATTAGAAGTGAACTGATGACATAAAAAATGCGGTAATTTTTCTGTATCGGAGGAGCTCCAATGGAGGTAATATTTTTCTTTTATAGTAAGTTTTTTAAATTATTTTTTTTGTCTTTATTAGCAATTTATTAGCAATTTATTAGCAATTTATTTAATTAATATTTAGCTTATATTATAATAATTACTTCGTACACTTGTGGAAGTGTAATTTCAACGACATAATGTGTAAACTGTGTACACTTACTCAGTCTGTTATTCAATCCTCAAGTTTACGGTTCTACTATAGTCTACGATGGAAGCTGATAATAAATCTTCTCTTAAATCAAAATTGGATATTACCATTTCAATTATTAATATATAACTACTATTATAAATTATAATAATTTTAAATCTTATTTTAATAATTAATATATGGTATTAATAATGTATTATATATATATATATAATATTTAATATTTACAAAGAAAATAAAATCTCATATTTAATAATTCATATATATCATTATTATCGTATCATTATTATTTACCAGGATTATTTAATATTTCCATTGAAAATATAAATAGCACGTGATATAATATATATTATTATCCAATTGATCATGACAATGGATTTAATCCATGTCAGATATATGTATACCAAATTAATATTATTCGTTTTTATTTAATTAAACTATGTCATTTAGTTGGCCAATCAATTAAAATGTAAGTACTCTTCTATTATACGTTATTTTTATTTAATAGTGAATATATTTTTTATTTCGATTAAATCTTGTTTTAAAATCAATTTCTTTAAATTATTTTTAAAATAAAAATGAAATATATATGTTTTTATTATAATTAGTTTTTTAAGCAAATATATACATATATTTGCTATGATTGTATATCAAATTATTATTAACAATTGTTAATAATTAAGTTTAATGATAATGTTAATAATACATTTGTTTTATTTATTATTATTTAATATTTACAGTGAAAATAAATATGACACCTTACATGGTCATGCACCTGCATATCTATGATTTATTATTATTTAATGTTTACACCGAAAATAGAAATATCATGTGAGATAATGCATATTCGTATCAGTTTGATCATGACAATGCATTTAATTCATATCACATATTTATTTAATATTTATTCGTATTTTGATTTTATTAACATATATTACATATTTGGCAAATCAATAACTATGTTAATATTATTCTATTATACATTTTTTATTTATTAAATACCTATATCAATAATGCATTAAATATCGATTTAAACTAGTCTTAAAATCAATTTCAATTAAAGCAATTATTTTTTTTAATTTGTAAGTAAATTAAATATAAAAGTTATTATTATACCTAGTTATTATAGCTATCATATATATATAATTATACATACAATTGTTATGGTTTTATAGTAACTTATTTAACAAGTTAATTTCTAAAATATTGCATATTGCAGAGTATTATACATTTGCAGAGTATTAAACAATATATACTATTTGTCAATATTTTAATGTGTTGCTATATACTATGTTATATGAATTACAATGCTATTTATATGAGTAGATGATTTATACATTATTTATACAGGCAAAGGAATAACAATGTTATTTATTTAAAAAAATTATTTATTAAATTAGTAAATATATTTTTTATTTTGTCTTGTTCATGAAAATAAAAATTAAATTAATATGTATTAATTTAATTAATTTAATTTAATTTAATTTAATTAATTAATTTAATTAATTAATATTTTATTAATTATAAAAATTAATTATATTTTAATATATATTTTATATATATTAAAATGTAATGATAAATTGATTACAGAGTACACGGACACCTGGAACAGGATGTGGAAATCACAAATCATTCAGTGGAAGTGGATCTAATAGAATCTCTGCATCCGATCTTTGAACCCAAGTATTAATATCCTGTTTTCATGAAAACCCATATTATATCTCATTTAAAACTGGTTAGATATTCGCAGAAATCTATATAATTTGTAGATTAAACTAACTAATCTGATAATAGTTCCATAATGCTTACGTATTTGTAAACTTTTTTTCTATTTTAAAAACATTTTATTTGCACAAATTAATATTTTTATATTGATTTATTTTATTTTCTCATAGTTTTTTTTATTTATAAAGATTGAATTGTAAATATTGTAAATGTGTTAATGAAGGTATAATTGATATATTAATAAAGGATATTAAGTGTAGTAAAGCTGTTATAACGAATGTGGTAAAATTGTTTGAGAAGTATTAATGTAGTTCTGGCAAAGGAATTATTGAAGGTATAAATTAATTACTAAATAGAGATATAATTATTGTGTTCATTCACATGTAACTGAGATGTTGGTTAGGGAGTAATTGTAATATTGAACAGGGACTAATCTATAGTGTTATTAAAGGTGTAATTGTAGTTTTAATGAGATTATTCACACTTTTACTAATACTAACTCACTCACTCCTTCAGTATTCGACACTCCCTAATAAAGTACGGATCCGACATATCTACAATGTTATGCAAGAATTTGGAACCTCTATATCTAGGAAGAAAACTGCTCTTTTTAAATCTCAGCTGTACGAATCTAATCTAAATGACCCTGCTCATAAGAAGTGATCGAGACATGCAGGTAGGGCTTCCTACATCCATGAATCTAGTCCATAAACGGGATTAGGTTACTGTTAGTCTTCTTCGATAATTTGTTTCCCTTTCGCCCATCGTCTAATTCGAGCGAATTGTAAATTGATCACCAATATACATGCGATCTTCTTCTTATCGCATATGTGATTACGCGAACACTCTCGTGCACCTTCGTAACAAATGATATTCGTGCCAGACACTATTCGTACCAGTTGATGCGTCTGTATCAGTCGCACTCAGAATCTACTCGAGAACTACGCCGAGGTAAATGTTCGGTTGATCGAGAGGAAATCGAGTTCAGCGATAAACTTAGATATGTAGATATCTCACGTTTATCTCATAGCCCGAGTTCTTTTTAGCCCTCGGTTTCATTTCACCAACGCTGTTTTGTCGATTATCATATAAATCATTCCTGAATTATTGCGTAGACAATTTAATTGTTACATTCAACGATAATGATTTGCTCAGTGATACATTTACTTATTAAACGGGCCAATCGCTTCTATTTCAATATTTCTGGGAAACAATTGGATTGTAATTACAATTAATTGTAACGAGATAGATATAACTAATATCTTAATTCTCTATAAAATGAGTGAGCTACATAGCATGTGCTTTTCTAATGCATTCTAATTTGATATATATATATAAATTTTATAATTTTAATGTATTAGGTTTTTTAGAATCCCAAATATATATATTCATGCATATGTTTGTAATTAATAATTTGTTATGTAAATTAATAACCTTATTACTGGTTCTCTTCTTTGTCCCCGCAGAAAATGACAGAAATAAGCCTTTGTACACATGTCTTAGGCATTTAGATACATATCCACATTTTAATATATGTTTTATGCAAAAAATATATTAAGGTTTAATAAATTAATATATCTTTTCTATAAAATATATATTAAAATGTGGGATAGTCTTATGAAGGTATAAATGCTTTCCAGGTAAGGATTGATTAAATAGCCAATCCTTACATTATAAATTGATATCTGAATATACAATATTCTCAGAATATTTGGATAAAGCTATTTTCATTTATAATCCATTAATTAAATTAGTAATTATATAATTGATAGATTATAAATGAAAATAGTTCATGTCGAATACAAATATATCATGTAATTACTGTACTAATGATATTTTGTATAATACATTTGTTATTTGAACAATTAAATAACAACTGTATATCAATTTATCATTACATTTTAATATACATTTTATATATATTAAAATGTAATGATAAATTGATTACAGAGTACACGGACACCTGGAACAGGATATGGAAATCACAAAGCATTCAGTGGAAGTGGATCTAATAGAATCTCTGCATCCGATCTTTGAACCCAATTATTAAGATCCTATTTTCATGAAAACCCATATTATATCTCATTTAAAACTGGTTAGACATCTATATAATTTGTAGATTTAACTAACAAATCTGATAATAGTTCCATAATGCTTACGTATTTGTAAACTTTTTTTCTATTTTAAAAACATTTTATTTGCACAAATTAATATTTTTATATTGATTTATTTTATTTTCTCATAATTTTTTTTATTTATAAAGATTGAATTGTAAATGTGTTAATGAAGGTATAATTGAAATATTAATAAAGGATATTAAGTGTAGTAAAGCTGTTATAACGAATGTGGTAACATTGTTTGAGAAGTATTAATGTAGTTCTGGCAAAGGAATTATTGAAGGTATTAATTAATTACTAAATAGAGATATAATTATTGTGTTCATTCACATATAACTGAGATGTTGGTTAGGGAGTAATTGTAATATTGAACAGGGACTAATCTATAGTGTTATTAAAGGTGTAATTGTAGTTTTAATGAGATTATTCGCACTTTTACTAATACTAACTCACTCAATCCTTCAGTATTCGACACTCCCTAATAAAGTACGGAACCGACATATCTACAATGTTATGCAAGAATTTGGAACCTCTATATCTAGGAAGAAAACTGCTCTTTTTAAATATCATCTTTGCGAATCTAATCTGAATGACACTACTCATAAGAAGTGATCGAGACATGCAGGTAGGGCTTCCTACATCCATGAATCTAGCCCCTAAACGGGATTAGGTTACTGTTAGTCTTCTTCTATAGTTTGTTTTCCTATCGTCCATCGTCTAATTCGAGCGAATTGTAAATTGATCACCAATATACATGCGATCTTCTTCTTATCGCATATGTGATTACGCGAACACTTTCGTGCACCTTCGTAACAAATGATATTCGTGCCAAACACTATTCGTACCAGTTGATGCGTCTGTATAAGTCGCACTCAGAATCTACTCGAGAACTACGCCGAGGTAAATGTTCGGTTGATCGAGAGGAAATCGAGTTCAGCGATAAACTTAGATATGTAGATATCTCACGTTTATCTCATAGCCCGAGTTCTTTTTAGCCCTCGGTTTCATTTCACCAACGCTGTTTTGTCGATTATCATATAAATCATTCCTGAATTATTGCGTAGACAATTTAATTGTTACATTCAACGATAATGATTTGCTCAGTGATATATTTACTTATTAAACGGGTCAATCGCTTATCCTTCAATATTTCTGGGAAACAATTGGATTGTAATTACAATTAATTGTAACGAGATAGATATAACTAATATCTTAATTCTCTATAAAATGAGTGAGCTACATAGCATGTGCTTTTCTAATGCATTCTAATTTGATATATATATAAATTTTATAATTTTAATGTATTAGGTTTTTTAGAATCCTAAATATAAATATTCATGCATATGTTTGAATTTTATAATTTGTTATGTAAATTAATAACCTTATTACTGGTTCTCTTCTTTGTCCCCGCAGAAAATGACAGAAATAAGCCTTTGTACACATGTCTTAGTTATTTAGATACATATCCACATTTTAATATATGTTTTATGCAAAAAATATATTAAGGTTTAATAAATTAATATATCTTTTCTATAAAATATATATTAAAATGTGGGATATGCTTATGAAGGTATAAATGCTTTCCAGTTAAGGATTGATTAAATAGTCAATCCTTACATTAGAAATTGATATCTGAATATACAACATTCTCAGAATATTTGGATAAAGCTATTTTCATTTATAATCTATCAATTAGTAATTATATAATTGATAGATTATAAATGAAAATAGTTCATGTCGAATACAAATATTTCGTGTAATTACTGTACTAATGATATTTTGTTTAATACATTTGTTATTTGAACAATTCAATAACAACTGTATATCAATTTATCATTACATTTTAATATATATTTTATATATATTAAAATGTAATGATAAATTGATTACAGAGTACATGGACACCTGGAACAGGATGTGGAAATCACAAAGCATTCAGTGGAAGTGGATCTAATAGAATCTCTGCATCCGATCTTTGAACCCAAGTATTAAGATCCTGTTTTCATGAAAACCCATATTATATCTCATTTAAAACTGGTTAGACATTCGCAGAAATCTATATAATTTGTAGATTAAACTAACAAATCTGATAATAGTTCCATAATGCTTACGTATTTGTAAACTTTTTTTCTATTTTAAAAACATTTTATTTGCACAAATTAATATTTTTATATTGATTTATTTTATTTTCTCATAGTTTTTTTTATTTATAAAGATTGAATTGTAAATATTGTAAATGTGTTAATGAAGGTATAATTGATATATTAATAAAGGATATTAGGTGTAGAAAAGCTGTTATAACGAATGTGGTCAAATTGTTTTAGAAGTATTAATGTAGTTCTGGCAAAGGAATTATTGAAGGTATTAATTAATTACTAAATAGAGATATAATTATTGTGTTCATTCACATATAACTGAGATGTTGGTTAGGGAGTAATTGTAATATTGAACAGGGACTAATCTCTAGTGTTATTAAAGGTGTAATTGTAGTTTTAATGATATTATTCGCACTTTTACTAATACTAACTCACTCACTCCTTCAGTATTCGACACTCCCTAATAAAGTACGGATCCAACATATCTACAATGTTATGCAAGAATTTGGAACCTCTATATCTAGGAAGAAAACTGCTCTTTTTAAATATCATCTTTGCGAATCTAATCTGAATGACACTAATCATAAGAAGTGATCGAGACATGCAGGTAGGGCTTCCTACATCCTCGAATCTAGTCCCTAAACGGGATTAGGTTACTGTTAGTCTTCTTCGATAATTTGTTTCCCTTTCGCCCATCGTCTAATTCGAGCGAATTGTAAATTGATCACCAATATACATGCGATCTTCTTCTTATCGCATATGTGATTACGCGAACACTTTCGTGCACCTTCGTAACAAATGATATTCGTGCCAGACACTATTAGTACCAGTTGATGCGTCTGTATCAGTCGCACTCAGAATCTACTCGAGAACTACGCCGAGGTAAATGTTCGGTTGATCGAGAGGAAATCGAGCTCAGCGATAAACTTAGATATGTAGATATCTCACGTTTATCTCATAACCCGAGTTCTTTTTAGCCCTCGGTTTCATTTCACCAACGCTGTTTTGTCGATTATCATATAAATCATTCCTGAATTATTGCGTAGACAATTTAATTGTTACATTCAACGATAATGGTTTGCTCAGTGATACATTTACTTATTAAACGGGCCAATCGCTTCTATTTCAATATATCTGGGAAACAATTGGATTGTAATTACAATTAATTGTAACGAGATAGATATAACTAATATCTTAATTCTCTATAAGATGAGTGAGCTACATAGCATGTGCTTTTCTAATGCATTCTAATTTGATATATATATAAATTTTATAATTTTAATGTATTAGGTTTTTTAGAATCCTAAATATAAATATTCATGCATATGTTTGTAATTTATAATTTGTTATGTAAATTAATAACCTTATTACTGGTTCTCTTCTTTGTCCCCGCAGAAAATGACAGAAATAAGCCTTTGTACACATGTCTTAGGCATTTAGATACATATCCACATTTTAATATATGTTTTATGCAAAAAATATATTAAGGTTTAATAAATTAATATATCTTTTCTATAAAATATATATTAAAATGTGGGATATGTTTATGAAGGTATAAATGCTTTCCAGTTAAGGATTGATTAAATAGTCAATCCTTACATAAGAAATTGATATTTGAATATACAATATTTTCAGAATATTTGGATAAAACTATTTTCATTTATAATCTATCAATTAGTAATTATATAATTGATAGATTATAAATGAAAATAGTTCATGTCGAATACAAATATATCGTGTAATTACTGTACTAATGATATTTTGTATAATACATTTGTTATTTGAACAATTCAATAACAACTGTATATCAATTTATCATTACATTTTAATATATATTTTATATATATTAAAATGTAATGATAAATTGATTACAGAGTATACGGACACCTGGAACAGGATATGGAAATCACAAAGCATTCAGTGGAAGTGGATCTAATAGAATCTCTGCATCCGATCTTTGAACCCAAGTATTAAGATCCTGTTTTCATGAAAACCCATATTATATCTCATTTAAAACTGGTTAGACATCTATATAATTTGTAGATTAAACTAACAAATCTGATAATAGTTCCATAATGCTTACGTATTTGTAAACTTTTTTTCTATTTTAAAAACATTTTATTTGCACAAATTAATATTTTTATATTGATTTATTTTATTTTCTCATAGTTTTTTTTATTTATAAAGATTGAATTGTAAATATTGTAAATGTGTTAATGAAGTTATAATTGAAATATTAATAAATGATATTAGGTGTAGAAAAACTGTTATAACGAATGTGGTCAAATTGTTTTAGAAGTATTAATGTAGTTCTGGCAAAGGAATTATTGAAGGTATTAATTAATTACTAAATAGAGATATAATTATTGTGTTCATTCACATATAACTGAGATGTTGGTTAGGGAGTAATTGTAATATTGAACAGGGACTAATCTATAGTGTTATTAAAGGTGTAATTGTAGTTTTAATGAGATTATTCGCACTTTTACTAATACTAACTCATTCACTCCTTCAGTATTCGACACTCCCTAATAAAATACGGATCCGACATATCTACAATCTTATGCAAGAATTTGGAACCTCTATATCTAGGAAGAAAACTGCTCTTTTTAAATATCATCTTTGCGAATCTAATCTGAATGACACTACTCATAAGAAGTGATCGAGACATGCAGGTAGGGCTTCCTACATCCATGAATCTAGTCCCTAAACGGGATTAGGTTACTGTTAGTCTTCTTCGATAATTTGTTTCCCTTTCGCCCATCGTCTAATTCGAGCGAATTGTAAATTGATCACCAATATACATGCGATCTTCTTCTTATCGCATATGTGATTACGCGAACACTCTCGTGCACCTTCGTAACAAATGATATTCGTGCCAGACACTATTCGTACCAGTTGATGCGTCTGTATCAGTCGCACTCAGAATCTACTCGAGAACTACACCGAGGTAAATGTTCGGTTGATCGAGAGGAAATCGAGTTCAGCGATAAACTTAGATATGTAGATATCTCACGTTTATCTCATAGCCCGAGTTCTTTTTAGCCCTCGGTTTCATTTCACCAACGCTGTTTTGTCGATTATCATATAAATCATTCCTGAATTATTGCGTAGACAATTTAATTGTTACATTCAACGATAATGATTTGCTCAGTGATATATTTACTTATTAAACGGGTCAATCGCTTCTCCTTCACTATTTCTGGGAAATTTTATAATTTCAATTAGGTTTTTTTTAGGTTTTTTAGAATCCTAAATATAAATATTCATGCATATGTTTGAATTTTATAATTTGTTATGTAAATTAATAACCTTATTACTGGTTCTCTTCTTTGTCCCCGCAGAAAATGACAGAAATAAGCCTTTGTACACATGTCTTAGGCATTTAGATACATATCCACATTTTAATATATGTTGTATGCAAAAAATATATTAAGGTTTAATAAATTAATATATCTTTTCTATAAAATATATATTAAAATGTGGGATATGTTTATGAAGGTATAAATGCTTTCCAGTTAAGGATTGATTAAATAGTCAATCCTTACATAAGAAATTGATATTTGAATATACAATATTTTCAGAATATTTGTATAAAGCTATTTTCATTTATAATCTATCAATTAGTAATTATATAATTGATAGATTATAAATGAAAATAGTTCATGTCGAATACAAATATATCGTGTAATTACTGTACTAATGATATTTTGTTTAATACATTTGTTATTTGAACAATTCAATAACAACTGTATATCAATTTATCATTACATTTTAATATATATTTTATATATATTAAAATGTAATGATAAATTGATTACAGAGTATACGGATACCTGGAACAGGATATGGAAATCACAAAGCATTCAGTGGAAGTGGATCTAATAGAATCTCTGCATCCGATCTTTGAACCCAAGTATTAAGATCCTATTTTCATGAAAACCCATATTATATCTCATTTAAAACTGGTTAGACATTCGCAGAAATCTATATAATTTGTAGATTAAACTAACAAATCTGATAATAGTTCCATAATGCTTACGTATTTGTAAACTTTTTTTCTATTTTAAAAACATTTTATTTGCACAAATTAATATTTTTATATTGATTTATTTTATTTTCTCGTAATTTTTGTTATTTATAAAGATTGAATTGTAAATATTGTAAATGTGTTAATGAAGGTATAATTGAAATATTAATAAAGGATATTAAGTGTAGTAAAGCTGTTATAACGAAAGTGGTAAAATTGTTTGAGAAATATTAATGTAGTTCTGGCAAAGGAATTATTGAAGGTATTAATTAATTACTAAATAGAGATATAATTATTGTGTTCATTCACATATAACTGAGATGTTGGTTAGGGAGTAATTGTAATATTGAACAGGGACTAATCTCTAGTGTTATTAAAGGTGTAATTGTAGTTTTAATGAGATTATTCGCACTTTTACTAATACTAACTCACTCACTCCTTCAGTATTCGACACTCCCTAATAAAGTACGGATCCGACATATCTACAATGTTATGCAAGAATTTGGAACCTCTATATCTAGGAAGAAAACTGCTCTTTTTAAATATCATCTTTGCGAATCTAATCTGAATGACACTACTCATAAGAAGTGATCGAGACATGCAGGTAGGGCTTCTTACATCCTCGAATCTAGTCCCTAAACGGGATTAGGTTACTGTTAATCTTCTTCTATAATTTGTTTTCCTATCGTCTAATTCGAGCGAATTGTAAATTGATCACCAATATACATGCGATCTTCTTCTTATCGCATATATGATTACGCGAACACTCTCGTGCACCTTCGTAACAAATAATATTCGTGCCAGACACTATTCGTACCAGTTGATGCGTCTGTATCAGTCGCACTCAGAATCTACTCGAGAATTACGCCGAGGTAAATGTTCGGTTGATCGAGAGGAAATCGAGTTCAGCGATAAACTTAGATATGTAGATATCTCACGTTTATCTCATAGTCCGAGTTCTTTTTAGCCCTCAGTTTCATTTCACCAACGCTGTTTTGTCGATTATCATATAAATCATTCCTGAATTATTGCGTAGACAATTTAATTGTTACATTCAACGATAATGGTTTGCTCAGTGATACATTTACTTATTAAACGGGCCAATCGCTTCTCCTTCAATATTTCTGGGAAACAATTGGATTTTAATTACAATTAATTGTAACGAGATAGATATAACTAATATCTTAATACTCTATAAAATGAGTGAGCTACATAGCATGTGCTTTTCTAATGCATTCTATTTTGATATATATATAAATTTTATAATTTTAATGTATTAGGTTTTTTAGAATCCTAAATATAAATATTCATGCCTATGTTTGTAATTTATAATTTGTTATGTAAATTAATAACCTTATTACTGGTTATCTTCTTTGTCCCCGCAGAAAGTGACAGAAATAAGCCTTTGTACACATGTCTTAGACATTTAGATACATATCCACATTTTAATATATATTTTATGCAAAAAATATATTAATGTTTAATAAATTAATATATCTTTTCTATAAAATATATATTAAAATGTGGGATATGCTTATGAAGGTATAAATGCTTTCCAGTTAAGGATTGATTAAATAGTCAATCCTTACATAAGAAATTGATATTTGAATATACAATATTTTCAGAATATTTGTATAAAGCTATTTTCATTTATAATCTATCAATTAGTAATTATATAATTGATAGATTATAAATGAAAATAGTTCATGTCGAATACAAATATATCGTGTAATTACTGTACTAATGATATTTTGTTTAATACATTTGTTATTTGAACAATTCAATAACAACTGTATATCAATTTATCATTACATTTTAATATATATTTTATATATATTAAAATGTAATGATAAATTGATTACAGAGTATACGGATACCTGGAACAGGATATGGAAATCACAAAGCATTCAGTGGAAGTGGATCTAATAGAATCTCTGCATCCGATCTTTGAACCCAAGTATTAAGATCCTATTTTCATGAAAACCCATATTATATCTCATTTAAAACTGGTTAGACATTCGCAGAAATCTATATAATTTGTAGATTAAACTAACAAATCTGATAATAGTTCCATAATGCTTACGTATTTGTAAACTTTTTTTCTATTTTAAAAACATTTTATTTGCACAAATTAATATTTTTATATTGATTTATTTTATTTTCTCGTAATTTTTTTTATTTATAAAGATTGAATTGTAAATATTGTAAATGTGTTAATGAAGGTATAATTGAAATATTAATAAAGGATATTAAGTGTAGTAAAGCTGTTATAACGAATGTGGTAACATTGTTTGAGAAATATTAATGTAGTTCTGGCAAAGGAATTATTGAAGGTATTAATTAATTACTAAATAGAGATATAATTATTGTGTTCATTCACATATAACTGAGATGTTGGTTAGGGAGTAATTGTAATATTGAACAGGGACTAATCTCTAGTGTTATTAAAGGTGTAATTGTAGTTTTAATGAGATTATTCGCACTTTTACTAATACTAACTCACTCACTCCTTCAGTATTCGACACTCCCTAATAAAGTACGGATCCGACATATCTACAATGTTATGTAATAATTTGGAACCTCTATATCTAGGAAGAAAACTGCTCTTTTTAAATATCATCTTTGCGAATCTAATATGAATGACACTACTCATAAGAAGTGATCGAGACATGCAGGTAGGGCTTCCTACATCCTCGAATCTAGTCCCTAAACGGGATTAGGTTACTGTTAGTCTTCTTCTATATTTTTTTTCCTATCGTCCATCGTCTAATTCGAGCGAATTGTAAATTGATCACCAATATACATGCGATCTTCTTCTTATCGCATATGTGATTACGCGAACACTTTCGTGCACCTTCGTAACAAATGATATTCGTGCCAGACACTATTCGTACCAGTTGATGCGTCTGTATCAGTCGCACTCAGAATCTACTCGAGAACTACACCGAGGTAAATGTTCGGTTGATCGAGAGGAAATCGAGTTCAGCGATAAACTTAGATATGTAGATATCTTACGTTTATCTCATAGCCCTAGTTCTTTTTAGACCTCGGTTTCATTTCACCAACCCTGTTTTGTCGATTATCATATAAATCATTCCTGAATTATTGCGTAGACAATTTAATTGTTACATTCAACGATAATGATTTGCTCAGTGATATATTTACTTATTAAACGGATCAATCGCTTCTCCTTCAATATTTCTGGGAAATTTTATAATTTCAATTAGGTTTTTTTAGGTTTTTTAGAATCCTAAATATAAATATTCATGCATATGTTTGAATTTTATAATTTGTTATGTAAATTAATAACCTTATTACTGGTTCTCTTCTTTGTCCCCGCAAAAAATGACAGAAATAAGCCTTTATACACATGTCTTAGGCATTTAGATACATATCCATATTTTAATATATGTTTTATGCAAAAAATATATTAAGGTTTAATAAATTAATATATCTTTTCTATAAAATATATATTAAAATGTGGGATATGCTTAATAAGGTATAAATGCTTTCCAGGTAAGGATTGACTAAATAGTCAATCCTTACATAAGAAATTGATATCTGAATATACAATATTTTCAGAATATTTGGATAAAGCTATTTTCATTTATAATCTATCAATTAGTAATTATATAATTGATAGATTATAAATGAAAATAGTTCATTTCGAATACAAATATATCGTGTAATTACTGTACTAATGATATTACATTTGTTATTTGAAAAATTCAATAACAACTATATATCAACTTGTCATTACATTTTAATATATATTTTATATATATTAAAATGTAATGATAAATTGATTACAGAGTACACGGACACCTGGAACAGGATATGGAAATCACAACGCATTCAGTGGAAGTGGATCTAATAGAATCTCTGCATCCGATCTTTGGACCCAAGTATTAAGATCCTATTTTCATGAAAACCCATATTATATCTCATTTAAAACTGGTTAGACATTCGCAGAAATCTATATAATTTGTAGATTAAACTAACAAATCTGATAATAGTTCCATAATGCTTACGTATTTGTAAACTTTTTTTCTATTTTAAAAACATTTTATTTGCACAAATTAATATTTTTATATTGATTTATTTTATTTTCTCATAATTTTTTTTATTTATAAAGATTGAATTGTAAATGTGTTAATGAAGGTATAATTGATATATTAATAAAGGATATTAGGTGTAGTAAAGCTGTTATAACGAATGTGGTAAAATTGTTTGAGAAGTATTAATGTAGTTCTGGCAAAGGAATTATTGAAGGTATTAATTAATTACTAAATAGAGATATAATTATTGTGTTCATTCACATATAACTAAGATGTTGGTTAGGGAGTAATTGTAGTATTGAACAGGGACTAATCTCTAGTGTTATTAAAGGTGTAATTGTAGTTTTAATGAGATTATTCGCACTTTTACTAATACTAACTCACTCACTCCTTCAGTATTCGACACTCCCTAATAAAGTACGGATCCGACATATCTACAATGTTATGCAAGAATTTGGAATCTCTATATCTAGGAAGAAAACTGCTCTTTTTAAATATCATCTTTGCGAATCTAATCTGAATGACACTACTCATAAGAAGTGATCGAGACATGCAGGTAAGGCTTCCTACATCCTCGAATCTAGTCCCTAAACGGGATTAGGTTACTGTTAGTCTTCTTCGATAATTTGTTTCCCTTTCGCCCATCGTCTAATTCGAGCGAATTGTAAATTGATCACCAATATACATGCGATCTTCTTCTTATCGCATATATGATTACGCGAACACCTTCGTGCACCTTCGTAACAAATGATATTCGTGCCAGCCACTATTCGTACCAGTTGATGCGTCTGTATCAGTCGCACTCAGAATCTACTCGAGAACTACACCGAGGTAAATGTTCGGTTGATCGAGAGGAAATCGAGCTCTGCGATAAACTTAGATATGTAGATATCTCACGTTTATCTCATAGCCCGAGTTCTTTTTAGCCCTCGGTTTCATTTCACCAACGCTGTTTTGTCGATTATCATATAAATCATTCCTGAATTATTGCGTAGACAATTTAATTGTTACATTCAACGATAATGGTTTGCTCAGTGATACATTTACTTATTAAACGGGCCAATCGCTTCTATTTCAATATTTCTGGGAAACAATTGGATTGTAATTACAATTAATTGTAACGAGATAGATATAACTAATATCTTAATTCTCTATAAAATGAGTGAGCTACATAGCATGTGCTTTTTTAATGCATTCTAATTTGATATATATATAAATTTTATAATTTTAATGTATTAGGTTTTTTAGAATCCTAAATATAAATATTCATGCATATGTTTGTAATTTATAATTTGTTATGTAAATTAATAACCTTATTACTGGTTCTCTTCTTTGTCCCCGCAGAAAATGACAGAAATAAGCCTTTGTACACATGTCTTAGGCATTTAGATACATATCCACATTTTAATATATATTTTATGCAAAAAATATATTAAGGTTTAATAAATTAATATATCTTTTCTATAAAATATATATTAAAATGTGGGATATGCTTATGAAGGTATAAATGCTTTCCAGTTAAGGATTGATTAAATAGTCAATCCTTACATAACAAATTGATATTTGAATATACAATATTTTCAGAATATTTGAATAAAGCTATTTTCATTTATAATCTATCAATTAGTAATTATATAATTGATAGATTATAAATGAAAATAGTTCATGTCGAATACAAATATATCATGTAATTACTGTACTAATGATATTTTGTTTAATACATTTGTTATTTGAACAATTCAATAACAACTGTATATCAATTTATCATTACATTTTAATATATATTTTATATATATTAAAATGTAATGATAAATTGATTACAGAGTACACGGACACCTGGAACAGGATATGGAAATCACAAAGCATTCAGTGGAAGTGGATCTAATAGAATCTCTGCATCCGATCTTTGAACCCAAGTATTAAGATCCTGTTTTCATGAAAACCCATATTATATCTCATTTAAAACTGGTTAGACATTCGCAGAAATCTATAAAATTTGTAGATTAAACTAACAAATCTGATAATAGTTCCATAATGCTTACGTATTTGTAAACTTTTTTTCTATTTTTAAATCATTTTATTTGCACAAATTCATATTTTTATATTGATTTATTTTATTTTCTCATAATTTTTTTATTTATAAAGATTGAATTGTAAATATTGTAAATGTATGAATGAAGGTATAATTGAAATATTAATAAAGGATATTAAGTGTAGTAAAGCTGTTATAACGAATGTGGTAAAATTGTTTTAGAAGTATTAATGTAGTTCTGGCAAAGGAATTATTGAAGGTATTAATTAATTACTAAATAGAGATATAATTATTGTGTTCATTCACATATAACTGAGATGTTGGTTAGGGAGTAATTGTAATATTGAACAGGGACTAATCTCTAGTATTATTAAAGGTGTAATTGTAGTTTTAATGAGATTATTCGCACTTTTACTAATACTAACTCACTCACTCCTTCAGTATTCGACACTCCCTAATAAAGTACGGATCCGACATATCTACAATGTTATGCAAGAATTTGGAATCTCTATATCTAGGAAGAAAACTGCTCTTTTTAAATATCATCTTTGCGAATCTAATCTGAATGACACTACTCGTAAGAAGTGATCGAGACATGCAGGTAGGGCTTCCTACATCCTCGAATCTAGTCCCTAAACGGGATTAGGTTACTGTTAGTCTTCTTCGATAATTTGTTTCCCTTTCGCCCATCGTCTAATTCGAGCGAATTGTAAATTGATCACCAATATACATTCGATCTTCTTCTTATCGCATATGTGATTACGCGAACACTCTCGTGCACCTTCGTAACAAATGATATTCGTGCCAGACACTATTCGTACCAGTTGATGCGTCTGTATCAGTCGCACTCAGAATCTACTCGAGAACTACGCCGAGGTAAATGTTCGGTTGATCGAGAGGAAATCGAGCTCAGCGATAAACTTAGATATGTAGATATCTCAAGTTTATCTCATAGCCCGAGTTCTTTTTAGACCTCGGTTTCATTTCACCAACGCTGTTTTGTCGATTATCATATAAATCATTCCTGAATTATTGCGTAGACAATTTAATTGTTACATTCAACGATAATGGTTTGCTCAGTGATATATTTACTTATTAAACGGGTCAATCGCTTCTCCTTCAATATTTCTGGGAAACAATTGGATTGTAATTACAATTAATTGTAACGAGATAGATATAACTAATATCTTAATTCTCTATAAAATGAGTGAGCTACATAGCATGTGCTTTTCTAATGCATTATATTTTGATATATATATGAATTTTATAATTTTAATGTATTAGGTTTTTTAGAATCCTAAATATAAATATTCGTGCCTATATTTGAAATTTATAATTTGTTATGTAAATAAATAACCTTATTACTGGTTCTCTTCTTTGTCCCCGCAGAAAATGACAGAAATAAGCCTTTGTACGCATGTCTTAGATATTTAGATACATATCCACATTTTAATATATATTTTAAGCAAAAAATATATCAAGGTTTAATAAATTAATATATCTTTTCTATAAAATATATATTAAAATGTGGGATATGCTTATGAAGGTATAAATGCTTTCCAGTTAAGGATTGATTAAATAGTCAATCCTTACATAAGAAATTGATATTTGAATATACAATATTTTCAGAATATTTGTATAAAGCTATTTTGATTTATAATCTATTAATTAAATTAGTAATTATATAATTGATAGATTATAAATGAAAATAGTTCATGTCGAATACAAATATATCATGTAATTACTGTACTAATGATATTTTGTTTAATACATTTGTTATTTGAACAATTAAATAACGACTGTATATCAATTTATCATTACATTTTAATATATATTTTATATATATTAAAATGTAATGATAAATTGATTACAGAGTACACGGACACCTGGAACAGGATATGGAAATCACAAAGCATTCAGTGTAATAGAATCTCTGCATCCGATCTTTGAACCCAAGTATTAAGATCCTATTTTCATGAAAACCCATATTATATCTCATTTAAAACTGGTTAGACATCTATATAATTTGTAGATTAAACTAACAAATCTGATAATAGTTCCATAATGCTTACGTATTTGTAAACTTTTTTTCTATTTTTAAATCATTTTATTTGCACAAATTCATATTTTTATATTGATTTATTTTATTTTCTCATAGTTTTTTTTATTTATAAAGATTGAATTGTAAATATTGTAAATGTGTTAATGAAGGTATAATTGATATATTAATAAAGGATATTAAGTGTAGTAAAGCTGTTATAACGAATGTGGTAAAATTGTTTGAGAAGTATTAATGTAGTTCTGGCAAAGGAATTATTGAAGGTATTAATTAATTACTAAATAGAGATATAATTATTGTGTTCATTCGCATATAACTGAGATGTTGGTTAGGGAGTAATTGTAATATTGAACAGGGACTAATCTCTAGTGTTATTAAAGGTGTAATTGTAGTTTTAATGAGATTATTCGCACTTTTACTAATACTAACTCACTCACTCCTTCAGTATTCGACACTCCCTAATAAAGTACGGATCCGATATATCTACAATGTTATGCAAGAATTTGGAACCTCTATATTTAGGAAGAAAACTGCTCTTTTTAAATATCATCTTTGCGAATCTAATCTGAATGACACTACTCATAAGAAGTGATCGAAACATGCAGGTAAGGCTTCCTACATCCTCGAATCTAGTCCCTAAACGGGATTAGGTTACTGTTAGTCTTCTTTTATAATTTGTTTTCCTATCGTCCATCGTCTAATTCGAGCGAATTGTAAATTGATCACCAATATACATGCGATCTTCTTCTTATCGCATATGTGATTACGCGAACACTTTCGTGCACCTTCGTAACAAATGATATTCGTGCCAGACACTATTCGTACCAGTTGATGCGTCTGTCTAAGTCGCACTCAGAATCTACTCGAGAACTACGCCGAGGTAAATGTTCGGTTGATCGAGAGGAAATCGAGTTCAGCGATAAACTTAAATATGTAGATATCTCACGTTTATCTCATAGCCCGAGTTCTTTTTAGCCCTCGGTTTCATTTCACCAACGCTGTTTTGTCGATTATCATATAAATCATTCCTGAATTATTGCGTAGACAATTTAATTGTTACATTCAACGATAATGGTTTGCTCAGTGATACATTTACTTATTAAACGGGCCAATCGCTTCTATTTCAATATATCTGGGAAACAATTGGATTTTAATTACAATTAATTGTAACGAGATAGATATAACTAATATCTTAATTCTCTATAAGATGAGTGAGCTACATAGCATGTGCTTTTCTAATGCATTCTAATTTGATATATATATAAATTTTATAATTTTAATGTATTAGGTTTTTTAGAATCCTAAATATAAATATTCATGCATATGTTTGTAATTTATAATTTGTTATGTAAATTAATAACCTTATTACTGGTTCTCTTCTTTGTCCCCGCAGAAAATGACAGAAATAAGCCTTTGTACACATGTCTTAGGCATTTAGATACATATCCACATTTTAATATATGTTTTATGCAAAAAATATATTAAGGTTTAATAAATTAATATATCTTTTCTATAAATATATATTAAAATGTGGGATATGTTTATGAAGGTATAAATGCTTTCCAGTTAAGGATTGATTAAATAGTCAATCCTTACATAAGAAATTGATATTTGAATATACAATATTTTCAGAATATTTGGATAAAGCTATTTTCATTTATAATCTATCAATTAGTAATTATATAATTGATAGATTATAAATGAAAATAGTTCATGTCGAATACAAATATATCGTGTAATTACTGTACTAATGATATTTTGTATAATACATTTGTTATTTGAACAATTCAATAACAACTGTATATCAATTTATCATTACATTTTAATATATATTTTATATATATTAAAATGTAATGATAAATTGATTACAGAGTATACGGACACCTGGAACAGGATATGGAAATCACAAAGCATTCAGTGGAAGTGGATCTAATAGAATCTCTGCATCCGATCTTTGAACCCAAGTATTAAGATCCTGTTTTCATGAAAACCCATATTATATCTCATTTAAAACTGGTTAGACATCTATATAATTTGTAGATTAAACTAACAAATCTGATAATAGTTCCATAATGCTTACGTATTTGTAAACTTTTTTTCTATTTTAAAAACATTTTATTTGCACAAATTAATATTTTTATATTGATTTATTTTATTTTCTCATAGTTTTTTTTATTTATAAAGATTGAATTGTAAATATTGTAAATGTGTTAATGAAGTTATAATTGAAATATTAATAAATGATATTAGGTGTAGAAAAACTGTTATAACGAATGTGGTCAAATTGTTTTAGAAGTATTAATGTAGTTCTGGCAAAGGAATTATTGAAGGTATTAATTAATTACTAAATAGAGATATAATTATTGTGTTCATTCACATATAACTGAGATGTTGGTTAGGTAGTAATTGTAATATTGAACAGGGACTAATCTATAGTGTTAGTAAAGGTGTAATTGTAGTTTTAATGAGATTATTCGCACTTTTACTAATACTAACTCACTCACTCCTTCAGTATTCGACACTCCCTAATAAAGTACGGATCCGACATATCTACAATGTTATGCAAGAATTTGGTACCTCTATATTTAGGAAGAAAACTGCTCTTTTTAAATATCATCTTTCGAATCTAATCTGAATGACACTACTCATAAGAAGTGATCGAGACATGCAGGTAGGGCTTCCTACATCCTCGAATTTAGTCCCTAAACGGGATTAGGTTACTGTTAGTCTTCTTCTATAGTTTGTTTTCCTATCGTCCATCGTCTAATTCGAGCGAATTGTAAATTGATCACCAATATACATGCGATCTTCTTCTTATCGCATATGTGATTACGCGAACACTCTCGTGCACCTTCGTAACAAATGATATTCGTGCCAGACACTATTCGTACCAGTTGATGCGTCTGTATCAGTCGCACTCAGAATCTACTCGAGAACTACGCCGAGGTAAATGTTCGGTTGATCGAGAGGAAATCGAGTTCAGCGATAAACTTAGATATGTAGATATCTCACGTTTATCTCATAGCCCGAGTTCTTTTTAGCCCTCGGTTTCATTTCACCAACGCTGTTTTGTCGATTATCATATAAATCATTCCTGAATTATTGCGTAGACAATTTAATTGTTACATTCAATGATAATGGTTTGCTCAGTGATACATTTACTTATTAAACGGGCCAATCGCTTCTATTTCAATATATCTGGGAAACAATTGGATTGTAATTACAATTAATTGTAACGAGATAGATATAACTAATATCTTAATTCTCTATAAAATGAGTGAGCTACATAGCATGTGCTTTTCTAATGCATTCTAATTTGATATATATATAAATTTTATCATTTTAATGTATTAGGTTTTTTAGAATCCTAAATATAAATATTCATGCATAAGTTTGTAATTTATAATTTGTTATGTAAATTAATAACCTTATTACTGGTTCTCTTCTTTGTCCCCGCAGAAAATGACAGAAATAAGCCTTTGTACACATGTCTTAGGCATTTAGATACATATCCACATTTTAATATATGTGTTATGCAAAAAATATATTAAGGTTTAATAAATTAATATATCTTTTCTATAAAATATATATTAAAATGTGGGATATGCTTATGAAGGTATAAATGCTTTCCAGGTAAGGATTGACTAAATAGTCAATCCTTACATAAGAAATTGATATCTGAATATACAATATTCTCAGAATATTTGGATAAAGCTATTTTCATTTATAATCTATCAATTAGTAATTATATAATTGATAGATTATAAATGAAAATAGTTCATGTCGAATACAAATATATCATGTAATTACTGTACTAATGATATTTTGTTTAATACATTTGTTATTTGAACAATTCAATAACAACTGTATATCAATTTATCATTACATTTTAATATATATTTTATATATATTAAAATGTAATGATAAATTGATTACAGAGTACACGGACACCTGGTACAGGATAAGGAAATCACAAAGCATTCAGTGTAAAAGGATCTAATAGAATCTCTGCATCCGATCTTTGAACCTAAGTATTAAGATCTTGTTTTCATGAAAACCCATATTATATCTCATTTAAAACTGGTTAGACATTCGCAGAAATCTATATAATTTGTAGATTAAACTAACTAATCTGATAATAGTTCCATAATGCTTACGTATTTGTAAACTTTTTTTCTATTTTAAAAACATTTTATTTGCACAAATTAATATTTTTATATTGATTTATTTTATTTTCTCATATTTTTTTTTATTTATAAAGATTGAATTGTAAATATTGTAAATGTGTTAATGAAGGTATAATTGATATATTAATAAAGGATATTAGGTGTAGAAAAGCTGTTATAACGAATGTGGTCAAATTGTTTTAGAAGTATTAATGTAGTTCTGGCAAAGGAATTATTGAAGGTATTAATTAATTACTAAATAGAGATATAATTATTGTGTTCATTCACATATAACTGAGATGTTGGTTAGGGAGTAATTGTAATATTGAACAGTGACTAATCTATAGTGTTATTAAAGGTGTAATTGTAGTTTTAATGAGATTATTCGCACTTTTACTAATATTAACTCACTCACTCCTTCAGTATTCGACACTCCCTAATAAAGTACGGATCCGACATATCTACAATGTTATGCAAGAATTTGGAACCTCTATATCTAGGAAGAAAACTGCTCTTTTTAAATATCATCTTTGCGAATCTAATCTGAATGACACTACTTATAAGAAGTGATCGAGACATGCAGGTAGGGCTTCCTACATCCATGAATCTAGTCCCTAAACGGGATTAGATTACTGTTAGTCTTCTTCTATAGTTTGTTTCCCTTTCGCCCATCGTCTAATTCGAGCGAATTATAAATTGATCACCAATATACATGCGATCTTCTTCTTATCGCATATGTGATTACGCGAATACTCTCGTGCACCTTCGTAACAAATGATATTCGTGCCAGACACTATTCGTACCAGTTGATGCGTCTGTATCAGTCGCACTCAGAATCTACTCGAGAACTACGCCGAGGTAAATGTTCGGTTGATCGAGAGGAAATCGAGTTCAGCGATAAACTTAGATATGTAGATATCTCACGTCTATCTCATAGCCCTAGTTCTTTTTAGCCCTCGGTTTCATTTCACCAACGCTGTTTTGTCGATTATCATATAAATCATTCCTGAATTATTGCGTAGACAATTTAATTGTTACATTCAACGATAATGATTTGCTCAGTGATACATTTACTTATTAAACGGGCCAATCGCTTCTATTTCAATATTTCCGGGAAACAATTGGATTGTAATTACAATTAATTGTAACGAAATAGATATAACTAATATCTTAATTCTCTATAAAATGAGTGAGCTACATAGCATGTGCTTTTCTAATGCATTCTAATTTGATATATATATAAATTTTATAATTTTAATGTATTAGGTTTTTTAGAATCCTAAATATAAATATTCATGCATATGTTTGTAATTTATAATTTGTTATGTAAATTAATAACCTTATTACTGGTTCTCTTCTTTGTCCCCGCAGAAAATGACAGAAATAAGCCTTTGTACACATGTCTTAGGCATTTAGATACATATCCACATTTTAATATATGTTTTATGCAAAAAATATATTAAGGTTTAATAAATTAATATATCTTTTATATAAAATATATATTAAAATGTGGGATATGCTTATGAAGGTATAAATGCTTTACAGGTAAGGATTGACTAAATAGTCAATCCTTACACAAGAAATTAATATCTGAATATACAATATTTTCAGAATATTTGGATAAAGCTATTTTCATTTATAATCTATCAATTAGTAATTATATAATTGATAGATTATAAAATTAAAATAGTTCATGTCGAATACAAATATATCATGTAATTACTGTACTAATGATATTTTGTATAATACATTTGTTATTTGAACAATTCAATAATAACTGTATATCAATTTATCATTACATTTTAATATATATTTTATATATATTAAAATGTAATGATAAATTGATTACAGAGTACACGGACACCTGGAACAGGATATGGAAATCACAAAGCATTCAGTGGAAGTTGATCTAATAGAATCTCTGCATCCGATCTTTGAACCCAAGTATTAAGATCCTGTTTTCATGAAAACCCATATTATATCTCATTTAAAACTGGTTAGACATTCGCAGAAATCTATATAATTTGTAGATTAAACTAACAAATCTGATAATAGTTCCATAATGCTTACGTATTTGTAAACTTTTTTATTATATTTTAAAAACATTTTATTTGCACAAATTAATATTTTTATATTGATTTATTTTATTTTCTCATAGTTTTTTTTATTTATAAAGATTGAATTGTAAATATTGTAAATGTGTTAATGAAGGTATAATTGATATATTAATAAAGGATATTAGGTGTAGAAAAGCTGTTATAACGAGTGTGGTCAAATTGTTTTAGAAGTATTAATGTAGTTCTGGCAAAGGAATTATTGAAGGTATTAATTAATTACTAAATAGAGATATAATTATTGTGTTCATTCACATATAACTGAGATGTTGGTTAGGGAGTAATTGTAATATTGAACAGGGGCTAATCTCTAGTGTTATTAAAGGTGTAATTGTAGTTTTAATGAGATTATTCGCACTTTTACTAATACTAACTCACTCACTCCTTCAGTATTCGACACTCCCTAATAAAGTACGGATCCGACATATCTACAATGTTATGCAAGAATTTGGAACCTCTATATTTAGGAAGAAAACTGCTCTTTTTAAATATCATCTTTGCGAATCTAATCTGAATGACACTACTCATAAGAAGTGATCGAGACATGCAGGTAGGGCTTCCTACATCCTCGAATCTAGTCCCTAAACGGGATTAGGTTACTGTTAGTCTTCTTCTATAGTTTTTTTTCCTATCGTCCATCGTCTAATTCGAGCGAATTGTAAATTGATCACCAATATACATGCGATCTTCTTCTTATCGCATATGTGATTACGCGAACACTCTCGTGCACCTTCGTAACAAATGATATTCGTGCCAGACACTATTCGTACCAGTTGATGCGTCTGTATCAGTCGCACTCAGAATCTACTCGAGAACTACGCTGAGGTAAATGTTCGGTTGATCGAGAGGAAATCGAGCTCTGCGATAAACTTAGATATGTAGATATCTCACGTTTATCTCATAGCCCGAGTTCTTTTTAGACCTCGGTTTCATTTCACTAACGCTGTTTTGTCGATTATCATATAAATCATTCCTGAATTATTGCGTAGATAATTTAATTGTTACATTCAACGATAATGGTTTGCTCAGTGATATATTTACTTATTAAACGAGTCTCATCTTATCAATCGCTTCTCCTTCAATATTTCTGGGAAATTTTATAATTTCAATTAGGTTTTTTTAGGTTTTTTAGAATCCTAAATATAAATATTCATGCATATGTTTGTAATTTATAATTTGTTATGTAAATTAATAACCTTATTACTGGTTCTCTTCTTTGTCCCCGCAGAAAATGACAGAAATAAGCCTTTGTACACATGTTTTAGACATTTAGATACATATCCACATTTTAATATATATTTTATGCAAAAAATATATTAAGGTTTAATAAATTAATATATCTTTTCTATAAAATATATATTAAAATGTGGGATATGCTTATGAAGGTATAAATGCTTTCCAGTTAAGGATTGATTAAATAATCAATCCTTACATAAGAAATTGATATTTGAATATACAATATTTTCAGAATATTTGTATAAAGCTATTTTCATTTATAATCTCTTAAATTAGTAATTATATAATTGATAGGTTATAAATGAAAATAGTTCATGTCGAATACAAATATATCATGTAATAACTGTACTAATGATATTTTGTTTAATACATTTGTTATTTGAACAATTCAATAACAACTGTATATCAATTTATTATTACATTTTAATATATATTTTATATATATTAAAATGTAATGATAAATTGATTACAGAGTACACGGACACCTGGAACAGGATATGGAAATCACAAAGCATTCAGTGGAAGTGTATCTAATAGAATCTCTGCATCCGATCTTTGAACCCAAGTATTAAGATCCTGTTTTCATGAAAACCCATATTATATCTCATTTAAAACTGGTTAGACATTCGCAGAAATCTATATAATTTGTAGATTAAACTAACAAATCTGATAATAGTTCCATAATGCTTACGTATTTGTAAACTTTTTTTCTATTTTAAAAACATTTTATTTGCATAAATTAATATTTTTATATTGATTTATTTTATTTTCTCATAGTTTTTTTTATTTATAAAGATTGAATTGTAAATGTGTTAATGAAGGTATAATTGATATATTAATAAAGGATATTAGGTGTAGAAAAGCTGTTATAACGAATGTGGTAAAATTGTTTGAGAAGTATTAATGTAGTTCTGGCAAAGGAATTATTGAAGGTATTAATTAATTACTAAATAGAGATATAATTATTGTGTTCATTCACATATAACTGAGATGTTGATTAGGGAGTAATTGTAATATTGAACAGGGACTAATCTATAGTGTTATTAAAGGTGTAATTGTAGTTTTAATGAGATTATTCGCACTTTTACTAATACTAACTCACTCACTCCTTCAGTATTCGACACTCCCTAATAAAGTACGGATCCGACATATCTACAATGTTATGCAAGCATTTGGAACCTCTATATCTAGGAAGAAAACTGCTCTTTTTAAATATCATCTTTGCGAATCTAATCTAAATGACACTACTCATAAGAAGTGATCGAGACATGCAGGTAGGGCTTCCTACATCCTCGAATCTAGTCCCTAAATGGGATTAGGTTACTGTTAGTCTTCTTCTATAGTTTGTTTTCCTATCGTCTAATTCGAGCGAATTGTAAATTGATCACCAATATACATGCGATCTTCTTCTTATCGCATATGTGATTACGCGAACACTTTCGTGCACCTTCGTAACAAATGATATTCGTGCCGGACACTATTCGTACCAGTTGATGCGTCTGTATCAGTCGCACTCAGAATCTACTCGAGAACTACGCCGAGGTAAATGTTCGGTTGATCGAGAGGAAATCGAGTGCAGCGATAAACTTAGATATGTAGATATCTTACGTTTATCTCATAGCCCTAGTTCTTTTTAGCCCTCGGTTTCATTTCACTAACGCTGTTTTGTCGATTATCATATAAATCATTCCTGAATTATTGCGTAGATAATTTAATTGTTACATTCAACGATAATGATTTGCTCAGTGATATATTTACTTATTAAACGAGTCTCATCTTATCAATCGCTTCTCCTTCAATATTTCTGGGAAATTTTATAATTTCAATTAGGTTTTTTTAGGTTTTTTAGAATCCTAAATATAAATATTCATGCATATGTTTGTAATTTATAATTTGTTATGTAAATTAATAACCTTATTACTGGTTCTCTTCTTTGTCCCCGCAGAAAATGACAGAAATAAGCCTTTGTACACATGTCTTAGGCATTTAGATACATATCCACATTTTAATATATATTTTATGCAAAAAATATATTAAGGTTTAATAAATTAATATATCTTTTCTATAAAATATATATTAAAATGTGGGATATGCTTATGAAGGTATAAATGCTTTCCAGTTAAGGATTGATTAAATAGTCAATCCTTACATAAGAAATTGATATTTGAATATACAATATTTTCAGAATATTTGTATAAAGATATTTTGATTTATAATCTATTAATTAAATTAGTAATTATATAATTGATAGATTATAAATGAAAATAGTTCATGTCGAATACAAATATATCATGTAATTACTGTACTAATGATATTTTGTTTATTACATTTGTTATTTGAACAATTAAATAACAACTGTATATCAATTTATCATTACATTTTAATATATATTTTATATATATTAAAATGTAATGATAAATTGATTACAGAGTACACGGACACCTGGAACAGGATATGGAAATCACAAAGCATTCAGTGGAAGTGGATCTAATAGAATCTCTGCATCCGATCTTTGAACCCAAGTATTAAGATCCTGTTTTCATGAAAACCCATATTATATCTCATTTAAAACTGGTTAGACATTCGCAGAAATCTATATAAGTTGTAGATTAAACTAACAAATCTGATAATAGTTCCATAATGCTTACGTATTTGTAAACTTTTTTTCTATTTTAAAAACATTTTATTTGCACAAATTAATATTTTTATATTGATTTATTTTATTTTCTCGTAATTTTTTTTATTTATAAAGATTGAATTGTAAATATTGTAAATGTGTTAATGAAGGTATAATTGAAATATTAATAAAGGATATTAAGTGTAGTAAAGCTGTTATAACGAATGTGGTAAAATTGTTTTAGAAGTATTAATGTAGTTCTGGCAAAGGAATTATTGAAGGTATTAATTAATTACTAAATAGAGATATAATTATTGTGTTCATTCACATATAACTGAGATGTTGGTTAGGGAGTAATTGTAATATTGAACAGGGACTAATCTATAGTGTTATTAAAGGTGTAATTGTAGTTTTAATGAGATTATTCGCACTTTTACTAATACTAACTCACTCACTCCTTCAGTATTCGACACTCCCTAATAAAGTACGGATCCGACATATCTACAATGTTATGCAAGAATTTGGAACCTCTATATTTAGGAAGAAAACTGCTCTTTTTAAATATCATCTTTGCGAATCTAATCTGAATGACACTACTCATAAGAAGTGATCGAGACATGCAGGTAGGGCTTCCTACATCCATGAATCTAGTCCCTAAACGGGATTAGGTTACTGTTAGTCTTCTTCGATAATTTGTTTCCCTTTCGCCCATCGTCTAATTCGAGCGAATTGTAAATTGATCACCAATATACATGCGATCTTCTTCTTATCGCATATGTGATTACGCGAACACTCTCGTGCACCTTCGTAACAAATGATATTCGTGCCAAACACTATTCGTACCAGTTGATGCGTCTGTATCAGTCGCACTCAGAATCTACTCGAGAACTACACCGAGGTAAATGTTCGGTTGATCGAGAGGAAATCGAGTTCAGCGATAAACTTAGATATGTAGATATCTCACGTTTATCTCATAGCCCTAGTTCTTTTTAGACCTCGGTTTCATTTCACTAACGCTGTTTTGTCGATTATCATATAAATCATTCCTGAATTATTGCGTAGATAATTTAATTGTTACATTCAACGATAATGGTTTGCTCAGTGATATATTTACTTATTAAACGAGTCTCATCTTATCAATCGCTTCTCCTTCAATATTTCTGGGAAATTTTATAATTTCAATTAGGTTTTTTTAGGTTTTTTAGAATCCTAAATATAAATATTCATGCATATGTTTGTAATTTATAATTTGTTATGTAAATTAATAACCTTATTACTGGTTCTCTTCTTTGTCCCCGCAGAAAATGACAGAAATAAGCCTTTGTACACATGTCTTAGGCATTTAGATACATATCCACATTTTAATATATATTTTATGCAAAAAATATATTAAGGTTTAATAAATTAATATATCTTTTCTATAAAATATATATTAAAATGTGGGATATGCTTATGAAGGTATAAATGCTTTCCAGTTAAGGATTGATTAAATAGTCAATCCTTACATAAGAAATTGATATTTGAATATACAATATTTTCAGAATATTTGTATAAAGCTATTTTGATTTATAATCTATTAATTAAATTAGTAATTATATAATTGATAGATTATAAATGAAAATAGTTCATGTCGAATACAAATATATCATGTAATTACTGTACTAATGATATTTTGTTTATTACATTTGTTATTTGAACAATTAAATAACAACTGTATATCAATTTATCATTACATTTTAATATATATTTTATATATATTAAAATGTAATGATAAATTGATTACAGAGTACACGGACACCTGGAACAGGATATGGAAATCACAAAGCATTCAGTGGAAGTGGATCTAATAGAATCTCTGCATCCGATCTTTGAACCCAAGTATTAAGATCCTGTTTTCATGAAAACCCATATTATATCTCATTTAAAACTGGTTAGACATTCGCAGAAATCTATATAAGTTGTAGATTAAACTAACAAATCTGATAATAGTTCCATAATGCTTACGTATTTGTAAACTTTTTTTCTATTTTAAAAACATTTTATTTGCACAAATTAATATTTTTATATTGATTTATTTTATTTTCTCGTAATTTTTTTTATTTATAAAGATTGAATTGTAAATATTGTAAATGTGTTAATGAAGGTATAATTGAAATATTAATAAAGGATATTAAGTGTAGTAAAGCTGTTATAACGAATGTGGTAAAATTGTTTTAGAAGTATTAATGTAGTTCTGGCAAAGGAATTATTGAAGGTATTAATTAATTACTAAATAGAGATATAATTATTGTGTTCATTCACATATAACTGAGATGTTGGTTAGGGAGTAATTGTAATATTGAACAGGGACTAATCTATAGTGTTATTAAAGGTGTAATTGTAGTTTTAATGAGATTATTCGCACTTTTACTAATACTAACTCACTCACTCCTTCAGTATTCGACACTCCCTAATAAAGTACGGATCCGACATATCTACAATGTTATGCAAGAATTTGGAACCTCTATATTTAGGAAGAAAACTGCTCTTTTTAAATATCATCTTTGCGAATCTAATCTGAATGACACTACTCATAAGAAGTGATCGAGACATGCAGGTAGGGCTTCCTACATCCATGAATCTAGTCCCTAAACGGGATTAGGTTACTGTTAGTCTTCTTCGATAATTTGTTTCCCTTTCGCCCATCGTCTAATTCGAGCGAATTGTAAATTGATCACCAATATACATGCGATCTTCTTCTTATCGCATATGTGATTACGCGAATACTCTCGTGCACCTTCGTAACAAATGATATTCGTGCCAGACACTATTCGTACCAGTTGATGCGTCTGTATAAGTCGCACTCAGAATCTACTCGAGAACTACGCCGAGGTAAATGTTCGGTTGATCGAGAGGAAATCGAGTTCAGCGATAAACTTAGATATGTGATATCTCACGTTTATCTCATAGCCCGAGTTCTTTTTAGCCATCGGTTTCATTTCACCAACGCTGTTTTGTCGATTATCATATAAATCATTCCTGAATTATTGCGTAGACAATTTAATTGTTACATTCAACGATAATGGTTTGCTCAGTGATACATTTACTTATTAAACGGGCCAATCGCTTCTATTTCAATATATCTGGGAAACAATTGGATTGTAATTACAATTAATTGTAACGAGATAGATATAACTAATATCTTAATTCTCTATAAGATGAGTGAGCTACATAGCATGTGCTTTTCTAATGCATTCTAATTTGATATATATATAAATTTTATAATTTTAATGTATTAGGTTTTTTAGAATCCTAAATATAAATATTCATGCATATGTTTGTAATTTATAATTTGTTATGTAAATTAATAACCTTACTACTGGTTCTCTTCTTTGTCCCCGCAGAAAATGACAGAAATAAGCCTTTGTACAAATGTCTTAGGCATTTAGATACATATCCACATTTTAATATATGTTTTATGCAAAAAATATATTAAGGTTTAATAAATTAATATATCTTTTCTATAAAATATATATTAAAATGTGGGATATGTTTATGAAGGTATAAATGCTTTCCAGTTAAGGATTGATTAAATAGTCAATCCTTACATAAGAAATTGATATTTGAATATACAATATTTTCAGAATATTTGGATAAAACTATTTTCATTTATAATCTATCAATTAGTAATTATATAATTGATAGATTATAAATGAAAATAGTTCATGTCGAATACAAATATATCGTGTAATTACTGTACTAATGATATTTTGTATAATACATTTGTTATTTGAACAATTCAATAACAACTGTATATCAATTTATCATTACATTTTAATATATATTTTATATATATTAAAATGTAATGATAAATTGATTACAGAGTATACGGACACCTGGAACAGGATATGGAAATCACAAAGCATTCAGTGGAAGTGGATCTAATAGAATCTCTGCATCCGATCTTTGAACCCAAGTATTAAGATCCTGTTTTCATGAAAACCCATATTATATCTCATTTAAAACTGGTTAGACATCTATATAATTTGTAGATTAAACTAACAAATCTGATAATAGTTCCATAATGCTTACGTATTTGTAAACTTTTTTTCTATTTTAAAAACATTTTATTTGCACAAATTAATATTTTTATATTGATTTATTTTATTTTCTCGTAATTTTTTTTATTTATAAAGATTGAATTGTAAATATTGTAAATGTGTTAATGAAGGTATAATTGAAATATTAATAAAGGATATTAAGTGTAGTAAAGCTGTTATAACGAATGTGGTAAAATTGTTTGAGAAATATTAATGTAGTTCTGGCAAAGGAATTATTGAAGGTATTAATTAATTACTAAATAGAGATATAATTATTGTGTTCATTCACATATAACTGAGATGTTGGTTAGGGAGTAATTGTAATATTGAACAGAGACTAATCTCTAGTGTTATTAAAGGTGTAATTGTAGTTTTAATGAGATTATTCGCACTTTTACTAATACTAACTCACTCACTCCTTCAGTATTCGACACTCCCTAATAAAGTACGGATCCGACATATCTACAATGTTATGTAATAATTTGGAACCTCTATATCTAGGAAGAAAACTGCTCTTTTTAAATATCATCTTTGCGAATCTAATATGAATGACACTACTCATAAGAAGTGATCGAGACATGCAGGTAGGGCTTCCTACATCCTCGAATCTAGTCCCTAAACGGGATTAGGTTACTGTTAGTCTTCTTCTATATTTTTTTTCCTATCGTCCATCGTCTAATTCGAGCGAATTGTAAATTGATCACCAATATACATGCGATCTTCTTCTTATCGCATATGTGATTACGCGAACACTCTCGTGCACCTTCGTAACAAATGATATTCGTGCCAGACACTATTCGTACCAGTTGATGCGTCTGTATCAGTCGCACTCAGAATCTACTCGAGAACTACGCCGAGGTAAATGTTCGGTTGATCGAGAGGAAATCGAGTTCAGCGATAAACTTAGATATGTAGATATCTCACGTTTATCTCATAGCCCGAGTTCTTTTTAGCCCTCGGTTTCATTTCACCAATGCTGTTTTGTCGATTATCATATAAATCATTCCTGAATTATTGCGTAGACAATTTAATTGTTACATTCAACGATAATGATTTGCTCAGTGATATATTTACTTATTAAACGGATCAATCGCTTCTCCTTCAATATTTCTGGGAAATTTTATAATTTCAATTAGGTTTTTTTAGGTTTTTTAGAATCCTAAATATAAATATTCATGCATATGTTTGAATTTTATAATTTGTTATGTAAATTAATAACCTTATTACTGGTTCTCTTCTTTGTCCCCGCAAAAAATGACAGAAATAAGCCTTTATACACATGTCTTAGGCATTTAGATACATATCCACATTTTAATATATGTTTTATGCAAAAAATATATTAAGGTTTAATAAATTAATATATCTTTTATATAAAATATATATTAAAATGTGGGATATGCTTAATAAGGTATAAATGCTTTCCAGGTAAGGATTGACTAAATAGTCAATCCTTACATAAGAAATTGATATCTGAATATACAATATTTTCAGAATATTTGGATAAAGCTATTTTCATTTATAATCTATCAATTAGTAATTATATAATTGATAGATTATAAATGAAAATAGTTCATTTCGAATACAAATATATCGTGTAATTACTGTACTAATGATATTACATTTGTTATTTGAACAATTCAATAACAACTATATATCAACTTGTCATTACATTTTAATATATATTTTATATATATTAAAATGTAATGATAAATTGATTACAGAGTACACGGACACCTGGAACAGGATATGGAAATCACAACGCATTCAGTGGAAGTGGATCTAATAGAATCTCTGCATCCGATCTTTGGACCCAAGTATTAAGATCCTATTTTCATGAAAACCCATATTATATCTCATTTAAAACTGGTTAGACATTCGCAGAAATCTATATAATTTGTAGATTAAACTAACAAATCTGATAATAGTTCCATAATGCTTACGTATTTGTAAACTTTTTTTCTATTTTAAAAACATTTTATTTGCACAAATTAATATTTTTATATTGATTTATTTTATTTTCTCATAATTTTTTTTATTTATAAAGATTGAATTGTAAATGTGTTAATGAAGGTATAATTGATATATTAATAAAGGATATTAGGTGTAGTAAAGCTGTTATAACGAATGTGGTAAAATTGTTTGAGAAGTATTAATGTAGTTCTGGCAAAGGAATTATTGAAGGTATTAATTAATTACTAAATAGAGATATAATTATTGTGTTCATTCACATATAACTAAGATGTTGGTTAGGGAGTAATTGTAGTATTGAACAGGGACTAATCTCTAGTGTTATTAAAGGTGTAATTGTAGTTTTAATGAGATTATTCGCACTTTTACTAATACTAACTCACTCACTCCTTCAGTATTCGACACTCCCTAATAAAGTACGGATCCGACATATCTACAATGTTATGCAAGAATTTGGAATATCTATATCTAGGAAGAAAACTGCTCTTTTTAAATATCATCTTTGCGAATCTAATCTGAATGACACTACTCATAAGAAGTGATCGAGACATGCAGGTAAGGCTTCCTACATCCTCGAATCTAGTCCCTAAACGGGATTAGGTTACTGTTAGTCTTCTTCGATAATTTGTTTCCCTTTCGCCCATCGTCTAATTCGAGCGAATTGTAAATTGATCACCAATATACATGCGATCTTCTTCTTATCGCATATGTGATTACGCGAATACTCTCGTGCACCTTCGTAACAAATAATATTCGTGCCAGACTCTATTCGTACCAGTTGATGCGTCTGTATCAGTCGCACTCAGAATCTACTCGAGAACTACACCGAGGTAAATGTTCGGTTGATCGAGAGGAAATCGAGTGCAGCGATAAACTTAGATATGTAGATATCTCACGTTTATCTCATAGCCCGAGTTCTTTTTAGCCCTCGGTTTCATTTCACCAACGCTGTTTTGTCGATTATCATATAAATCATTCCTGAATTATTGCGTAGACAATTTAATTGTTACATTCAACGATAATGGTTTGCTCAGTGATACATTTACTTATTAAACGGGCCAATCGCTTCTATTTCAATATTTCTGGGAAACAATTGGATTGTAATTACAATTAATTGTAACGAGATAGATATAACTAATATCTTAATTCTCTATAAAATGAGTGAGCTACATAGCATGTGCTTTTTTAATGCATTCTAATTTGATATATATATAAATTTTATAATTTTAATGTATTAGGTTTTTTAGAATCCTAAATATAAATATTCATGCATATGTTTGTAATTTATAATTTGTTATGTAAATTAATAACCTTATTACTGGTTCTCTTCTTTGTCCCCGCAGAAAATGACAGAAATAAGCCTTTGTACACATGTCTTAGGCATTTAGATACATATCCACATTTTAATATATATTTTATGCAAAAAATATATTAAGGTTTAATAAATTAATATATCTTTTCTATAAAATATATATTAAAATGTGGGATATGCTTATGAAGGTATAACTGCTTTCCAGTTAAGGATTGATTAAATAGTCAATCCTTACATAACAAATTGATATTTGAATATACAATATTTTCAGAATATTTGTATAAAGCTATTTTGATTTATAATCTATTAATTAAATTAGTAATTATTTAATTGATAGATTATAAATGAAAATAGTTCATGTCGAATACAAATATTTCGTGTAATTACTGTACTAATGATATTTTGTTTAATACATTTGTTATTTGAACAATTAAATAACAACTGTATATCAATTTATAATTACATTTTAATATATATTTTATATATATTAAAATGTAATGATAAATTGTTTACAGAGTACACGGACATCTGGAACAGGATGTGGAAATCACAAAGCATTCAGTGGAAGTGGATCTAATAGAATCTCTGCATCCGATCTTTGAACCAAAGTATTAAGATCCTGTTTTCATGAAAAACCATATTATATCTCATTTAAAACTGGTTAGACATTCGCAGAAATCTATATAATTTGTAGATTAAACTAACAAATCTGATAATAGTTCCATAATGCTTACGTATTTGTAAACTTTTTTCTATTTTAAAAACATTTTATTTGCACAAATTAATATTTTTATATTGATTTATTTTATTTTCTCATAATTTTTTTTATTTATAAAGATTTTATTGTAAATATTGTAAATGTGTTAATGAAGTTATAATTGAAATATTAATAAAATATATTAAGTGTAGTAAAGCTGTTATAACGAATGTGGTAAAATTGTTTGAGAAATATTAATGTAGTTCTGGCAAATGAATTATTGAAGGTATTAATTAATTACTACTTAGAGAGATAATTATTGTGTTCATTCACATATAACTGAGATGTTGGTTAGGGAGTAATTGTAATATTGAACAGGGACTAATCTCTATTATTATTAAAGGTATAATTGTAGTTTTAATGAGATTATTCGCACTTTTACTAATACTAACTCACTCACTCCTTCAGTATTCGACACTCCCTAATAAAATACGGATCCGACATATCTACAATGTTATGCAAGAATTTGGAACCTCTATATCTAGGAAGAAAACTGCTCTTTTTAAATATCATCTTTGCGAATCTAATCTGAATGACACTACTCATAAGAAGTGATCGAGACATGCAGGTAGGGCTTCCTACATCCTCGAATCTAGTCCCTAAACGGGATTAGGTTACTGTTAGTCTTCTTCGATAATTTGTTTCTCTTTCGCCCATCGTCTAATTCGAGCGAATTGTAAATTGATCACCAATATACATGCGATCTTCTTCTTATCGCATATGTGATTACGCGAACACTCTCGTGCACCTTCGTAACAAATGATATTCGTGCCAGACACTATTCGTACCAGTTGATGCGTCTGTATCAGTCGCACTCAGAATCTACTCGAGAACTACACCGAGGTAAATGTTCGGTTGATCGAGAGGAAATCGAGTGCAGCGATAAACTTATATATGTAGATATATCACGTTTATCTCATAGCCCGAGTTCTTTTTAGCCCTCGGTTTCATTTCACCAACGCTGTTTTGTCGATTATCATATAAATCATTCCTGAATTATTGCGTAGAAAATTTAATTGTTACATTCAACGATAATGGTTTGCTCAGTGATACATTTACTTATTAAACGGGCCAATCGCTTCTATTTCAATATATCTGGGAAACAATTGGATTGTAATTACAATTAATTGTAACGAGATAGATATAACTAATATCTTAATTCTCTATAAAAATGAGTGAGCTACATAGCATGTACTTTTCTAATGCATTCTAATTTGATATATATATAAATTTTATAATTTTAATGTATTAGGTTTTTTAGAATCCTAAATATAAATATTCGTGCATATGTTTGTAATTTATAATTTGTTATGTAAATTAATAACCTTATTACTGGTTCTCTTCTTTGTCCCCGCAGAAAATGACAGAAATAAGCCTTTGTACACATGTCTTAAGCATTTAGCTACATATCCACATTTTAATATATGTTTTATGCAAAAAATATATTAAGGTTTAATAAATTAATATATCTTTTCTATAAAATATATATTAAAATGTGGGATATGCTTATGAAGGTATAAATTCTTTCCAGTTAAGGATTGATTAAATAGTCAATCCTTACATTAGAAATTGATATCTGAATATACAATATTCTCAGAATATTTGGATAAAGCTATTTTCATTTATAATCTATCAATTAGTAATTATATAATTGATAGATTATAAATGAAAATAGTTCATGTCGAATACAAATATATCGTGTAATTACTGTACTAATGATATTTTGTATAATACATTTGTTATTTGAATAATTCAATAACAACTGTATATCAATTTATCATTACATTTTAATATATATTTTATATATATTAAAATGTAATGATAAATTGATTACAGAGTACACGGACACCTGGAACAGGATATGGAAATGACAAAGCATTCAGTGGAAGTTGATCTAATAGAATCTCTGCATCCGATCTTTGAACCCAAGTATTAAGATCCTGTTTTCATGAAAACCCATATTATATCTCATTTAAAACTGGTTAGACATTCGCAGAAATCTTTATAAATTGTAGATTAAACTAACAAATCTGATAATAGTTCCATAATGCTTACATATTTGTAAACTTTTTTTCTATTTTAAAAACATTTTATTTGCACAAATTAATATTTTTATATTGATTTATTTTATTTTCTCATAATTTTTTTTATTTATAAAGATTAAATTGTAAATATTGAAAATGTGTTAATGAAGGTATAATTGATATATTAATAAAGAATATTAGGTATAGTAAAGCTGTTATAACTAATGTGGTAAACATTGTTTGAGAAGTATTAATGTAGTTCTGGCAAAGGAATTATTGAAGGTATTAATTAATTACTAAATAGAGATATAATTATTGTGTTCATTCACATATAACTGAGATGTTGGTTAGGGAGTAATTGTAATATTGAACAGGGACTAATCTCTAGTGTTATTAAAGGTGTAATTGTAGTTTTAATGAGATTATTCGCACTTTTACTAATACTAACTCACTCACTCCTTCAATATTCGACACTCCCTAATAAAGTACGGATCCGACACATCTACAATGTTATGCAAGAATTTGGAACCTCTATATCTAGGAAGAAAACTGCTCTTTTTAAATATCATCTTTGCGAATCTAATTTGAATGACACTACTCATAAGAAGTGATCGAGACATGCAGGTAGGGCTTCCTACATACTCGAATCTAGTCCCTAAACGGGATTAGGTTACTGTTAGTCTTCTTCTATATTTTTTTTCCTATCGTACATCGTCTAATTCGAGCGAATTATAAATTGATCACCAATATACATGCGATCTTCTTCTTATCGCATATGTGATTACGCGAACACTTTCGTGCACCTTCGTAACAAATGATATTCGTGCCAGACAATATTCGTACCAGTTGATGCGTCTGTATAAGTCGCACTCAGAATCTACTCGAGAACTACGCCGAGGTAAATGTTCGATTGATCGAGAGGAAATCGAGCTCTGCGATAAACTTAGATATGTAGATATCTCAAGTTTATCTCATAGCCCGAGTTCTTTTTAGCCCTCGGTTTCATTTCACCAATGCTGTGTTGTCGATTATCATATAAATCATTCCTGAATTATTGCGTAGATAATTTAATTGTTACATTCAACGATAATGGTTTGCTCAGTGATATATTTACTTATTAAACGGGTCAATCGCTTCTCCTTCAATATTTCTGGGAAATTTTATAATTTCAATTAGGTTTTTATATGTTTTTTAGAATCCTAAATATAAATATTCATGCATATGTTTGAATTTTATAATTTGTTATGTAAATTAATAACCTTTTACTGGTTCTCTTCTTTGTCCCCGCAGAAAATGACAGAAATAAGCCTTTGTACACATGTCTTAGGCATTTAGATACATATCCACATTTTAATATATGTTTTATGCAAAAAATATATTAAGGTTTAATAAATTAATATATCTTTTATATAAAATATATATTAAAATGTGGGATATGCTTATGAAGGTATAAATGCTTTCCAGGTAAGGATTGACTAAATAGTCAATCCTTACATAAGAAATTGATATCTGAATATACAATATTTTCAGAATATTTGGATAAAGCTATTTTCATTTATAATCTATCAATTAGTAATTATATAATTGATAGATTATAAATGAAAATAGTTCATGTCGAATACAAATATATCGTGTAATTACTGTACTAATGATATTTTGTTTAATACATTTGTTATTTGAACAATTAAATAACATCTGTATATCAATTTATCATTACATTTTAATATATATTTTATATATATTAAAATGTAATGATAAATTGATTACAGAGTACACGGACAGTACCTGGAATAGGATATGGAAATCACGAAGCATTCAGTGGAAGTGGATCTAATAGAATCTCTGCATCCGATCTTTGAACCCAAGTATTAAGATCCTATTTTCATGAAAACCCATATTATATCTCATTTAAAACTGGTTAGACATTCGCAGAAATCTATATAATTTGTAGATTAAACTAACAAATCTGATAATAGTTCCATAATGCTTACGTATTTGTAAACTTTTTTTCTATTTTAAAAACATTTTATTTGCACAAATTAATATTTTTATATTGATTTATTTGATTTTCTCATAATTTTTTTTATTTATAAAGATTGAATTGTAAATATTGTAAATGTGTTAATGAAGGTATAATTGATATATTAATAAAGGATATTAAGTGTAGTAAAGCTGTTATAACGAATGTGGTCAAATTGTTTGAGAAGTATTAATGTAGTTCTGGCAAAGGAATTATTGAAGGTATTAATTAATTACTAAATAGAGATATAATTATTGTGTTCATTCACATATAACTGAGATGTTGGTTAGGGAGTAATTGTAATATTGAACAGGGACTAATCTATAGTGTTATTAAAGGTGTAATTGTAGTTTTAATGAGATTATTCGCACTTTTACTAATACTAACTCACTCACTCCTTCAGTATTCGACACTCCCTAATAAAGTACGGATCCGACATATCTACAATGTTATGCAAGAATTTGGAACCTCTATATCTAGGAAGAAAACTGATCTTTTTAAATATCATCTTTGCGAATCTAATCTGAATGACACTACTCATAAGAAGTGATCGAGACATGCAGGTAGGGCTTCCTACATCCTCGAATCTAGTCCCTAAACGGGATTAGGTTACTGTTAGTCTTCTTCTATAGTTTGTTTTCCTATCGTCTAATTCGAGCGAATTGTAAATTGATCACCAATATACATGCGATCTTCTTCTTATCGCATATGTGATTACGCGAACACTTTCGTGCACCTTCGTAACAAATGATATTCGTGCCAAACACTATTCGTACCAGTTGATGCGTCTGTATCAGTCGCACTCAGAATCTACTCGAGAACTACGCCGAGGTAAATGTTCGGTTGATCGAGAGGAAATCGAGCTCTGCGATAAACTTAGACATGTAGATATCTCACGTTTATCTCATAGCCCGAGTTCTTTTTAGCCCTCGGTTTCATTTCACCAACGCTGTTTTGTCGATTATCATATAAATCATTCCAGAATTATTGCGTAGATAATTTAATTGTTACATTCAACGATAATGGTTTGCTCAGTGATACATTTACTTATTAAACGGGACAATCGCTTCTCCTTCAATATTTCTGGGAAACAATTGGATTGTAATTACAATTAATTGTAACGAGATAGATATAACTAATATCTTAATTCTCTATAAAATGAGTGAGCTACATAGCATGTGCTTTTCTAATGCATTCTATTTTGATATATATATGAATTTTATAATTTTAATGTATTAGGTTTTTTAGAATCCTAAATATAAATATTCGTGCCTATATTTGTAATTTATAATTTGTTATGTAAATAGATAACCTTATTACTGGTTCTCTTCTTTGTCCCCGCAGAAAATGACAGAAATAAGCCTTTGTACACATGTCTTAGGCATTTAGATACATATCCACATTTTAATATATGTTTTATGCAAAAAATATATTAAGGTTTAATAAATTAATATATCTTTTATATAAAATATATATTAAAATGTGGGATGTGCTTATGAAGGTATAAATGCTTTACAGGTAAGGATTGACTAAATAGTCAATCCTTACATAAGAAATTAATATCTGAATATACAATATTTTCAGAATATTTGGATAAAGCTATTTTCATTTATAATCTATCAATTAGTAATTATATAATTGATAGATTATAAATGAAAATAGTTCATGTCGAATACAAATATATCATGTAATTACTGTACTAATGATATTTTGTTTAATACATTTGTTATTTGAACAATTCAATAACAACTGTATATCAATTTATCATTACATTTTAATATATATTTTATATATATTAAAATGTAATGATAAATTGATTACAGAGTACACGGACAGTACCTGGAACAGGATATGGAAATCACAAAGCATTCAGTGGAAGTGGATCTAGTAGAATCTCTGCATCCGATCTTTGAACCCAAGTATTAAGATCCTATTTTCATGAAAACCCATATTATATCTCATTTAAAACTGGTTAGACATTCGCAGAAATCTATATAATTTGTAGATTAAACTAACAAATCTGATAATAGTTCCATACTGTTTACTTATTTGTAAACTTTTTTTCTATTTTAAAAACATTTTATTTGCACAAATTAATATTTTTATATTGATTTATTTTATTTTCTCATAATTTTTTTTATTTATAAAGATTGAATTGTAAATATTGTAAATGTGTTAATGAAGGTATAATTGATATATTAATAAAGAATATTAGGTATAGTAAAGCTGTTATAACGAATGTGGTAAACATTGTTTGAGAAGTATTAATGTAGTTCTTCAATGTAGGCAAAGGAATTATTGAAGGTATTAATTAATTACTAAATAGAGATATAATTATTGTGTTCATTCACATATAACTGAGATGTTGGTTAGGGAGTAATTGTAATATTGAACAGGGACTAATCTATAGTGTTATTAAAGGTGTAATTGTAGTTTTAATGAGATTATTCGCACTTTTACTAATACTAACTCACTCACTCCTTCAGTATTCGACACTCCCTAATAAAGTACGGATCCTACATATCTACAATGTTATGCAAGAATTTGGAACCTCTATATCTAGGAAGGAAACTGCTCTTTTTAAATATCATCTTTGCGAATCTAATCTGAATGACACTACTCATAAGAAGTGATCGAGACATGCAGGTAGGGCTTCCTACATCCTCGAATCTAGTCCCAAAACGGGATTAGGTTACTGTTAGTCTTCTTCTATAGTTTGTTTTCCTATCGTCCATCGTCTAATTCGAGCGAATTGTAAATTGATCACCAATATACATGCGATCTTCTTCTTATCGCATATGTGATTACGCGAACACTCTCGTGCACCTTCGTAACAAATGATATTCGTGCCAGACACTATTCGTACCAGTTGATGCGTCTGTATCAGTCGCACTCAGAATCTACTCGAGAATTACGCTGAGGTAAATGTTCGGTTGATCGAGAGGAAATCGAGTTCAGCGATAAACTTAGATATGTGATATCTCACGTTTATCTCATAGCCCTAGTTCTTTTTAGCCCTAGGTTCATTTCACCAACCCTGTTTTGTCGATTATCATATAAATCATTCCTGAATTATTGCGTAGATAATTTAATTGTTACATTCAACGATAATGATTTGCTCAGTGATACATTTACTTATTAAACGGGTCAATCGCTTCTCCTTCAATATTTCTGGGAAATTTTATAATTTCAATTAGGTTTTTTTAGGTTTTTTAGAATCCTAAATATAAATATTCATGCATAAGTTTGTAATTTATAATTTGTTATGTAAATTAATAACCTTATTACTGGTTCTCTTCTTTGTCCCCGCAGAAAATGACAGAAATAAGCCTTTGTACACATGTCTTAGGCATTTAGATACATATCCACATTTTAATATATGTGTTATTCAAAAAATATATTAAGGTTTAATAAATTAATATATCTTTTCTATAAAATATATATTAAAATGTGGGATATGCTTATGAAGGTATAAATGCTTTCCAGGTAAGGATTGACTAAATAGTCAATCCTTACATAAGAAATTGATATCTGAATATACAATATTCTCAGAATATTTGGATAAAGCTATTTTCATTTATAATCTATCAATTAGTAATTATATAATTGATAGATTATAAATGAAAATAGTTCATGTCGAATACAAATATATCATGTAATTACTGTACTAATGATATTTTGTTTAATACATTTGTTATTTGAACAATTCAATAACAACTGTATATCAATTTATCATTACATTTTAATATATATTTTATATATATTAAAATGTAATGATAAATTGATTACAGAGTACACGGACACCTGGTACAGGATAAGGAAATCACAAAGCATTCAGTGTAAAAGGATCTAATAGAATCTCTGCATCCGATCTTTGAACCTAAGTATTAAGATCTTGTTTTCATGAAAACCCATATTATATCTCATTTAAAACTGGTTAGACATTCGCAGAAATCTATATAATTTGTAGATTAAACTAACTAATCTGATAATAGTTCCATAATGCTTACGTATTTGTAAACTTTTTTTCTATTTTAAAAACATTTTATTTGCACAAATTAATATTTTTATATTGATTTATTTTATTTTCTCATATTTTTTTTTATTTATAAAGATTGAATTGTAAATATTGTAAATGTGTTAATGAAGGTATAATTGATATATTAATAAAGGATATTAGGTGTAGAAAAGCTGTTAAAACGAATGTGGTCAAATTGTTTTAGAAGTATTAATGTAGTTCTGGCAAAGGAATTATTGAAGGTATTAATTAATTACTAAATAGAGATATAATTATTGTGTTCATTCACATATAACTGAGATGTTGGTTAGGGAGTAATTGTAATATTGAACAGTGACTAATCTATAGTGTTATTAAAGGTGTAATTGTAGTTTTAATGAGATTATTCGCACTTTTACTAATATTAACTCACTCACTCCTTCAGTATTCGACACTCCCTAATAAAGTACGGATCCGACATATCTACAATGTTATGCAAGAATTTGGAACCTCTATATCTAGGAAGAAAACTGCTCTTTTTAAATATCATCTTTGCGAATCTAATCTGAATGACACTACTTATAAGAAGTGATCGAGACATGCAGGTAGGGCTTCCTACATCCATGAATCTAGTCCCTAAACGGGATTAGATTACTGTTAGTCTTCTTCGATAATTTGTTTCCCTTTCGCCCATCGTCTAATTCGAGCGAATTGTAAATTGATCACCAATATACATGCGATCTTCTTCTTATCGCATATGTGATTACGCGAATACTCTCGTGCACCTTCGTAACAAATGATATTCGTGCCAGACACTATTCGTACCAGTTGATGCGTCTGTATCAGTCGCACTCAGAATCTACTCGAGAACTACGCCGAGGTAAATGTTCGGTTGATCGAGAGGAAATCGAGTTCAGCGATAAACTTAGATATGTGATATCTCACGTTTATCTCATAACCCGAGTTCTTTTTAGCCCTAGGTTCATTTCACCAACCCTGTTTTGTCGATTATCATATAAATCATTCCTGAATTATTGCGTAGACAATTTAATTGTTACATTCAACGATAATGGTTTGCTCAGTGATACATTTACTTATTAAACGGGCCAATCGCTTCTATTTCAATATATCTGGGAAACAATTGGATTGTAATTACAATTAATTGTAACGAGATAGATATAACTAATATCTTAATTCTCTATAAAATGAGTGAGCTACATAGCATGTGCTTTTCTAATGCATTCTAATTTGATATATATATAAATTTTATCATTTTAATGTATTAGGTTTTTTAGAATCCTAAATATAAATATTCATGCATAAGTTTGTAATTTATAATTTGTTATGTAAATTAATAACCTTATTACTGGTTCTCTTCTTTGTCCCCGCAGAAAATGACAGAAATAAGCCTTTGTACACATGTCTTAGGCATTTAGATACATATCCACATTTTAATATATGTGTTATGCAAAAAATATATTAAGGTTTAATAAATTAATATATCTTTTCTATAAAATATATATTAAAATGTGGGATATGCTTATGAAGGTATAAATGCTTTCCAGGTAAGGATTGACTAAATAGTCAATCCTTACATAAGAAATTGATATCTGAATATACAATATTCTCAGAATATTTGGATAAAGCTATTTTCATTTATAATCTATCAATTAGTAATTATATAATTGATAGATTATAAATGAAAATAGTTCATGTCGAATACAAATATATCATGTAATTACTGTACTAATGATATTTTGTTTAATACATTTGTTATTTGAACAATTCAATAACAACTGTATATCAATTTATCATTACATTTTAATATATATTTTATATATATTAAAATGTAATGATAAATTGATTACAGAGTACACGGACACCTGGTACAGGATAAGGAAATCACAAAGCATTCAGTGTAAAAGGATCTAATAGAATCTCTGCATCCGATCTTTGAACCTAAGTATTAAGATCTTGTTTTCATGAAAACCCATATTATATCTCATTTAAAACTGGTTAGACATTCGCAGAAATCTATATAATTTGTAGATTAAACTAACTAATCTGATAATAGTTCCATAATGCTTACGTATTTGTAAACTTTTTTTCTATTTTAAAAACATTTTATTTGCACAAATTAATATTTTTATATTGATTTATTTTATTTTCTCATATTTTTTTTTATTTTTAAAGATTGAATTGTAAATATTGTAAATGTGTTAATGAAGGTATAATTGATATATTAATAAAGGATATTAGGTGTAGAAAAGCTGTTATAACGAATGTGGTCAAATTGTTTTAGAAGTATTAATGTAGTTCTGGCAAAGGAATTATTGAAGGTATTAATTAATTACTAAATAGAGATATAATTATTGTGTTCATTCACATATAACTGAGATGTTGGTTAGGGAGTAATTGTAATATTGAACAGTGACTAATCTATAGTGTTATTAAAGGTGTAATTGTAGTTTTAATGAGATTATTCGCACTTTTACTAATATTAACTCACTCACTCCTTCAGTATTCGACACTCCCTAATAAAGTACGGATCCGACATATCTACAATGTTATGCAAGAATTTGGAACCTCTATATCTAGGAAGAAAACTGCTCTTTTTAAATATCATCTTTGCGAATCTAATCTGAATGACACTACTTATAAGAAGTGATCGAGACATGCAGGTAGGGCTTCCTACATCCATGAATCTAGTCCCTAAACGGGATTAGATTACTGTTAGTCTTCTTCGATAATTTGTTTCCCTTTCGCCCATCGTCTAATTCGAGCGAATTGTAAATTGATCACCAATATACATGCGATCTTCTTCTTATCGCATATGTGATTACGCGAACACTCTCGTGCACCTTCGTAACAAATGATATTCGTGCCAGACACTATTCGTACCAGTTGATGCGTCTGTATAAGTCGCACTCAGAATCTACTCGAGAACTACGCCGAGGTAAATGTTCGGTTGATCGAGAGGAAATCGAGTGCAGCGATAAACTTAGATATGTAGATATATCACGTCTATCTCATAGCCCTAGTTCTTTTTAGACCTCGGTTTCATTTCACCAACCCTGTTTTGTCGATTATCATATAAATCATTCCTGAATTATTGCGTAGACAATTTAATTGTTACATTCAACGATAATGATTTGCTCAGTGATATATTTACTTATTAAACGGATCAATCGCTTCTCCTTCAATATTTCTGGGAAATTTTATAATTTCAATTAGGTTTTTTTAGGTTTTTTAGAATCCTAAATATAAATATTCATGCATATGTTTGAATTTTATAATTTGTTATGTAAATTAATAACCTTATTACTGGTTCTCTTCTTTGTCCCCGCAGAAAATGACAGAAATAAGCCTTTGTACACATGTCTTAGGCATTTAGATACATATCCACATTTTAATATATGCTTTAGGCAAAAAATATATTAAGGTTTAATAAATTAATATATCTTTTCTATAAAATATATATTAAAATGTGGGATATGCTTATGAAGGTATAAATGCTTTCCAGTTAAGGATTGATTAAATAGTCAATCCTTACATAACAAATTGATATTTGAATATACAATATTTTCAGAATATTTGTATAAAGCTATTTTGATTTATAATCTATTAATTAAATTAGTAATTATTTAATTGATAGATTATAAATGAAAATAGTTCATGTCGAATACAAATATATCATGTAATTACTGTACTAATGATATTTTGTTTAATACATTTGTTATTTGAACAATTAAATAACAACTGTATATCAATTTATAATTACATTTTAATATATATTTTATATATATTAAAATGTAATGATAATTTGTTTACAGAGTACACGGACATCTGGAACAGGATGTGGAAATCACAAAGCATTCAGTGGAAGTGGATCTAATAGAATCTCTGCATCCGATCTTTGAACCAAAGTATTAAGATCCTGTTTTCATGAAAAACCATATTATATCTCATTTAAAACTGGTTAGACATTCGCAGAAATCTATATAATTTGTAGATTAAACTAACAAATCTGATAATAGTTCCATAATGCTTACGTATTTGTAAACTTTTTTCTATTTTAAAAACATTTTATTTGCACAAATTAATATTTTTATATTGATTTATTTTATTTTCTCATAATTTTTTTTATTTATAAAGATTTTATTGTAAATATTGTAAATGTGTTAATGAAGTTATAATTGAAATATTAATAAAGTATATTAAGTGTAGTAAAGCTGTTATAACGAATGTGGTAAAATTGTTTGAGAAATATTAATGTAGTTCTGGCAAATGAATTATTGAAGGTATTAATTAATTACTACTTAGAGAGATAATTATTGTGTTCATTCACATATAACTGAGATGTTGGTTAGGGAGTAATTGTAATATTGAACAGGGACTAATCTCTATTATTATTAAAGGTATAATTGTAGTTTTAATGAGATTATTCGCACTTTTACTAATACTAACTCACTCACTCCTTCAGTATTCGACACTCCCTAATAAAATACGGATCCGACATATCTACAATGTTATGCAAGAATTTGGAACCTCTATATCTAGGAAGAAAACTGCTCTTTTTAAATATCATCTTTGCGAATCTAATCTGAATGACACTACTCATAAGAAGTGATCGAGACATGCAGGTAGGGCTTCCTACATCCTCGAATCTAGTCCCTAAACGGGATTAGGTTACTGTTAGTCTTCTTCGATAATTTGTTTCTCTTTCGCCCATCGTCTAATTCGAGCGAATTGTAAATTGATCACCAATATACATGCGATCTTCTTCTTATCGCATATGTGATTACGCGAACACTCTCGTGCACCTTCGTAACAAATGATATTCGTGCCAGACACTATTCGTACCAGTTGATGCGTCTGTATCAGTCGCACTCAGAATCTACTCGAGAACTACACCGAGGTAAATGTTCGGTTGATCGAGAGGAAATCGAGTGCAGCGATAAACTTATATATGTAGATATATCACGTTTATCTCATAGCCCGAGTTCTTTTTAGCCCTCGGTTTCATTTCACCAACGCTGTTTTGTCGATTATCATATAAATCATTCCTGAATTATTGCGTAGAAAATTTAATTGTTACATTCAACGATAATGGTTTGCTCAGTGATACATTTACTTATTAAACGGGAAAATCGCTTCTCCTTCAATATTTCTGGGAAACAATTGGATTGTAATTACAATTAATTGTAACGAGATAGATATAACTAATATCTTAATTCTCTATAAAAATGAGTGAGCTACATAGCATGTACTTTTCTAATGCATTCTAATTTGATATATATATAAATTTTATAATTTTAATGTATTAGGTTTTTTAGAATCCTAAATATAAATATTCGTGCATATGTTTGTAATTTATAATTTGTTATGTAAATTAATAACCTTATTACTGGTTCTCTTCTTTGTCCCCGCAGAAAATGACAGAAATAAGCCTTTGTACACATGTCTTAAGCATTTAGCTACATATCCACATTTTAATATATGTTTTATGCAAAAAATATTTTAAGGTTTAATAAATTAATATATCTTTTCTATAAAATATATATTAAAATGTGGGATATGCTTATGAAGGTATAAATTCTTTCCAGTTAAGGATTGATTAAATAGTCAATCCTTACATTAGAAATTGATATCTGAATATACAATATTCTCAGAATATTTGGATAAAGCTATTTTCATTTATAATCTATCAATTAGTAATTATATAATTGATAGATTATAAATGAAAATAGTTCATGTCGAATACAAATATATCGTGTAATTACTGTACTAATGATATTTTGTATAATACATTTGTTATTTGAATAATTCAATAACAACTGTATATCAATTTATCATTACATTTTAATATATATTTTATATATATTAAAATGTAATGATAAATTGATTACAGAGTACACGGACACCTGGAACAGGATATGGAAATGACAAAGCATTCAGTGGAAGTTGATATAATAGAATCTCTGCATCCGATCTTTGAACCCAAGTATTAAGATCCTGTTTTCATGAAAACCCATATTATATCTCATTTAAAACTGGTTAGACATTCGCAGAAATCTTTATAAATTGTAGATTAAACTAACAAATCTGATAATAGTTCCATAATGCTTACATATTTGTAAACTTTTTTTCTATTTTAAAAACATTTTATTTGCACAAATTAATATTTTTATATTGATTTATTTTATTTTCTCATAATTTTTTTTATTTATAAAGATTAAATTGTAAATATTGAAAATGTGTTAATGAAGGTATAATTGATATATTAATAAAGAATATTAGGTATAGTAAAGCTGTTATAACTAATGTGGTAAACATTGTTTGAGAAGTATTAATGTAGTTCTGGCAAAGGAATTATTGAAGGTATTAATTAATTACTAAATAGAGATATAATTATTGTGTTCATTCACATATAACTGAGATGTTGGTTAGGGAGTAATTGTAATATTGAACAGGGACTAATCTCTATTATTATTAAAGGTATAATTGTAGTTTTAATGAGATTATTCGCACTTTTACTAATACTAACTCACTCACTCCTTCAGTATTCGACACTCCCTAATAAAATACGGATCCGACATATCTACAATGTTATGCAAGAATTTGGAACCTCTATATCTAGGAAGAAAACTGCTCTTTTTAAATATCATCTTTGCGAATCTAATCTGAATGACACTACTCATAAGAAGTGATCGAGACATGCAGGTAGGGCTTCCTACATCCTCGAATCTAGTCCCTAAACGGGATTAGGTTACTGTTAGTCTTCTTCGATAATTTGTTTCCCTTTCGCCCATCGTCTAATTCGAGCGAATTGTAAATTGATCACCAATATACATGCGATCTTCTTCTTATCGCATATGTGATTACGCGAACACTCTCGTGCACCTTCGTAACAAATGATATTCGTGCCAGACACTATTCGTACCAGTTGATGCGTCTGTATCAGTCGCACTCAGAATCTACTCGAGAACTACACCGAGGTAAATGTTCGGTTGATCGAGAGGAAATCGAGTTCAGCGATAAACTTAGATATGTAGATATCTCACGTTTATCTCATAGCCCGAGTTCTTTTTAGCCCTCGGTTTCATTTCACCAACGCTGTTTTGTCGATTATCATATAAATCATTCCTGAATTATTGCGTAGAAAATTTAATTGTTACATTCAACGATAATGGTTTGCTCAGTGATACATTTACTTATTAAACGGGAAAATCGCTTCTCCTTCAATATTTCTGGGAAACAATTGGTTTGTAATTACAATTAATTGTAACGAGATAGATATAACTAATATCTTAATTCTCTATAAAAATGAGTGAGCTACATAGCATGTACTTTTCTAATGCATTCTAATTTTATATATATATAAATTTTATAATTTTAATGTATTAGGTTTTTTAGAATCCTAAATATAAATATTCGTGCATATGTTTGTAATTTATAATTTGTTATGTAAATTAATAACCTTATTACTGGTTCTCTTCTTTGTCCCCGCAGAAAATGACAGAAATAAGCCTTTGTACACATGTCTTAAGCATTTAGCTACATATCCACATTTTAATATATGTTTTATGCAAAAAATATATTAAGGTTTAATAAATTAATATATCTTTTCTATAAAATATATATTAAAATGTGGGATATGCTTATGAAGGTATAAATTCTTTCCAGTTAAGGATTGATTAAATAGTCAATCCTTACATTAGAAATTGATATCTGAATATACAATATTCTCAGAATATTTGGATAAAGCTATTTTCATTTATAATCTATCAATTAGTAATTATATAATTGATAGATTATAAATGAAAATAGTTCATGTCGAATACAAATATATCGTGTAATTACTGTACTAATGATATTTTGTATAATACATTTGTTATTTGAATAATTCAATAACAACTGTATATCAATTTATCATTACATTTTAATATATATTTTATATATATTAAAATGTAATGATAAATTGATTACAGAGTACACGGACACCTGGAACAGGATATGGAAATCACAAAGCATTCAGTGGAAGTTGATCTAATAGAATCTCTGCATCCGATCTTTGAAACCAAGTATTAAGATCCTGTTTTCATGAAAACCCATATTATATCTCATTTAAAACTGGTTAGACATTCGCAGAAATCTTTATAAATTGTAGATTAAACTAACAAATCTGATAATAGTTCCATAATGCTTACATATTTGTAAACTTTTTTTCTATTTTAAAAACATTTTATTTGCACAAATTAATATTTTTATATTGATTTATTTTATTTTCTCATAATTTTTTTTATTTATAAAGATTAAATTGTAAATATTGAAAATGTGTTAATGAAGGTATAATTGCTATATTAATAAAGAATATTAGGTGTAGAAAAGCTGTTATAACGAGTGTGGTCAAATTGTTTGAGAAGTATTAATGTAGTTCTGGCAAAGGAATTATTGAAGGTATTAATTAATTACTAAATAGAGATATAATTATTGTGTTCATTCACATATAACTGAGATGTTGGTTAGGGAGTAATTGTAATATTGAACAGGGACTAATCTATAGTGTTATTAAAGGTGTAATTGTAGTTTTAATGAGATTATTCGCACTTTTACTAATACTAACTCACTCACTCCTTCAGTATTCGACACTCCCTAATAAAGTACGGATCCGACATATCTACAATGTTATGCAAGAATTTGGAACCTCTATATCTAGGAAGAAAACTGCTCTTTTTAAATATCATCTTTGCGAATCTAATCTGAATGACACTACTCATAAGAAGTGATCGAGACATGCAGGTAGGGCTTCCTACATCCTCGAATCTAGTCCCTAAACGGGATTAGGTTACTGTTAGTCTTCTTCTATAGTTTGTTTTCCTATCGTCTAATTCGAGCGAATTGTAAATTGATCACCAATATACATGCGATCTTCTTCTTATCGCATATGTGATTACGCGAATACTCTCGTGCACCTTCGTAACAAATGATATTCGTGCCAGACACTATTCGTACCAGTTGATGCGTCTGTATCAGTCGCACTCAGAATCTACTCGAGAACTACGCCGAGGTAAATGTTCGGTTGATCGAGAGGAAATCGAGTTCAGCGATAAACTTAGATATGTAGATATCTCACGTTTATTTCATAGCCCGAGTTCTTTTTAGCCCTCGGTTTCATTTCACCAACGCTGTTTTGTCGATTATCATATAAATCATTCCTGAATTATTGCGTAGACAATTTAATTGTTACATTCAACGATAATAGTTTGCTCAGTGATACATTTACTTATTAAACGGGCCAATCGCTTCTCCTTCAATATTTCTGGGAAACAATTGGATTGTAATTACAATTAATTGCAACGAGATAGATATAACTAATATCTTAATTCTCTATAAAATGAGTGAGCTACATAGCATGTGCTTTTCTAATGCATTCTATTTTGATATATATATAAATTTTATAATTTGAATTTATTAGGTTTTTTAGAATCCTAAATATAAATATTCATGCATATGTTTGTAATTTATAATTTGTTATGTAAATTAATAACCTTATTACTGGTTCTCTTCTTTGTCCCCGCAGAAAATGACAGAAATAAGCCTTTGTACACATGTTTTAGACATTTAGATACATATCCACATTTTAATATATATTTTATGCAAAAAATATATTAAGGTTTAATAAATTAATATATCTTTTCTATAAAATATATATTAAAATGTGGGATATGCTTATGAAGGTATAAATGCTTTCCAGTTAAGGATTGAATAAATAATCAATCCTTACATAAGAAATTGATATTTGAATATACAATATTTTCAGAATATTTGTATAAAGCTATTTTCATTTATAATCTCTTAATTAAATTAGTAATTATATAATTGATAGGTTATAAATGAAAATAGTTCATGTCGAATACAAATATATCATGTAATAACTGTACTAATGATATTTTGTTTAATACATTTGTTATTTGAACAATTCAATAACAACTAACAATGATAAATTGATTACAGAGTACACGGACACCTGGAACAGGATATGGAAATCACAAAGTATTCAGTTGAAGTGGATCTAATAGAATATCTGCATCCGATCTTTGAACCCAAGTATTAATATCCTATTTTCATGAAAACCAATATTATATCTCATTTAAAACTGGTTAGACATTCGCAGAAATCTATATAATTTGTAGATTAAACTAACAAATCTGATAATAGTTCCATAATGATTACGTATTTGTAAACTTTTTTTCTATTTTAAAAACATTTTATTTGCACAAATTAATATTTTTATATTGATTTATTTTATTTTCTCATAATTTTTTTATTTATAAAGATTGAATTGTAAATATTGTAAATGTATTAATGAAGGTATAGTTGAAATATTAATAAAGGATATTAAGTGTAGTAAAGCTGTTATAACTAATGTGGTAAAATTGTTTGAAAAGTATTAATGTAGTTCTGGCAAAGGAATTATTGAAGTTATTAATTAATTACTAAATAGAGATATAATTATTGTGTTCATTCACATATAACTGAGATGTTGGTTAGGGAGTAATTGTAATATTGAACAGGGACTAATCTATAGTGTTATTAAAGGTGTAATTGTAGTTTTAATGAGATTATTCGCACTTTTACTAATACTAACTCACTCACTCCTTCAGTATTCGACACTCCCTAATAAAGTACGGATCCGACATATCTACAATGTTATGCAAGAATTTGGAACCTCTATATCTAGGAAGAAAACTGCTCTTTTTAAATATCATCTTTGCGAATCTAATCTGAATGACACTACTCATAAGAAGTGATCGAGACATGCAGGTAGGGCTTCCTACATCCATGAATCTAGTCCCTAAACGGGATTAGGTTACTGTTAGTCTTCTTCGATAATTTGTTTCCCTTTCGCCCATCGTCTAATTCGAGCGAATTGTAAATTGATCACCAATATACATGCGATCTTCTTCTTATCGCATATGTGATTACGCGAACACTCTCGTGCACTTTCGTAACAAATGATATTCGTGCTAGACACTATTAGTACCAGTTGATGCGTATGTATCAGTCGCACTCAGAATCTACTCGAGAACTACGCCGAGGTAAATGTTCGGTTGATCGAGAGGAAATCGAGCTCTGCGATAAACTTAGATATGTAGATATCTCACGTTTATCTCATAGCCCGAGTTCTTTTTAGACCTCGGTTTCATTTCACCAACGCTGTTTTGTCGATTATCATATAAATCATTCCTGAATTATTGCGTAGACAATTTAATTGTTACATTCAACGATAATGGTTTGCTCAGTGATACATTTACTTATTAAACGGGCCAATCGCTTCTATTTCAATATATCTGGGAAACAATTGGATTGTAATTACAATTAATTGTAACGAGATAGATATAACTAATATCTTAATTCTCTATAAAATGAGTGAGCTACATAGCATGTGCTTTTCTAATGCATTCTAATTTGATATATATATAAATTTTATCATTTTAATGTATTAGGTTTTTTAGAATCCTAAATATAAATATTCATGCATAAGTTTGTAATTTATAATTTGTTATGTAAATTAATAACCTTATTACTGGTTCTCTTCTTTGTCCCCGCAGAAAATGACAGAAATAAGCCTTTGTACACATGTCTTAGGCATTTAGATACATATCCACATTTTAATATATGTGTTATGCAAAAAATATATTAAGGTTTAATAAATTAATATATCTTTTCTATAAAATATATATTAAAATGTGGGATATGCTTATGAAGGTATAAATGCTTTCCAGGTAAGGATTGACTAAATAGTCAATCCTTACATAAGAAATTGATATCTGAATATACAATATTCTCAGAATATTTGGATAAAGCTATTTTCATTTATAATCTATCAATTAGTAATTATAAAATTGATAGATTATAAATGAAAATAGTTCATGTCGAATACAAATATATCATGTAATTACTGTACTAATGATATTTTGTATAATACATTTGTTATTTGAACAATTCAATAACAACTGTATATCAATTTATCATTACATTTTAATATATATTTTATATATATTAAAATGTAATGATAAATTGATTACAGAGTACACGGACACCTGGAACAGGATATGGAAATCACAAAGCATTCAGTGGAAGTGGATCTAATAGAATCTCTGCATCCGATCTTTGAACCTAAGTATTAAGATCTTGTTTTCATGAAAACCCATATTATATCTCATTTAAAACTGGTTAGACATTCGCAGAAATCTATATAATTTGTAGATTAAACTAACTAATCTGATAATAGTTCCATAATGCTTACGTATTTGTAAACTTTTTTTCTATTTTAAAAACATTTTATTTGCACAAATTAATATTTTTATATTGATTTATTTTATTTTCTCATATTTTTTTTTATTTATAAAGATTGAATTGTAAATATTGTAAATGTGTTAATGAAGGTATAATTGATATATTAATAAAGGATATTAGGTGTAGAACAGCTGTTATAACGAATGTGGTCAAATTGTTTTAGAAGTATTAATGTAGTTCTGGCAAAGGAATTATTGAAGGTATTAATTAATTACTAAATAGAGATATAATTATTGTGTTCATTCACATATAACTGAGATGTTGGTTAGGGAGTAATTGTAATATTGAACAGTGACTAATCTATAGTGTTATTAAAGGTGTAATTGTAGTTTTAATGAGATTATTCGCACTTTTACTAATACTAACTCACTCACTCCTTCAGTATTCGACACTCCCTAATAAAGTACGGATCCGACATATCTACAATGTTATGCAAGAATTTGGAACCTCTATATCTAGGAAGAAAACTGCTCTTTTTAAATATCATCTTTGCGAATCTAATCTGAATGACACTACTCATAAGAAGTGATCGAGACATGCAGGTAGGGCTTCCTACATCCTCGAATCTAGTCCCTAAACGGGATTAGGTTACTGTTAGTCTTCTTCGATAATTTGTTTCCCTTTCGCCCATCGTCTAATTCGAGCGAATTGTAAATTGATCACCAATATACATGCGATCTTCTTCTTATCGCATATGTGATTACGCGAACACTTTCGTGCACCTTCGTAACAAATGATATTCGTGCCAGACACTATTCGTACCAGTTGATGCGTCTGTATCAGTCGCACTCAGAATCTACTCGAGAACTACGCCGAGGTAAATGTTCGGTTGATCGAGAGGAAATCGAGTTCAGCGATAAACTTAGATATGTAGATATCTCACGTTTATCTCATAGCCCGAGTTCTTTTTAGCCCTCGGTTTCATTTCACCAATGCTGTTTTGTCGATTATCATATAAATCATTCCTGAATTATTGCGTAGATAATTTAATTGTTACATTCAACGATAATGGTTTGCTCAGTGATATATTTACTTATTAAACGGGTCAATCGCTTCTCCTTCAATATTTCTGGGAAATTTTATAATTTCAATTAGGTTTTTTTAGGTTTTTTAGAATCCTAAATATAAATATTCATGCATATGTTTGAATTTTATAATTTGTTATGTAAATTAATAACCTTATTACTGGTTCTCTTCTTTGTCCCCGCAGAAAGTGACAGAAATAAGCCTTTGTACACATGTCTTAGGCATTTAGATACATATCCACATTTTAATATATGTTTTATGCAAAAAATATATTAAGGTTTAATAAATTAATATATCTTTTATATAAAATATATATTAAAATGTGGGATATGCTTATGAAGGTATAAATGCTTTCCAGGTAAGGATTGACTAAATAGTCAATCCTTACATAAGAAATTGATATCTGAATATACAATATTTTCAGAATATTTGGATAAAGCTATTTTCATTTATATTCTATCAATTAGTAATTATATAATTGATAGATTATAAATGAAAATAGTTCATGTCGAATACAAATATATCGTGTAATTACTGTACTAATGATATTTTGTTTAATACATTTGTTATTTGAACAATTAAATAACAACTGTATATCAATTTATCATTACATTTTAATATATATTTAATATATATTAAAATGTAATGATAAATTGATTACAGAGTACACGGACACCTGGAACAGGATGTGGAAATCACAAATCATTCAGTGGAAGTGGATCTAATAGAATCTCTGCATCCGATCTTTGAACCCAAGTATTAATATCCTGTTTTCATGAAAACCCATATTATATCTCATTTAAAACTGGTTAGATATTCGCAGAAATCTATATAATTTGTAGATTAAACTAACACATCTGATAATAGTTCCATAATGCTTACGTATTTGTTAACTTTTTTTCTATTTTAAAAACATTTTATTTGCACAAATTAATATTTTTATATTGATTTATTTTATTTTCTCATAGTTTTTTTTATTTATAAAGATTGAATTGTAAATATTGTAAATGTGTTAATGAAGGTATAATTGATATATTAATAAAGGATATTAGGTGTAGAAAAGCTGTTATAACGAATGTGGTCAAATTGTTTTAGAAGTATTAATGTAGTTCTGGCAAAGGAATTATTGAAGGTATTAATTAATTACTAAATAGAGATATAATTATTGTGTTCATTCACATATAACTGAGATGTTGGTTAGGGAGTAATTGTAATATTGAACAGGGACTAATCTCTAGTGTTATTAAAAGTGTAATTGTAGTTTTAATGAGATTATTCGTACTTTTACTAATACTAACTCAATCACTCCTTCAGTATTCGACACTCCCTAATAAAGTACGGATCCGACATATCTACAATGTTATGCAAGAATTTGGAACCTCTATATCTAGGAAGGAAACTGCTCTTTTTAAATATCATCTTTGCGAATCTAATCTGAATGACACTACTCATAAGAAGTGATCGAGACATGCAGGTAGGACTTCCTACATCCTCGAATCTAGTCCCTAAACGGGATTAGGTTACTGTTAGTCTTCTTCGATAATTTGTTTTCCTATCGTCCATCGTCTAATTCGAGCGAATTGTAAATTGATCACCAATATACATGCGATCTTCTTCTTATCGCATATGTGATTACGCGAACACTTTCGTGCACCTTCGTAACAAATGATATTCGTGCCAGACACTATTCGTACCAGTTGATGCGTCTGTATCAGTCGCACTCAGAATCTACTCGAGAACTACGCCGAGGTAAATGTTCGGTTGATCGAGAGGAAATCGAGCTCAGTGATAAACTTAGATATGTAGATATCTCACGTTTATCTCATAGCCCGAGTTCTTTTTAGCCCTCGGTTTCATTTCACCAACGCTGTTTTGTCGATTATCATATAAATCATTCCTGAATTATTGCGTAGACAATTTAATTGTTACATTCAACGATAATGATTTGCTCAGTGATATATTTACTTATTAAACGGGTCAATCGCTTCTCCTTCAATATTTCTGGGAAACAATTGGATTGTAATTACAATTAATTGTAACGAGATAGATATAACTAATATCTTAATTCTCTATAAAATGATTGAGCTACATAGAATGTGCTTTTCTAATGCATTCTAATTTGATATATATATAAATTTTATAATTTTAATGTATTAGGTTTTTTAGAATCCTAAATATAAATATTCGTGCCAATATTTGTAATTTATAATTTGTTATGTAAATTAATAACCTTATTAATGGTTCTCTTCTTTGTCCCCGCAGAAAGTGACAGAAATAAGCCTTTGTACACGTGTCTTAGACATTTAGATACATATCCACATTTTAATATATATTTTATGCAAAAAATATATTAATGTTTAATAAATTAATATATCTTTTCTATAAAATATATATTAAAATGTGGGATATGCTTATGAAGGTATAAATGCGTTCCAGTTAAGTATTGATTAAATAGTCAATCCTTACATTAGAAATTGATATCTGAATATACAATATTCTCAGAATATTTGGATAAAGCTATTTTCATTTATAATCTATTAATTAAATTAGTAATTATATAATTGATAGATTATAAATGAAAATAGTTCATGTCGAATACAAATATATCGTGTAATTACGGTACTAATGATATTTTGTTTAATACATTTGTTATTTGAACAATTCAATAACAACTGTATATCAATTTATTATTACATTTTAATATATATTTTATATATATTAAAATGTAATGATAAATTGATTACAGAGTACACGGACACCTGGAACAGGATATGGAAATCACAAAGCATTCAGTGGAAGTGTATCTAATAGAATCTCTGCATCCGATCTTTGAACCCAAGTATTAAGATCCTGTTTTCATGAAAACCCATATTATATCTCATTTAAAACTGGTTAGACATTCGCAGAAATCTATATAATTTGTAGATTAAACTAACAAATCTGATAATAGTTCCATAATGCTTACGTATTTGTAAACTTTTTTTCTATTTTAAAAACATTTTATTTGCATAAATTAATATTTTTATATTGATTTATTTTATTTTCTCATAGTTTTTTTTATTTATAAAGATTGAATTGTAAATATTGTAAATGTGTTAATGAAGGTATAATTGATATATTAATAAAGGATATTAGGTGTAGAAAAGCTGTTATAACGAATGTGGTAAAATTGTTTGAGAAGTATTAATGTAGTTCTGGCAAAGGAATTATTGAAGGTATTAATTAATTACTAAATAGAGATATAATTATTGTGTTCATTCACATATAACTGAGATGTTGATTAGGGAGTAATTGTAATATTGAACAGGGACTAATCTATAGTGTTATTAAAGGTGTAATTGTAGTTTTAATGAGATTATTCGCACTTTTACTAATACTAACTCACTCACTCCTTCAGTATTCGACACTCCCTAATAAAGTACGGATCCGACATATCTACAATGTTATGCAAGCATTTGGAACCTCTATATCTAGGAAGAAAACTGCTCTTTTTAAATATCATCTTTGCGAATCTAATCTGAATGACACTACTCATAAGAAGTGATCGAGACATGCAGGTAGGGCTTCCTACATCCTCGAATCTAGTCCTTAAACGGGATTAGGTTACTGTTAGTCTTCTTCTATAGTTTGTTTTCCTATCGTCCATCGTCTAATTCGAGCGAATTGTAAATTGATCACCAATATACATGCGATCTTCTTCTTATCGCATATGTGATTACGCGAACACTCTCGTGCACCTTCGTAACAAATGATATTCGTGCCAGACACTATTCGTACCAGTTGATGCGTCTGTATAAGTCGCACTCAGAATCTACTCGAGAACTACGCCGAGGTAAATGTTCGGTTGATCGAGAGGAAATCGAGTTCAGCGATAAACTTAGATATGTAGATATCTCACGTTTATCTCATAACCCGAGTTCTTTTTAGTCCTCGGTTTCATTTCACCAACGCTGATTTGTCGATTATCATATAAATCATTCCTGAATTATTGCGTAGACAATTTAATTGTTACATTCAACGATAATGATTTGCTCAGTGATACATTTACTTATTAAACGGGCCAATCGCTTCTATTTCAATATTTCTGGGAAACAATTGGATTGTAATTACAATTAATTGTAACGAGATAGATATAACGAATATCTTAATTCTCTATACAATGAGTGAGCTACATAGCATGTGCTTTTCTAATGCATTATATTTTGATATATATATAAATTTTATAATTTTAATGTATTAGGTTTTTTAGAATCCTAAATATAAATATTCATGCCTATGTTTGTAATTTATAATTTGTTATGTAAATTAATAACCTTATTACTGGTTCTCTTCTTTGTCCCCGCAGAAAATGACAGAAATAAGCCTTTGTACACATGTCTTAGGCATTTAGATACATATCCACATTTTAATATATATTTTATGCAAAAAATATATTAAGGTTTAATAAATTAATATATCTTTTCTATAAAATATATATTAAAATGTGAGATATGCTTATGAAGGTATAAATGCTTTCCAGTTAAGGATTGATTAAATAGTCAATCCTTACATAAGAAATTGATATTTGAATATACAATATTTTCAGAATATTTGTATAAAGCTATTTTCATTTATAATCTATCAATTAGTAATTATATAATTGATAGATTATAAATGAAAATAGTTCATGTCGAATACAAATATATCGTGTAATTACGGTACTAATGATATTTTGTTTAATACATTTGTTATTTGAACAATTCAATAACAACTGTATATCAATTTATTATTACATTTTAATATATATTTTATATATATTAAAATGTAATGATAAATTGATTACAGAGTACACGGACACCTGGAACAGGATATGGAAATCACAAAGCATTCAGTGGAAGTGTATCTAATAGAATCTCTGCATCCGATCTTTGAACCCAAGTATTAAGATCCTGTTTTCATGAAAACCCATATTATATCTCATTTAAAACTGGTTAGACATTCGCAGAAATCTATATAATTTGTAGATTAAACTAACAAATCTGATAATAGTTCCATAATGCTTACGTATTTGTAAACTTTTTTTCTATTTTAAAAACATTTTATTTGCACAAATTAATATTTTTATATTGATTTATTTTATTTTCTCATATTTTTTTTTATTTATAAAGATTGAATTGTAAATATTGTAAATGTGTTAATGAAGGTATAATTGATATATTAATAAAGGATATTAAGTGTAGTAAAGCTGTTATAACGAATGTGGTCAAATTGTTTGAGAAGTATTAATGTAGTTCTGGCAAAGGAATTATTGAAGGTATTAATTAATTACTAAATAGAGATATCATTATTGTGTTTATTCACATATAACTGAGATGTTGGTTAGGGAGTAATTGTAATATTGAACAGGGACTAATCTATAGTGTTATTAAAGGTGTAATTGTAGTTTTAATGAGACTATTCGCACTTTTACTAATACTAACTCACTCACTCCTTCAGTATTCGACACTCCCTAATAAAGTACGGATCCGACATATCTACAATGTTATGCAAGAATTTGGAACCTCTATATTTAGGAAGAAAACTGCTCTTTTTAAATATCATCTTTGCGAATCTAATCTGAATGACACTACTCATAAGAAGTGATCGAGACATGCAGGTAGGGCTTCCTACATCCTCGAATCTAGTCCTTAAACGGGATTAGGTTACTGTTAGTCTTCTTCTATAGTTTGTTTTCCTATCGTCTAATTCGAGCGAATTGTAAATTGATCACCAATATACATGCGATCTTCTTCTTATCGCATATGTGATTACGCGAATACTCTCGTGCACCTTCGTAACAAATAATATTCGTGCCAGACACTATTCGTACCAGTTGATGCGTCTGTATCAGTCGCACTCAGAATCTACTCGAGAACTACACCGAGGTAAATGTTCGGTTGATCGAGAGGAAATCGAGTGCAGCGATAAACTTAGATATGTAGATATCTCACGTTTATCTCATAACCCGAGTTCTTTTTAGTCCTCGGTTTCATTTCACCAACGCTGATTTGTCGATTATCATATAAATCATTCCTGAATTATTGCGTAGACAATTTAATTGTTACATTCAACGATAATGATTTGCTCAGTGATATATTTACTTATTAAACGGGCCAATCGCTTCTCCTTCAATATTTCTGGGAAACAATTGGATTGTAATTACAATTAATTGTAACGAGATAGATATAACTAATATCTTAATTCTCTATAAAATGATTGAGCTACATAGAATGTGCTTTTCTAATGCATTCTAATTTGATATATATATAAATTTTATAATTTTAATGTATTAGGTTTTTTTAGAATCCTAAATATAAATATTCGTGCCAATATTTGTAATTTATAATTTGTTATGTAAATTAATAACCTTATTAATGGTTCTCTTCTTTGTCCCCGCAGAAAGTGACAGAAATAAGCCTTTGTACACGTGTCTTAGACATTTAGATACATATCCACATTTTAATATATATTTTATGCAAAAAATATATTAATGTTTAATAAATTAATATATCTTTTCTATAAAATATATATTAAAATGTGGGATATGCTTATGAAGGTATAAATGCGTTCCAGTTAAGGATTGATTAAATAGTCAATCCTTACATTAGAAATTGATATCTGAATATACAATATTCTCAGAATATTTGGATAAAGCTATTTTCATTTATAATCTATTAATTAAATTAGTAATTATATAATTGATAGATTATAAATGAAAATAGTTCATGTCGAATACAAATATATCGTGTAATTACGGTACTAATGATATTTTGTTTAATACATTTGTTATTTGAACAATTCAATAACAACTGTATATCAATTTATTATTACATTTTAATATATATTTTATATATATTAAAATGTAATGATAAATTGATTACAGAGTACACGGACACCTGGAACAGGATATGGAAATCACAAAGCATTCAGTGGAAGTGTATCTAATAGAATCTCTGCATCCGATCTTTGAACCCAAGTATTAAGATCCTGTTTTCATGAAAACCCATATTATATCTCATTTAAAACTGGTTAGACATTCGCAGAAATCTATATAATTTGTAGATTAAACTAACAAATCTGATAATAGTTCCATAATGCTTACGTATTTGTAAACTTTTTTTCTATTTTAAAAACATTTTATTTGCATAAATTAATATTTTTATATTGATTTATTTTATTTTCTCATAGTTTTTTTTATTTATAAAGATTGAATTGTAAATATTGTAAATGTGTTAATGAAGGTATAATTGATATATTAATAAAGGATATTAGGTGTAGAAAAGCTGTTATAACGAATGTGGTAAAATTGTTTGAGAAGTATTAATGTAGTTCTGGCAAAGGAATTATTGAAGGTATTAATTAATTACTAAATAGAGATATAATTATTGTGTTCATTCACATATAACTGAGATGTTGATTAGGGAGTAATTGTAATATTGAACAGGGACTAATCTATAGTGTTATTAAAGGTGTAATTGTAGTTTTAATGAGATTATTCGCACTTTTACTAATACTAACTCACTCACTCCTTCAGTATTCGACACTCCCTAATAAAGTACGGATCCGACATATCTACAATGTTATGCAAGCATTTGGAACCTCTATATCTAGGAAGAAAACTGCTCTTTTTAAATATCATCTTTGCGAATCTAATCTAAATGACACTACTCATAAGAAGTGATCGAGACATGCAGGTAGGGCTTCCTACATCCTCGAATCTAGTCCCTAAGTGGGATTAGGTTACTGTTAGTCTTCTTCTATAGTTTGTTTTCCTATCGTCTAATTCGAGCGAATTGTAAATTGATCACCAATATACATGCGATCTTCTTCTTATCGCATATGTGATTACGCGAACACTTTCGTGCACCTTCGTAACAAATGATATTCGTGCCAGACACTATTCGTACCAGTTGATGCGTCTGTATCAGTCGCACTCAGAATCTACTCGAGAACTACGCCGAGGTAAATGTTCGGTTGATCGAGAGGAAATCGAGTGCAGCGATAAACTTAGATATGTAGATATCTCACGTTTATCTCATAACCCGAGTTCTTTTTAGTCCTCGGTTTCATTTCACCAACGCTGATTTGTCGATTATCATATAAATCATTCCTGAATTATTGCGTAGACAATTTAATTGTTACATTCAACGATAATGATTTGCTCAGTGATACATTTACTTATTAAACGGGCCAATCGCTTCTATTTCAATATTTCTGGGAAACAATTGGATTGTAATTACAATTAATTGTAACGAGATAGATATAACGAATATCTTAATTCTCTATACAATGAGTGAGCTACATAACATGTGCTTTTCTAATGCATTATATTTTGATATATATATAAATTTTATAATTTTAATGTATTAGGTTTTTTAGAATCCTAAATATAAATATTCATGCCTATGTTTGTAATTTATAATTTGTTATGTAAATTAATAACCTTATTACTGGTTCTCTTCTTTGTCCCCGCAGAAAATGACAGAAATAAGCCTTTGTACACATGTCTTAGGCATTTAGATACATATCCACATTTTAATATATATTTTATGCAAAAAATATATTAAGGTTTAATAAATTAATATATCTTTTCTATAAAATATATATTAAAATGTGGGATATGCTTATGAAGGTATAAATGCTTTCTAGTTAAGGATTGATTAAATAGTCAATCCTTACATAAGAAATTGATATTTGAATATACAATATTTTCAGAATATTTGTATAAAGCTATTTTCATTTATAATCTATCAATTAGTAATTATATAATTGATAGATTATAAATGAAAATAGTTCATGTCGAATACAAATATATCGTGTAATTACTGTACTAATGATATTTTGTTTAATACATTTGTTATTTGAACAATTAAATAACAACTGTATATCAATTTATCATTACATTTTAATATATATTTTATATATATTAAAATGTAATGATAAATTGATTACAGAGTACACGGACACCTGGAACAAGATGTGGAAATCACAAAGCATTCAGTGGAAGTGGATCTAATAGAATCTCTGCATCCGATCTTTGAACCCAAGTATTAAGATCCTGTTTTCATGAAAACCCATATTATATCTCATTTAAAACTGGTTAGACATTCGCAGAAATCTATATAATTTGTAGATTAAACTAACAAATCTGATAATAGTTCCATAATGCTTACGTATTTGTAAACTTTTTTTCTATTTTAAAAACATTTTATTTGCACAAATTAATATTTTTATATTGATTTATTTTATTTTCTCATATTTTTTTTTATTTATAAAGATTGAATTGTAAATATTGTAAATGTGTTAATGAAGGTATAATTGATATATTAATAAAGGATATTAAGTGTAGTAAAGCTGTTATAACGAATGTGGTCAAATTGTTTGAGAAGTATTAATGTAGTTCTGGCAAAGGAATTATTGAAGGTATTAATTAATTACTAAATAGAGATATAATTATTGTGTTCATTCACATATAACTGAGATGTTGGTTAGGGAGTAATTGTAATATTGAACAGGGACTAATCTATAGTGTTATTAAAGGTGTAATTGTAGTTTTAATGAGACTATTCGCACTTTTACTAATACTAACTCACTCACTCCTTCAGTATTCGACACTTCCATAATAAAGTACGGATCCGACATATCTACAATGTTATGCAAGAATTTGGAACCTCTATATTTAGGAAGAAAACTGCTCTTTTTAAATATCATCTTTGCGAATCTAATCTGAATGACACTACTCATAAGAAGTGATCGAGACATGCAGGTAGGGCTTCCTACATCCTCGAATCTAGTCCTTAAACGGGATTAGGTTACTGTTAGTCTTCTTCTATAGTTTGTTTTCCTATCGTCTAATTCGAGCGAATTGTAAATTGATCACCAATATACATGCGATCTTCTTCTTATCGCATATGTGATTACGCGAACACTTTCGTGCACCTTCGTAACAAATGATATTCGTGCTAGACACTATTCGTACCAGTTGATGCGTCTGTATCAGTCGCACTCAGAATCTACTCGAGAACTACGCCGAGGTAAATGTTCGGTTGATCGAGAGGAAATCGAGTGCAGCGATAAACTTAGATATGTAGATATCTCACGTTTATCTCATAGCCCGAGTTCTTTTTAGACCTCGGTTTCATTTCACCAACGCTGTTTTGTCGATTATCATATAAATCATTCCTGAATTATTGCGTAGACAATTTAATTGTTACATTCAACGATAATGGTTTGCTCAGTGATACATTTACTTATTAAACGGGCCAATCGCTTCTCCTTCAATATTTCTGGGAAACAATTGGATTGTAATTACAATTAATTGTAACGAGATAGATATAACTAATATCTTAATTCTCTATAAAATGAGTGAGCTACATAGCATGTGCTTTTCTAATGCATTCTAATTTGATATATATATAAATTTTATAATTTTAATGTATTAGGTTTTTTAGAATCCTAAATATAAATATTCGTGCCTATATTTGTAATTTATAATTTGTTATGTAAATTAATAACCTTATTACTGGTTCTCTTCTTTGTCCCCGCAGAAAATGACAGAAATAAGCCTTTGTACACATGTCTTAGATATTTAGATACATAATCACATTTTAATATATATTTTATGCAAAAAATATATATTAAAATGTGGGATATGCTTATGAAGGTATAAATGCTTTCCAGTTAAGGATTGATTAAATAGTCAATCCTTACATAAGAAATTGATATTTGAATATACAATATTTTCAGAATATTTGTATAAAGCTATTTTGATTTATAATCTATTAATATAAAATTAGTAATTATATAATTGATAGATTATAAATGAAAATAGTTCATGTCGAATACAAATATATCATGTAATTACTGTACTAATGATATTTTGTTTAATACATTTGTTATTTGAACAATTCAATAATAACTGTATATCAATTTATCATTACATTTTAATATATATTTTATATAAAATGTAATGATAAATTGATTACAGAGTATACGGACACCTGGAACAGGATATGGAAACCACAAAGCATTCAGTGGAAGTGGATCTAATAGAATCTCTGCATCCGATCTTTGAACCCAAGTATTAATATACTATTTTCATGAAAACCCATATTATATCTCATTTAAAACTGGTTAGACATTCGCAGAAATCTATATAATTTGTAGATTAAACTAACTAATCTGATAATAGTTCCATAATGCTTACGTATTTGTAAACTTTTTTTCTATTTTAAAAACATTTTATTTGCACAAATTAATATTTTTATATTGATTTATTTTATTTTCTCATATTTTTTTTTATTTATAAAGATTGAATTGTAAATATTGTAAATGTGTTAATGAAGGTATAATTGATATATTAATAAAGGATATTAGGTGTAGAAAAGCTGTTATAACGAATGTGGTCAAATTGTTTTAGAAGTATTAATGTAGTTCTGGCAAAGGAATTATTGAAGGTATTAATTAATTACTAAATAGAGATATAATTATTGTGTTCATTCACATATAACTGAGATGTTGGTTAGGGAGTAATTGTAATATTGAACAGTGACTAATCTATAGTGTTATTAAAGGTGTAATTGTAGTTTTAATGAGATTATTCGCACTTTTACTAATATTAACTCACTCACTCCTTCAGTATTCGACACTCCCTAATAAAGTACGGATCCGACATATCTACAATGTTATGCAAGAATTTGGAACCTCTATATCTAGGAAGAAAACTGCTCTTTTTAAATATCATCTTTGCGAATCTAATCTGAATGACACTACCTATAAGAAGTGATCGAGACATGCAGGTAGGGCTTCCTACATCTCGAATCTAGTCCCTAAACGGGATTAGATTAATGTTAGTCTTCTTCGATAATTTGTTTCCCTTTCGCCCATCGTCTAATTCGAGCGAATTGTAAATTGATCACCAATATACATGCGATCTTCTTCTTATCGCATATGTGATTACGCGAATACTCTCGTGCACCTTCGTAACAAATGATATTCGTGCCAGACACTATTCGTACCAGTTGATGCGTCTGTATCAGTCGCACTCAGAATCTACTCGAGAACTACGCCGAGGTAAATGTTCGGTTGATCGAGAGGAAATCGAGCTCAGCGATAAACTTAGATATGTGATATCTCACGTTTATCTCATAGCCCGAGTTCTTTTTAGCCCTCGGTTTCATTTCACCAACGCTGTTTTGTCGATTATCATATAAATCATTCCTGAATTATTGCGTAGACAATTTAATTGTTACATTCAACGATAATGGTTTGCTCAGTGATACATTTACTTATTAAACGGGCCAATCGCTTCTATTTCAATATATCTGGGAAACAATTGGATTGTAATTACAATTAATTGTAACGAGATAGATATAACTAATATATTAATTCTCTATAAAATGAGTGAGCTACATAGCATGTGCTTTTCTAATGCATTCTAATTTGATATATATATAAATTTTATCATTTTAATGTATTAGGTTTTTTAGAATCCTAAATATAAATATTCATGCATAAGTTTGTAATTTATAATTTGTTATGTAAATTAATAACCTTATTACTGGTTCTCTTCTTTGTCCCCGCAGAAAATGACAGAAATAAGCCTTTGTACACATGTCTTAGGCATTTAGATACATATCCACATTTTAATATATGTGTTATGCAAAAAATATATTAAGGTTTAATAAATTAATATATCTTTTCTATAAAATATATATTAAAATGTGGGATATGCTTATGAAGGTATAAATGCTTTCCAGGTAAGGATTGACTAAATAGTCAATCCTTACATAAGAAATTGATATCTGAATATACAATATTCTCAGAATATTTGGATAAAGCTATTTTCATTTATAATCTATCAATTAGTAATTATATAATTGATAGATTATAAATGAAAATAGTTCATGTCGAATACAAATATATCATGTAATTACTGTACTAATGATATTTTGTTTAATACATTTGTTATTTGAACAATTAAATAACAACTGTATATCAATTTATCATTACATTTTAATATATATTTTATATATATTAAAATGTAATGATAAATTGATTACAGAGTACACGGACACCTGGAACAGGATGTGGAAATCACAAATCATTCAGTGGAAGTGGATCTAATAGAATCTCTGCATCCGATCTTTGAACCCAAGTATTAATATCCTGTTTTCATGAAAACCCATATTATATCTCATTTAAAACTGGTTAGATATTCGCAGAAATCTATATAATTTGTAGATTAAACTAACAAATTTGATAATAGTTCCATAATGCTTACGTATTTGTTAACTTTTTTTCTATTTTAAAAACATTTTATTTGCACAAATTAATATTTTTATATTGATTTATTTTATTTTCTCATAGTTTTTTTTATTTATAAAGATTGAATTGTAAATATTGTAAATGTGTTAATGAAGGTATAATTGATATATTAATAAAGGATATTAGGTGTAGAAAAGCTGTTATAACGAATGTGGTCAAATTGTTTTAGAAGTATTAATGTAGTTCTGGCAAAGGAATTATTGAAGGTATTAATTAATTACTAAATAGAGATATAATTATTGTGTTCATTCACATATAACTGAGATGTTGGTTAGGGAGTAATTGTAATATTGAACAGGGACTAATCTCTAGTGTTATTAAAAGTGTAATTGTAGTTTTAATGAGATTATTCGTACTTTTACTAATACTAACTCAATCACTCCTTCAGTATTCGACACTCCCTAATAAAGTACGGATCCGACATATCTACAATGTTATGCAAGAATTTGGAACCTCTATATCTAGGAAGGAAACTGCTCTTTTTAAATATCATCTTTGCGAATCTAATCTGAATGACACTACTCATAAGAAGTGATCGAGACATGCAGGTAGGACTTCCTACATCCTCGAATTTAGTCCCTAAACGGGATTAGGTTACTGTTAGTCTTCTTCGATAATTTGTTTTCCTATCGTCCATCGTCTAATTCGAGCGAATTGTAAATTGATCACCAATATACATGCGATCTTCTTCTTATCGCATATGTGATTACGCGAACACTTTCGTGCACCTTCGTAACAAATAATATTCGTGCCAGACACTATTCGTACCAGTTGATGCGTCTGTATGAGTCGCACTCAGAATCTACTCGAGAACTACGCCGAGGTAAATGTTCGGTTGATCGAGAGGAAATCGAGCTCAGCGATAAACTTAGATATGTAGATATCTCACGTTTATCTCATAGCCCGAGTTCTTTTTAGCCCTAGGTTCATTTCACCAACCCTGTTTTGTCGATTATCATATAAATCATTCCTGAATTATTGCGTAGACAATTTAATTGTTACATTCAACGATAATGGTTTGCTCAGTGATACATTTACTTATTAAACGGGCCAATCGCTTCTATTTCAATATATCTGGGAAACAATTGGATTGTAATTACAATTAATTGTAACGAGATAGATATAACTAATATCTTAATTCTCTATAAAATGAGTGAGCTACATATCATGTGCTTTTCTAATGCATTCTAATTTGATAATATATAAATTTTATAATTTTAATGTATTAGGTTTTTTAGAATCCTAAATATAAATATTCGTGCCTATATTTGTAATTTATAATTTGTTATGTAAATTAATAACCTTATTACTGGTTATCTTCTTTGTCACCGCAGAAAATGACAGAAATAAGCCTTTGTACACATGTCTTAGGCATTTAGATACATATCCACATTTTAATATATGTTTTATGCAAAAAATATATTAAGGTTTAATAAATTAATATATCTTTTATATAAAATATATATTAAAATGTGGGATATGTTTATGAAGGTATAAATGCTTTCCAGTTAAGGATTGATTAAATAGTCAATCCTTACATAAGAAATTGATATCTGAATATACAATATTTTCAGAATATTTGGATAAAGCTATTTTCATTTATAATCTATCAATTAGTAATTATATAATTGATAGATTATAAATGAAAATAGTTCATGTCGAATACAAATATATCGTGTAATTACTGTACTAATGATATTTTGTTTAATACATTTGTTATTTGAACAATTCAATAACAATTGTATATCAATTTATCATTACATTTTAATATATATTTTATATATATTAAAATGTAATGATAAATTGATTACAGAGTACACGGACACCTGGAACAGGATATGGAAATCACAAAGCATTCAGTGGAAGTGGATCTAATAGAATCTCTGCATCCGATCTTTGAACCCAAGTATTAAGATCCTGTTTTCATGAAAACCCATATTATATCTCATTTAAAACTGGTTAGACATTCGCAGAAATCTATATAATTTGTAGATTAAACTAGCAAATCTGATAATAGTTCCATAATGCTTACGTATTTGTAAACTTATTTTCTATTTTAAAAACATTTTATTTGCACAAATTAATATTTTTATATTGATTTATTTTATTTTCTCATAATTTTTTTTAAAGATTGAATTGTAAATATTGTAAATGTGTTAATGGAGGTATAATTGATATATTAATAAAGTATATTAGGTGTAGTAAAGCTGTTATAACGAATGTGGTAAAATTGTTTTAGAAGTATTAATGTAGTTCTGGCAAAGGAATTATTGGAGGTATTAATTAATTACTAAATAGAGATATAATTATTGTGTTCATTCACATATAACTGAGATGTTGGTTAGGGAGTAATTGTAATATTGAACAGGGACTAATCTCTAGTGTTATTAAAGGTGTAATTGTAGTTTTAATGAGATTATTCGCCCTTTACTAATACTAACTCACTCACTCCTTCAGTATTCGACACTCCCTAATAAAGTACGGATCCGACATATCTACAATGTTATGCAAGAATTTTTGAACCTCTATATCTAGGAAGAAAGCTGCTCTTTTTAAATCTCATCTTTGCGAATCTAATCTGAATGACACTAATCTGAATGACACTACTCATAAGAAGTGATCGAGACATGCAGGTAGGGCGTTTTACATTCAGGTATCTAGTCCCCGAACGGGGTTAGATCTCTGTTACCTTCTGCAATAATTTGATACTCTAGCGCCCGTTTTCTTATTCGAGCGAATTTTAAACTGATGACTTATATCTACGTTAATTATATTGAACTAAAGTGATATTTTGTCTTGTGGATTCAAGCTTAATTATTTTAGGAAATTAATAATCCATAATATTTATATTATTTTCAATTTTATATGAAAATTTCAATATAAACTATTTATACCAAATATATTTAACGTTATTATTTATAATTGAATATACGTATTTATATGTATATATCATATATTATTAGTGGTGATACTTAAATCTTATTAGAATACGTTTAATTCAGGAGATCTTGAGGTCTAGCATACAATCCACATTAGTATTAAATATGTTAAATTGTATTCGCTGAGGATGAAAAATTAATATGGATAGCTGATTATTAAATAGGATATAAAAGTATTTCTACTTTAAATTTATAAATACATTTGATTTATTTATATAAGTAAAATATATTTTGTATCTAAGATAAAGAAAATAATGACGAAATCAACGAAATCTTAATTTAATTAAATATTTATATTTGAAAATAAATTTATAACCTTTGTATTTTACTTATTAAAATTAAAAATGTCTATTAAATAGAAGAGTAAATATTTTTTGCAATATTTCATCTTTATGCATCTTTTTAGAAATTAAAAGCAATATTTATTATATATGCATTTTTCGAGAAATTAAATAGCAATATTACATCTGAATTTACATTTAATTTTCATTCATTTAGCAATTGAAATCTCATTTATTTATCAATATTGTTTACAATTATTATTAATTAGAGACACAATTGTACCACTTTTATAGCTATTTAGATGATAGATAAATGATATGTTGCAAATTATTATTAAATTATATTTGCTGGGTTATTAATATGTTAATGAATGTATGGTTGGTGTATTCATGAACATATAACTGAGATGTTGGTGAGGATGTAATTGTAGTATTGAACAGGAACTAATTTCTAGTGTTATGAAAGTGTAATTGTAGTATTAATGAGAGAGTATTCGCACTTTTACTAATACTAACTCACCCACTCCTTCAGTATTCGATATTCCTGACAAAAGTACGGATCCGATATATCTACAATGTTATGCAAGAATTTGGAACCTCTATATATAGGAAGAAAACTGCCCTTTTTAAATATCATCTTTGCGAATCTAATCTGAATGACACTACTCATAAGAAGTGATCGAGACATGCAGGTAGGGCTTCCTACATCCTCGAATCTAGTCCCTAAACGGGATTAGGTTACTGTTAATCTTCTTCTATAATTTGTTTTCCTATCGTCCATCGTCTAATTCGAGCGAATTGTAAATTGATCACCAATATACATGCGATCTTCTTCTTATCGCATATGTGATTACGCGAACACTTTCGTGCACCTTCGTAACAAATGATATTCGTGCCAGACACTATTCGTACCAGTTGATGCGTCTGTATCAGTCGCACTCAGAATCTTCTCGATAACTACGCCGAGGTAAATGTTCGGTTGATCGAGAGGAAATCGAGCTCTGCGATAAACTTAGATATGTAGATATCTCACGTTTATCTCATAGCCCGAGTTCTTTTTAGTCCTCGGTTTCATTTCACCAACGCTGTTTTGTCGATTATCATATAAATCATTCCTGAATTATTGCGTAGATAATTTAATTGTTACATTCAACGATAATGATTTGATCAGTGATATATTTACTTATTAAACGGGTCAATCGCTTCTCCTTCAATATTTCTGGGAAATTTTATAATTTCAATTAGGTTTTTTTAGGTTTTTTAGAATCCTAAATATAAATATTCATGCATATGTTTGAATTTTATAATTTGTTATGTAAATTAATAACCTTGTTACTGGTTCTCTTCTTTGTCCCCGCAGAAAATGACAGAAATAAGCCTTTGTACACATGTCTTAGGCATTTAGATACATATCCACATTTTAATATATGTTTTATGCAAAAAATATATTAAGGTTTAATAAATTAATATATCTTTTATATAAAATATATATTAAAATGTGGGATATGCTTATGAAGGTATAAATGCTTTCCAGGTAAGGATTGACTAAATAGTCAATCCTTACATAAGAAATTGATATCTGAATATACAATATTTTCAGAATATTTGGATAAAGCTATTTTCATTTATAATCTATCAATTAGTAATTATATAATTGATAGATTATAAATGAAAATAGTTCATGTCGAATACAAATATATCGTGTAATTACTGTACTAATGATATTTTGTTTAATACATTTGTTATTTGAACAATTCAATAACAACTGTATATCAATTTATCATTACATTTTAATATATATTTTATATATATTAAAATGTAATGATAAATTGATTACAGAGTACACGGACACCTGGAACAGCATATGGAAATCACAAAGCATTCAGTGGAAGTGGATCTAATAGAATATCTGCATCCGATATTTGAACCCAAGTATTAAGATCCTGTTTTCATGAAAACCCATATTATATCTCATTTAAAACTGGTTAGGCATTCGCAGAAATATATATAATTTGTAGATTAAACTAACAAATCTGATAATAGTTCCATAATGCTTACGTATTTGTAAACTTTTTTTCTATTTTAAAAACATTTTATTTGCACAAATTAATATTTTTATATTGATTTATTTTATTTTCTCATAATTTTTTTTATTTATAAAGATTGAATTGTAAATATTGTAAATGTGTTAATGAAGGTATAATTGATATATTAATAAAGGATATTAGGTGTAGAAAAGCTGTTATAACGAATGTGATCAAATTGTTTTAGAAGTATTAATGTAGTTCTGGCAAAGGAATTATTGAAGGTATTAATTAATTACTAAATAGAGATATAATTATTGTGTTCATTCACATATAACTGAGATGTTGGTTAGGGAGTAATTGTAATATTGAACAGGGACTAATCTATAGTGTTATTAAAGGTGTAATTGTAGTTTTAATGAGATTATTCGCACTTTTACTAATACTAACTCACTCACTCCTTCAGTATTCGATACTCCCTAATAAAGTACGGATCCGACATATCTACAATGTTATGCAAGAATTTGGAACCTCTATATCTAGGAAGAAAACTGCACTTTTTAAATATTATCTTTGCGAATCTAATCTGAATGACACTACTCATAAGAAGTGATCGAGACATGCAGGTAGGGCTTCCTACATCCTCGATTTTAGTCCCTAAACGTGATTAGGTTACTGTTAGTCTTCTTCTATAATTTGTTTCCCTTTCGCCCATCGTCTAATTCGAGCGAATTGTAAATTGATCACCAATATACATGCGATCTTCTTCTTATCGCATATGTGATTACGCGAACACTCTCGTGCACCTTCGTAACAAATGATATTCGTGCCAGACACTATTCGTACCAGTTGATGCGTCTGTATCAGTCGCACTCAGAATCTACTCGAGAACTACGCCGAGGTAAATGTTCGGTTGATCGAGAGGAAATCGAGTGCAGCGATAAACTTAGATATGTAGATATCTCACGTTTATCTCATAGCCCTAGTTCTTTTTAGCCCTCGGTTTCATTTCACCAACGCTGTTTTGTCGATTATCATATAAATCATTCCTGAATTATTGCGTAGACAATTTAATTGTTACATTCAACGATAATGATTTGCTCAGTGATACATTTACTTATTAAACGGGCCAATCGCTTCTATTTCAATATTTCCGGGAAACAATTGGATTGTAATTACAATTAATTGTAACGAGATAGATATAACTAATATCTTAATTCTCTATAAAATGAGTGAGCTACATAGCATGTGCTTTTCTAATGCATTCTAATTTGATATATATATAAATTTTATAATTTTAATGTATTAGGTTTTTTAGAATCCTAAATATAAATATTCATGCATATGTTTGTAATTTATAATTTGTTATGTAAATTAATAACCTTATTACTGGTTCTCTTCTTTGTCCCCGCAGAAAATGACAGAAATAAGCCTTTGTATACATGTCTTAGGCATTTAGATACATATCTACATTTTAATATATGTTTTATGCAAAAAATATATTAAGGTTTAATAAATTAATATATCTTTTCTATAAAATATATATTAAAATGTGGGATATGCTTATGAAGGTATAAATGCTTTCCAGTTAAGGATTGATTAAATAGTCAATCCTTACATTAGAAATTGATATCTGAATATACAATATTTTCAGAATATTTGGATAAAGCTATTTTCATTTATAATCTATCAATTAGTAATTATATAATTGATAGATTATAAATGAAAATAGTTCATGTCGAATACAAATATTTCGTGTAATTACTGTACTAATGATATTACATTTGTTATTTTAACAATTCAATAACAACTGTATATCAATTTATCATTACATTTTAATATATATTTTATATATATTAAAATGTAATGATAAATTGGTTACAGAGTACACGAACAACTGGAGCAGGAGATGGAAATCACATAGCTTTAAGTGGAAGTGAACCTAATCGAATCTCTGCAAACGATCTTTGAACCATATATTGTATTGCGATCATCTTTATATGAAAAACCAAATAATCTCTCATTTAAAACTGGTAAGACATTCGCAGAAATCTATATAATTTGTAGATTAAACTAACAAATCTGATAATAGTTCCATAATGCTTACGTATTTGTAAACTTTTTTTCTATTTTAAAAACATTTTATTTGCACAAATTAATATTTTTATATTGATTTATTTTATTTTCTCGTAATTTTTTTTATTTATAAAGATTGAATTGTAAATATTGTAAATGTGTTAATGAAGGTATAATTGAAATATTAATAAAGGATATTAAGTGTAGTAAAGCTGTTATAACGAATGTGGTAAAATTGTTTGAGAAGTATTAATGTAGTTCTGGCAAAGGAATTATTGAAGGTATTAATTAATTACTAAATAGAGATATAATTATTGTGTTCATTCACATATAACTGAGATGTTGGTTAGGGAGTAATTGTAATATTGAACAGGGACTAATCTCTAGTGTTATTAAAGGTGTAATTGTAGTTTTAATGAGATTATTCGCACTTTTACTAATACTAACTCACTCACTCCTTCAGTATTCGACACTCCCTAATAAAGTACGGATCCGACATATCTACAATGTTATGCAAGAATTTGGAACCTCTATATCTAGGAAGAAAACTGCTCTTTTTAAATATCATCTTTCGAATCTAATCTGAATGACACTACTCATAAGAAGTGATCGAGACATGCAGGTAGGGCTTCCTACATCCTCGAATCTAGTCCCTAAACGGGATTATGTTACTGTTAGTCTTCTTCTATAGTTTGTTTTCCTATCGTCCATCGTCTAATTCGAGCGAATTGTAAATTGATCACCAATATACATGCGATCTTCTTCTTATCGCATATGTGATTACGCGAACACTTTCGTGCACCTTCGTAACAAATGATATTCGTGCCAGACACTATTCGTACCAGTTGATGCGTCTGTATCAGTCGCACTCAGAATCTACTCGAGAACTACGCCGAGGTAAATGTTCGGTTGATCGAGAGGAAATCGAGCTCTGCGATAAACTTAGATATGTAGATATCTCACGTTTATCTCATAGCCCGAGTTCTTTTTAGACCTCGGTTTCATTTCACCAACGCTGTTTTGTCGATTATCATATAAATCATTCCTGAATTATTGCGTAGATAATTTAATTGTTACATTCAATGATAATGGTTTGCTCAGTGATACATTTACTTATTAAACGGGACAATCGCTTCTCCTTCAATATTTCTGGGAAACAATTGGATTGTAATTACAATTAATTGTAACGAGATAGATATAACTAATATCTTAATTCTCTATAAAATGAGTGAGCTACATAGCATTGCTTTTCTAATGCATTCTATTTTGATATATATATGAATTTTATAATTTTAATGTATTAGGTTTTTTAGAATCCTAAATATAAATATTCGTGCCTATATTTGTAATTTATAATTTGTTATGTAAATAAATAACCTTATTACTGGTTCTCTTCTTTGTCCCCGCAGAAAATGACAGAAATAAGCCTTTGTACACATGTCTTAGGCATTTAGATACATATCCACATTTTAATATATGTTTTATGCAAAAAATATATTAAGGTTTAATAAATTAATATATCTTTTATATAAAATATATATTAAAATGTGGGATATGCTTATGAAGGTATAAATGCTTTCCAGTTAAGGATTGACTAAATAGTCAATCCTTACATAAGAAATTAATATCTGAATATACAATATTTTCAGAATATTTGGATAAAGCTATTTTCATTTATAATCTATCAATTAGTAATTATATAATTGATAGATTATAAATGAAAATAGTTCATGTCGAATACAAATATATCGTGTTATTAATGTACTAATGATATTTTGTTTATTACATTTGTTATTTGAACAATTCAATAACAACTGTATATCAATTTATCATTACATTTTAATATATATTTTATATATATTAAAATGTAATGATAAATTGATTACAGAGTACACGGACAGTACCTGGAACAGGATATGGAAATCACAAAGCATTCAGTGGAAGTGGATCTAGTAGAATCTCTGCATCCGATCTTTGACTTACCCAAGTATTAAGATCCTATTTTCATGAAAACCCATATTATATCTCATTTAAAACTGGTTAGACATTCGCAGAAATCTATCTAATTTATAGATTAAACTAACAAATCTGATAATAGTTCCATAATGCTTACGTATTTGTAAACTTTTTTTCTATTTTAAAAACATTTTATTTGCACAAATTTATATTTTTATATTGATTTATTTTATTTTCTCATAATTTTTTTTATTTATAAAGATTGAATTGTAAATATTGTAAATGTGTTAATGAAGTTATAATTGAAATATTAATAAATGATATTAAGTGTAGTAAAGCTGTTATAACGAATGTGGTAAAATTGTTTGAGAAGTATTAATGTAGTTCTGGCAAAGGAATTATTGAAGGTATTAATTAATTACTAAATAGAGATATAATTATTGTGTTCATTCACATATAACTGAGATGTTGGGTTAGGGAGTAATTGTAATATTGAACAGGGACTAATCTCTAGTGTTATTAAAGGTGTAATTGTAGTTTTAATGAGATTATTCGCACTTTTACTAATACTAACTCACTCACTCCTTCAGTATTCGACACTCCCTAATAAAGTACGGATCCGACATATCTACAATGTTATGCAATAATTTGGAACCTCTATATCTAGGAAGAAAACTGCCCTTTTTAAATATCATCTTTCGAATCTAATCTGAATGACACTACTCATAAGAAGTGATCGAGACATGCAGGTAGGGCTTCCTACATCCTCGAATCTAGTCCCTAAACGGGATTAGGTTACTGTTAGTCTTCTTCTATAGTTTTTTTTCCTATCGTCCATCGTCTAATTCGAGCGAATTATAAATTGATCACCAATATACATGCGATCTTCTTCTTATCGCATATGTGATTACGCGAACACTTTCGTGCACCTTCGTAACAAATGATATTCGTGCCAGACACTATTCGTACCAGTTGATGCGTCTGTATCAGTCGCACTCAGAATCTACTCGAGAACTACGCCGAGGTAAATGTTCGGTTGATCGAGAGGAAATCGAGCTCAGTGATAAACTTAGATATGTAGATATCTCACGTTTATATCATAGCCCGAGTTCTTTTTAGCCCTCGGTTTCATTTCACCAACGCTGTTTTGTCGATTATCATATAAATCATTCCTGAATTATTGCGTAGACAATTTAATTGTTACATTCAACGATAATGGTTTGCTCAGTGATACATTTACTTATTAAACGGGCCAATCGCTTCTCCTTCCATATTTTTGGGAAACAATTGGATTGTAATTACAATTAATTGTAACGAGATAGATATAACTAATATCTTAATTCTCTATAAAATGAGTGAGCTACATATCATGTGATTTTCTAATGCATTATATTTTGATGTATATATAAATTTTATAATTTTAATGTATTAGGTGTTTTAGAATCCTAAATATAAATATTCATGCCTATGTTTGTAATTTATAATTTGTTATGTAAATTAATAACCTTATTACTGGTTATCTTCTTTGTCCCCGCAGAAAGTGACAGAAATAAGCCTTTGTACACATGTCTTAGACATTTAGATACATATCCACATTTTAATATATATTTTATGCAAAAAATATATTAATGTTTAATAAATTAATATATCTTTTCTATAAAATATATATTAAAATGTGGGATATGCTTATGAAGGTATAAATGCTTTCCAGTTAAGGATTGATTAAATAGTCAATCCTTACATAAGAAATTGATATTTGAATATACAATATTTTCAGAATATTTGTATAAAGCTATTTTCATTTATAATCTATTAATTAAATTAGTAATTATATAATTGATAGATTATAAATGAAAATAGTTCATGTCGAATACAAATATATCGTGTAATTACTGTACTAATGATATTTTGTTTAATACATTTGTTATTTGAACAATTCAATAACAACTGTATATCAATTTATCATTACATTTTAATATATATTTTATATATATTAAAATGTAATGATAAAATAATTGATTACAGAGTGCACGGACACCTGAAACAGGATATGGAAATCACAAAGCATTCAGTGGAAGTGGATCTAATAGAATCTCTGCATCCGATCTTTGAACCCAAGTATTAAGATCCTGTTTTCATGAAAACCCATATTATATCTCATTTAAAACTGGTTAGACATTCGCAGAAATCTATATAATTTGTAGATTAAACTAACAAATCTGATAATAGTTCCATAATGCTTACGTATTTGTAAACTTTTTTTCTATTTTAAAAACATTTTATTTGCACAAATTAATATTTTTATATTGATTTATTTTATTTTCTCATAGTTTTTTTTATTTATAAAGATTGAATTGTAAATATTGTAAATGTGTTAATGAAGGTATAATTGATATATTAATAAAGGATATTAGGTGTAGAAAAGCTGTTATAACGAATGTGGTCAAATTGTTTTAGAAGTATTAATGTAGTTCTGGCAAAGGAATTATTTAAGGTATTAATTAATTACTAAATAGAGATATAATTATTGTGTTCATTCACATATAACTGAGATGTTGGTTAGGGAGTAATTGTAATATTGAACAGGGACTAATCTCTAGTATTATTAAAGGTGTATTGTAGTTTTAATGAGATTATTCGTACTTTTACTAATACTAACTCAATCACTCCTTCAGTATTCGACACTCCCTAATAAAGTACGGATCCGACATATCTACAATGTTATGCAAGAATTTGGAACCTCTATATCTAGGAAGAAAACTGCTCTTTTTAAATATCATCTTTGCGAATCTAATCTGAATGACACTACTCATAAGAAGTGATCGAGACATGCAGGTAGGGCTTCCTACATCCTCGAATTTAGTCCCTAAACGGGATTAGGTTACTGTTAGTCTTCTTCGATAATTTGTTTCCCTTTCGCCCATCGTCTAATTCGAGCGAATTGTAAATTGATCACCAATATACATGCGATCTTCTTCTTATCGCATATGTGATTACGCGAACACTTTCGTGCACCTTCGTAACAAATGATATTCGTGCCAGACATTATTCGTACCAGTTGATGCGTCTGTATAAGTCGCACTCAGAATCTACTCGAGAACTACGCCGAGGTAAATGTTCGGTTGATCGAGAGGAAATCGAGCTCTGCGATAAACTTAGATATGTAGATATCTCACGTTTATCTCATAACCCGAGTTCTTTTTAGCCCTCGGTTTCATTTCACCAACGCTGATTTGTCGATTATCATATAAATCATTCCTGAATTATTGCGTAGACAATTTAATTGTTACATTCAATGATAATGATTTGCTCAGTGATATATTTACTTATTAAACGGGTCAATCGCTTCTCCTTCAATATTTCTGGGACATTTTATAATTTCAATTAGGTTTTTTTAGGTTTTTTAGAATCCTAAATATAAATATTCATGCCTATGTTTGTAATTTATAATTTGTTATGTAAATTAATAACCTTATTACTGGTTCTCTTCTTTGTCCCCGCAGAAAATGACAGAAATAAGCCTTTGTACACATGTCTTAGGCATTTAGATACATATCCACATTTTAATATATGTTTTATGCAAAAAATATATTAAGGTTTAATAAATTAATATATCTTTTCTATAAAATATATATTAAAATGTGGGATATGCTTATGAAGGTATAAATGCTTTCCAGGTAAGGATTGACTAAATAGTCAATCCTTACATAAGAAATTGATATCTGAATATACAATATTTTCAGAATATTTGGATAAAGCTATTTTCATTTATAATCTATCAATTAGTAATTATATAATTGATAGATTATGAATGAAAATAGTTCATGTCGAATACAAATATATCATGTAATTACTGTACTAATGATATTTTGTTTAATACATTTGTTATTTGAACAATCCAATAACAACTGTATATCATATCATATCATTTATCATTACATTTTAATATATATTTTATATATATCAAAATGTAATGATAAATTGATTACAGAGTACACGGACACCTGGAACAGGATATGGAAATCACAAAGCATTCAGTGGAAGTGGATCTAATAGAATCTCTGCATCCGATCTTTGAACCCAAGTATTAAGATCCTATTTTCATGAAAACCCATATTATATTTCATTTAAAACTGGTTAGACATGCGCAGAAATCTATATAATTTGTAGATTAAAGTAGCAAATCTGTTCTTACTTCCATAATACTAACGTATTTGTAAACTTTATTTCTATTTTAAAAACATCTTATTTGCACTAATTCATATTTTTATATTGAATTATTTTTTTTCTCATAATTTTTTTTAAAGATTGAATTGTAAATATTGTAAATGTGTTAATGGAGGTATAATTGATATATTAATAAAGGATATTAGGTGTAGTAAAGCTGTTATAACGAATATGGTCAAATTGTTTGAGAAGTATTAATGTAGTTTTGGCATAGGCATTATTGGAGGTATTAATTAATTACTAAATAGATATATAATTATTGTGTTCATTCACATATAACTGAGATGTTGGTTAGGGAGTAATTGTAATATTGAACAGGGACTAATCTCTAGTGTTATTAAAGGTGTAATTGTAGTTTTAATGAGATTATTCGCACTTTTACTAATACTAACTCACTCACTCCTTCAGTATTCGACACTCCCTAATAAAGTACGGATCCGACATATCTACAATGTTATACAAGAATTTGGTACCTCTATATCTAGGAAGAAAACTGCTCTTTTTAAATATCATCTTTGCGAATCTAATCTGAATGATACTACTCATAAGAAGTGGTCGAGACATGCGTGTAGGGCGTTTTACATCCAGGTATCTAGTCCCCGAACGGGGTTAGATCCATGTTACCTTCTGCTATAATTTGATACTCTAGCGCCCGTCATCTTATTCGAGCGAATTTTAAATTGATGACTTATATGTACGTTAACTATATTGAACTAGAGTGATATTTTGTCTTGTGGATTCAAGCTTAATTATTTTAGGAAATTAATAATCCATAATATTTATATTATTTTCAATTGTATATGAAAATTTCAATATAAACTATTTATACCAAATATATTTAACGTTATTGTTTATAATTGAATATAAGTATTATATATGTATATATCATATATTATTAATGGTGATACTTTAAATCTTATTAGAACACTTTTAACTCAGGAAATCTTGAGGTCTAGCATACAATCAACATTAGTGTTAAATATGTTAAATTGTATTCGCTGAGGATGAAAAATGGATATGGATAGCTGATTATTAAATAGCATATAAAAGTATTTCTACTTTAAATTTATAAATACATTTGATTTATTTATATAAGTATACTATATTTTGTATAGAAGATAAAGAAAATAATGACGAAATCAACGAAATCTTAATTTAAATAAATATTTATATTTGAAAATAATTGTATAACCTTTGTATTTTACTTATTAAAATGTCTATTAAATAGAATAGTAAATATTTTTAGCAATATTTCATTGTTATGCATCTTTTTAGCAATTAAAAGCAATAGTTATTATATATGCATTTTTCGAGAAATTAAATATGATGAGAGATAAATGATATGTTGCTAAATATTATTAAATTATATTTGCTGGGTTATTAATATGTTAATGGATGTATAGTTGGTGTATTCATAAACATATAACTGAGATGTTGGTGAGGATGTAATTTTAGTATTGAACAGGAACTAATCTCTAATGTTATGAAAGTGTAATTGTAGTATTAATGAGATTATTTGCAGTTTTACTAATACTAACTCACTCACTACTTCAGTATTCGACACTCCCGAATAAAGTGCGGTCCGACATATCTGCAATGTTATGCAAGGTATTGCAACCTCTATATATAGGAAGAAAACTGCCCTTTTTAAATCAATGGCTTATTTCTGTCATTTTCTGCTGGAACAAAGAAGAGAACCAGTAATAAGGTTATTAATTTACATAACAAATTATAAATTACAAACATATGCATGAATATTTATATTTAGGATTCTAAAAAACCTAATACATTAAAATTATAAAATTTATATATATATCAAATTAGAATGCATTAGAAAAGCACATGCTATGTAGCTCACTCATTTTATAGAGAATTAAGATATTAGTTATATCTATCTCGTTACAATTAATTGTAATTACAATCCAATTGTTTCCCAGAAATATTTAAGGAGAAGCGATTGGCCCGTTTAAACGGCAATCCGGTGCCGTTTGCTTCGTTTCCCTCTGGGCACGTAGTGTGGCCGACGTGCCTGCTGGTCAGCGGCGCCCCTGGCGGTAGACTATTCAGCGCCTATGTGTTGTGGGTTTCGTGGGCTACGCTGTACTCATGCCACCATTACTTGAGCGATGCCATATCTGCCGTCTGCATCGTTTATGCGCTGAAGCGACTGTTTGCATATGAATCTATGGGTGGACATAATACAGCCTCTTGTCGGAGTAATTGCGCCATAGCCTGTCCCCTCTCCATGGCTTGAAGAGTGGAATTCTCTCTTCGAGACTTCTGTATTCAAGATAACATAACTCCTAACATAACTTAGCATAAGGCTATTAATATTATGTTATGGTATTAAGCAGATTCTGCCTCTTCATAAAAAAATTAGCAAACATGTTTACATTTATCTAACTTTAAACACTGAAATCTCTCACAATCCTCTGATTTATCATTACTATTATTAGAACCTGTTATCCACATCTCTCGATTAAATCACCTATATATATAAGGTATATTGATACAATTGCATCACCTTGATATTGTTATTTTCTGTTGTAATCACTCAAGGTTTCTTTCCAAGACCCTGATAACATTCATACTTGGGCTGATTATTGTTCAATGCATTTTATCATTTTATACAAAACTAAGACTTAGAAGATTCTTACAATTGTATCCGCTATTTTTACAACACATTCCAGACTTTCAGTTTACGAGTTTATTACTTTTATATGATCATTTCACCTTTTTATATTTTATTTCACATGATGTCCAGTAAAGCGATTCAGGGGAATAACTAAACCCTTTTAAAAATAGGACATGACTCATGTCTCCTAGGATATAACTTGAATACATTATTTTTTATATCAAGTTGTAATAATATTGTTTTATATTCATGTTATTCAGAAAAATAATAAAATTATAAAATACAATGGTTTCATTCTTTTATTAAATAAAACAATTGTTTGATTGTCATGATTTACTAATTAAAACGTAAGTTAAAAATCAAATATTTGATTTATTTAATTTATCTAACTAATAATGATTGTATATTATTTCTTTTGTGTAGTGTTCCTCAATTTCCTATAAAATTGAATTTTATTGTTATATCAATTATAAAGGTATACATGATAATTTACTAACTTTGATAATGATGGTTCAGTATATGTGACTTTTTTTCTACTGTAGTAATAAAATATATATTTATAATAAATTGATTTTGGAATATTAATTATATTTTCCGACATTAAATTTTTATGTTAAAATGAGAAATTGAAATACAAACATTCTTAATGACGATTTATTTGAGTATCTAGATTCTTGATTTCTAAAATAATTATATATTGCATTATATACATTATTTACATAAAGTAATAGCTTCGATATTCTAAAAGTGTAATTTTTTCACTTGGAATTGCTTACAATTTACATACGAAAATCATATGTAAATTAAAAAATGTATTTTAGATTTTTGGTATTTGAAATAATTCTTTATAATAAAAATTAAGATTTATTAAAAAAGGGTAAAATAATTGAGTAATAGGAGAATATAATATTTAAAAGATATAAACAAATAAATTAGCTTATTCATATAGATTAAATTAAGGCATGTGATTAAAATAATCTATTCTTATTCATTATTTAAACTAAAATTTGGTTATTTAAAATTATATATTTTTCATTGTAGAAATAATATTAAGTATTATACAAGCACGATACAAATATTATATATAGATAGAAATATTATTAAATAACTAATGAATTGCATAACCTTCGACAAGTATGTTAATATTTTTAGTTGATTACTATCTAATCTAGTAACATTTAATTAAGAAATACATTATGAAAAGTATTTCGTAAATATTTTTGGATTCTTTATAATGTAATAAATATATATTTATTTTTATATATATTTTTATATGCACATAAGTTCAGTAATTAGTATTTTTAGGAAAACAGGAATATATGAAAAATAATAAAATGCAATACAAAAAATGATACTACTTTAATTATTAAGTAGGTTTATTATATTATTTATAATAAAAAACTATAAGGTGACTTAATAATAAAATGATAGGGTTTAAATATATTGAAATTTCTGAATTTTATGAGAAATCAATGAACTTATAATTATAATTAAATTGTAAATTATTGGCTAATGTAAGATTTTAAATATAATAGATTTGTATATAATGATATAGAAATTATATTATTTATGTAAAAAAAATGTATTTACGCATTTCAATTATATATCCTGATTGGTTAATTAACTGTAATTTCATAAAAACCTTTCATCGGGAACAATGACTTGTTTATCTAATTTCGAAAACTTTTTAGATTTATTCGGTGATGGCGAATTTTTTTCTGTATCACCTGAACTAAAAATAGAATCATAGATTAATATTTCTTTAAAATTTAATTTGTTGGTTATACATGATAAATATGTTAATATAATTTGATAAAGCTTAAATGTAATGTTTGCTGAATAAAATGAGGAGTATGTGACAAATTATATCTAATAGTTTGCTAATAGATATAGTTAAGTTTAATATCTGTTTAAAAATACATATATAAATTTATATTGAGATTCATAATTATGAAGGTATATATTAAATCTATGTATTTTTGGTGATAGTTAAATAAAAAATATTCATGGATTTACTAGTTCATGAGATAATATTATGTTATATGGTGTAACAATATCCGAAATGTTTTCAAATCATCATCGACTATATATTCTAAGGTGCTACATTATCCTTATCAAATATAAATATCAATCTACTAGTGCAAATATGAGTTCGATATGAGGATTCGCTGATAGATATCAGTATTGAAATATCATACTAAAATAAAAATCCCCGATGATTTACGGTATCTTTAGAAAATCAACAATTATATAATATTTTTTAATGAATTCAAAAACCTTTCAATATAATTCATTTTCTGTTTATTGATATCCAAATTTCTTTTAGATTTCCTACGCAATCTGCAATCAAACCAAAAATATATCATTGTATAAATTATCTAATAAACAAGGGTGAACAAAAACGTATCTATATTGAGAATAAAAGTTAATAAAAAGTACATTTTAATATGTATTCTTTGTATTAAAATGTTAAATTACATATAAGAATAAAAACTTTACTATAATAAATAATAATAATAATCAATATATAATATATATTAATTTAATTCTAATTAATATAACCTTTTAGTAGGTTTCTTAATATTTCTATAAATTATATTTTTAGGATGTAAAAATGATCCGATTTGTGATTAATAAAATATTGTATTAGTGATTAATTATAATTATTTATAAAAATTGTCTTTATTATTAATAAATAGAATTCTTATAACGATTGTCTAGCAACTAACTTGATATTATTACTGGAAGTATCTTCATTTTGTTTTGATAATTGATCTATTTCACTAATAGGTTCAATATGAATAATGATTTGTTTATCTAATTTCGAGATTTTTTTAGACCTATTCGGTGATGGTGAATCTTTTTCTGTGTCATTTTCTGAACTAAAAATTATCGATTAATTTAAAATTTAATTTATTTGGTTGCATATAATGTACATTAGGGGTGGTGATATTTAGCTAATCCATATAGAATATATAGATATTTATTATTTATAACATATATTGACAAAACTTTTATTTTTATAATCTATATTCACATTGCGTTTAATAAGAAATAAAATATTAATGGATTATACCAAATCTTGAAAAATAATTGTATAATGCGACCAATGAAATGAGCGTATTTTATTTACCTGTCATATTTTTATAAACAATGAAATTTATTTGAATTCAATATTATTTAATAAATTTATTATTAATCAAACTATAATATGGATCTCAGGAATACTGATGATAATAATTTAATTGTTCCTTATGAAATGAATAAAATTCAACTACCTACATTCACAACCATTTATCGGCACTTTCTATATATACTTACTATTTTAAAATATATTAAAAACAAAATTGAAGCTACTGCTATAAGAGACACAACTAATTTTATTATCAAGATCTGGCAATCTGAGTCTCTACCTCACATTCCTTTTCATAGTGTTTGTGTTAAGGTTGGCAGATCGGTGAAAAGTGTTAAAATAATTAAAAAGAGCTACAAAAAAGTTATTATAAGGATTATTTTATTATTGTTATAATAATTTTATAATTATTTTTTGTTATCAATCTGTGTCGAATTTTTAAAATTATAAACACCTATAATTTTCTATTTTCTGTACTTTTACGTTAAAATATAGGATATTGCGAATAGAATGTGATAAAAAATCGAAAAATGTATATTTTAAAGGATATTGTAGTGAGAAAAAAAACATGCCTTATTATGCAAATTTTGCATTAAATGAGGGGTATTTCATGAAAATTAATTACTTACAATCAAAATTTTAACACATAGTATTCAATTGTTATTTAACAAATTACATAAGAATAATTATAAATTTGATAATTAAAAAATATTTCTATGATTTTCAAAAATATTTTAAAAAAACTTGGAAAATAATACATATCATTTTTTAACATGTAACATATCTACATATTACATAAACACAAGCAATTTCAAGGATATACATTTATAAGGAATATGAAAATGTTTTTTTTCTAATTTTCTTAACTTTTTACATGTTAATTTTTCACATTACAAATATTGCACGAAATTAAAAAAATATATTTTGGTCATTACAAATAACAAAATATTCATTTCTAGAAAAACTCCGGTGTATCCGTCATTAAAAATACATATATCACCACCCCTAATATACATGTAAATATAATTTGATAAGTCTTAGATGCAATGTATTTGCTCGATAGGATTATGCCTGATAAATTATATCTAATAGTTTGCATTGAGGTAGATAAGTTTAAAAATGTATAATATATAAATGTATAGAGATTCATATTTATGAAGGTATATATTTAATCTTTATATATATATTTTTGGTAGTAGTCAAAATTATATATTGATTGTAGAAATAATGTTAAGCATTACGATACAAATATTATATAATGATAGAAATATTATTAAATAGCTAATGATATTGCATAACCTTCGACAAGTATGTTAATATTCTTAGTTAATTACTATCTAATTACTATCTAATCTAGTAACATTTAATTAAGAAATACATTATGAAAAGTATTTAAGTTCAGTAATTAGCATTTCTAGGAAAACAGGATTATAGGAAAAATAATAAAATGCAATACAAAAAATGATACTACTTTAATTATTAAGTAGGTTTATTATATTATTTATAATAAAAAACTATAGGGTGACTTAATAATAAAATGATAGGGTTTAAATATATTGAAATTTCTGAATTTTATGAGAAATCAAAGAACTTATAATTATAATTAAATTGTAAATTATTGGCTAATGTAAGATTTTAAATATAATAGATTTGTATATAATGATATAGAAATTATATTATTTATGTAATAAAAATGTATTTACGCATTGCAATTATATATCCTGATTGGTTAATTAACTGTAATTTCATAAAAAACCTTTCATTGTGAACAATGACTTGTTTATCTAATTTCGAAAACTTTTTAGATTTATTCGGTGATGGCGAATTTTTTTCTGTATCATCTGAACTAAAAATAGAATCATAGATTAATATGTATTTAAAATTTAATTTGTTAGTTATACATGATAAACATGTTAATATAATTTGATAAAGCTTAAATGTAATGTTTGCTGAATAAAATGAGGAGTATGTGACAAATTATATCTAATAGTTTGCTTAGAGATAGTAAAGTTTAATAACTGGTTAAAAATGCATATATTGAGATTCATAATTATGAAGGTATATATTAAATCTATGTATTTTTGGTGGTAGTTAAATAAAAAAATATTCATGGATTTATGAGATAATATTATAATATTATGTTATATGGTGTAACAATATCCGAAATGTTTTCAAATCATCATCGACTATATATTCTAAGGTGCTACATTATCCTTATCAAATATAAATATCAATCTACTAGTGCAAATATGAGTTCGATATGAGGATTCGCTGATAGATATCAGTATTGAAATATCATACTAAAATAAAAATCCTTAATAACTAACCCTTCAGAATTTGATAGAATATCACTGTAATATAGTTATAATTGTTAAATATATTTAGAGTAATAAAGTACTTGCATGTTAATATGATATAGAAGGGATAGATTTAGCTATATCTTGATAATATTGCATTGTATGAAAGTAAATCAATTTTAAAAGCATTTATATTATTCAATATATGTTTTTCAGTTTGTCTAGGTAGTTCAATAACTATATTAATTAAATCAATTATTAATAATTATAAATATAATATAAAAATCATCATGTTATCAAATTAAAAAATATATATTTTATATACAATATTATTAGTATATATATTTTTTTTAGTCATAGGCATTGCAATTATATAACATAATTGTTTAATTAATTCTAATTCCATAAAAACCTTTCAATATGAACAATGATTTGTTTATCTAATTTCGAGATTTTTTTAGACCTATTCGGTGATGGTGAATCTTTTTCTGTGTCATTTTCTGAACTAAAAATAGAATTATCGATTAATTTAAAATTTAATTTGTTTGGTTGCATATAATGTATATTAGGGGTGGTGATATTTAGCTAATCCATATAGAATATATAGATATTTATTATTTATAACATATATTGACAAAACTTTTATTTTTATAATCTATATTCACATTGCGTTAAACATTTTAATAAGAAATTAAATGTTAATGGATTATACCAAATCTTGAAAAATAATTGTATAATGCGACCAATGAAATGAGCGTATTTTATTTACCTGTCATATTTTTATAAACAATGAAATTTATTTGAATTCAATATTATTTAATAAATTTATTATTAATCAAACTACAATATGGATCTCAGGAATACTGATGATAATAATTTAATTGTTCCTAATAAAATGAATAAACTTCAACTACCTACATTCACAAACATTTATCGGCACTTTCTATATATACTTACTATTTTAAAATGTATTAAAAACAAAATTGAAGCTACTGCTATAAGAGACACAACTAATTTTATTATCGAGATCTGGCAATCTGCGTCTCTACCTCACATTCCTTTTGATAGTGTTTGTGTTAAGGTTGGCAGATCGGTGAAAAGTGTTAAAATAATTAAAAAGAGTTACAAAAAAAGTTACTATAAGGATTATTTTATTATTGTTATAATAATTTGATAATTATTTTTTTTTATCCATCTTTGTCGAATTTTTAAAATTATAAACACCTATAATTTTCTATTTTCTGTACTTTTACGTTAAAATATAGGATATTACGAATAGAATGTGATAAAAAATCGAAAAATGTACATTTTAAAGGGTATTGTAGTGAGAAAAAAAACATGCCTTATTATGCAAATTTTGCATTAAATGAGGGGTATTTCATGAAAATTAATTACTTACAATCACAATTTTAACACATTGTATTCAATTGTTATTTAATAAATTACATAAGAATAATTATAAATTTGATAATTAAAAAATATTTCTATGATTTTAAAAAAAATATTTGAAAAAAACTTGGAAAATAATACATCTAATTTTTTTACATGTAACTTATCTACATATTAAATAAGCACAAGCAATTTCAAGGATATACATTTATAAGGAATATGAAAAATATACATATATTATATATTATTATTTATAATAAAAAACTATAAGGTTACTTAATAATAAAATGATAGGGTTTAAATATATTGAAATTTCTGAATTTTATGAGAAATCAAAGAACTTATAATTATAATTAAATTGTAAATTATTGGCTAATGTAAGATTTTAAATATAATAGATTTGTCTATAATGATATAGTAATTATATAATTTATGTAAAAAAATGTATTTACGCATTGCAATTATATATCCTGATTGGTTAATTAACTGTAATTTCATAAAAACCTTTCATCGTGAACAATGATTTGTTTATCTAATTTCGAAAACTTTTTAGATTTATTCGGTGATGGCGAATTTTTTTCTGTATCATCTGAACTAAAAATAGAATCATAGATTAATATTTCTTTAAAATTTAATTTGTTGGTTATGTGATAAAACATGATAAACATGTTAATATAATTTGATAAAGCTTAAATGTTTGCTGAATAAAATGAGGAGTATGTGACAAATTATATCTAATAGTTTGCTAATAGATATAGTAAAGTTTAATAACTGGTTAAAAATACATATATTGAGATTCATAATTATGAAGGTATATATTAAATCTATGTATTTTTGGTGGTAGTTAAATAAAAAATAATTCATGGATTTACTAGTTAATGAGATAATATTATAATATTATGTTATATGGCGTAACAATATCCGAAATGTTTTCAAATCATCATCGACTATATATTCTATAGTGGTACCTTATCCTTATCCAATCATCTACTATCTATAATTCTATCTATATACACATTATAAAAATCTTTGTATACTACTTATAAAATATCTATATTGTTATCGAATATATATAATTAATAATTCAATCTAAATAAAATATATAAACGTATTAAGATAGATTATTCAATAAATGAAAATAATAACCTTATATTATATAAAACAAGTTTAGGTATATATATATATATATTATGAGTCATATTCAACAATACTCTATTCTATATTTATTACATTTCTTGATTGCATATTCAAATAAGATTCTCTATAATAGTATTTCTACTTTATTATTTACATAATTTATGTTGCGAAATTAAAACTACAATTATTATTATGTTTCAAATACACATATATAAATATCAATCTACTAGTGCAAATATGAGTTCGATATGAGGATTCGCTGATAGATATCAGTATTGAAATATCATACTAAAATAAAAATCCCCGATGATTTAATGAATTCAAAAACCTTTCAATATAATTCATTTTCGGTTTATTGATATCCAAATTTCTTTTAGATTTTCTACACAATCTACAATCAAACCAAAAATATATCATTGTATAAATTATCTAATAAACAAGGGTGAACAAAAACGAATCTATATTGAGAATAAAAGTTAATAAAAAGTACATTTTAATATGTATTCTTTGTATTAAAATGTTAAATTACATATAAGATATTTAAAAAACTTTACTATAATAAATAATAATAATAATCAATATATAATATATAATAATTTAATTCCAATTAATTATAATTATTTATAAAAATTGTCTTTATTATTAATAAATAGAATTCTTATAACGAATGTCTAGCAACTAACTTGATATTATTAGTGGAAGTATCTTCATTTTGTTTTGATAATTGATCTATTTCACTAATAGGTATGCATTAAATTTATTAAAAATAGACTACAGATTTTGTACTGATTATATTTTATAAAAAGGCTTATACATTAAAATAAGTTACATTTATTTTAATTTTAATGTAATAATAATAATAAAAGTTTAATTGAATAAATTGAATATTATAATATATTTAATTTAATATATTCGCAAACTATTGATTATTATTTAGATTACTTATTTCGATTGTGTTGATTCAAGGACATCTATAGATTACATACAATTTGATATTTATAAGCATGTTTTATATTAGAATATAACCACAACATATTATACAATGCAGAATACTAGATATAAATATAGATCATTATTATTGTCTGTCATATTGTAGTAATTGGCTAATAACTAACCCTTCAGAATTTGATAAAATATCACTGTAATATAGTTATAATTGTTAAATATATTTAGAGTAATAAAGTACTTGTATGATATAAAAGGGATAGATTTAGCTATATCTTGAAAATATTGCATTATATGAAAGTAAATCAATTTTAAAAGCATTTATATAATTCAATGTCTGTTTTTCAGTTTGTCTAGGTAGTTTATTAATTCTAATTCCATAAAAACCTTTCAATATGAACAATGATTTGTTTATCTGATTTCGAGATTTTTTTAGACCTATCCGGTGATGGTGAATCTTTTTCTGTGTCATTTTCTGAACTAAAAATAGAATTATCGATTAATTTAAAATATATTTAAAGAACATATATTATTGTATATATTGCAATATCCAAGATTACCAAAATATAATGTAAATAAAAGTATATCAAAATGATAATATATTTTACACTCACTTATGGAATGTGATTTAGAATTTAAAATACATATCCAATCATATTGTTTATAAACATAATATAATGTTAAATATAATTAATTTATACTTATTTTATTTTATAATTTTATATGAAAGACATACTTAGAACTATTCTTTAGACACTATTAACTTAAAATAATACTTTTATTATCTTGCGGGAATAAATGACTTATATGTTACTGTGATATAGAAGAGATAAGCTTGTGTACATCATTGTAATCAATTGCCAAGTATTTATAGTATACCATGCAAAATATATTAATTGTATAATTGTTTATCATTAAAAAATGTATTTACCTAGAAGACTCAATCTTCCATTTTCTAGTGTGTCTAAGTGATTCAATAATTATATTAATAATATATATTTATATATATTAAATGCATTACATAAAAATCATCATGTTATTAATTAGCAATTCAAAATATTATCAATAGAAATATTTTAAAAATATATATTAAATTAATAATTAAATAAATTTCATAAATTTTAACTTTATATAAATAGTACTCTTTTTCTTATTTGTAAATTTGGAATATCTATTCAATTAATTAATTAAATATATTATATTTTTAATAAAATGATCAAAAATCTTCATAAAACAAGAAATTTGTAATACCTTACAAAATAGAAATAAATGTATATTTATAAAGCATATCTATATAATAAAAACTATAAAGTAAAATATTGCCAACTAACTTTTTATTGAATAATACCTGTTAATGTCATAATCATATAAAATAAATGAAACAAATAAATTATCTGTTATAATTAATATATAATTACAATAATAATACTAACAGTTTTTCTTTTTTTATTTACATTGTCTTTTTTTCTTTTTGTTTTTCTATTCTTAATATCGGTTATACTCGACACTGTATCATCTTTAAGAATATTCTTCAGATTCTGATATATTTTAAAATAATTAATAAATCTTTGTAATATTTAATCGGAGAAATGTGGATATGATCAAAAAATTAACATAAAATAAAAAAGTGTCGTGATTATTTTGAGGTTAGTATATCCTTATTAGTATATACTTTATCAATTGTATTGATATAGTTTCCCATACTATAAAGAATAATGAGCCAGACTAGAGTAAATTATATTTACAACTTTTTAAGAACTAACCGATTCGTTTATAGATTTATTTTTTAAAACATCATAGTTTGCACATTCTTTGGCATCGTGGCTTGAAATCTTAGATTTAATGAAGAATGTGATAATTACTAATTACTAATATAATGATGATTATGGCAATGATGGTATAAGGTGAGAATTACAATATAATCCATTTTTGCTATAAAGAATTCTAGAATCACAATGAAAGCCAATAATATAAATTAATAATTAAGCTAATAATATAAGTTATTAATTAAGTTAATAAGTCAGTTAATAATATAATTAACATCATAATAAAACCTCAGAGATCATGGAGAGTTCAATGGGTTGCGTGGTTTTAAGAGCCGGGGCTATATTCTCTATAATTTCTACGTCTGATTCAACTTCATCTAATAAACCATCTTCGCTTTCATCCTCTAAAGAATTTGAGAAGTCGACATCGACAGGACTTTTCGGTTCTTCAGACTTTTTCTCGCGGACAGGACTAATGGCTGTAGGCTAAAGTAGCCATTGGAGTGTTTGAGTCTGGTATATGGAACCAGTAAAGGAAAGCACCCCTTAGAGTGCTTAAGGTTTATACTAGGGTACTAAACTAGATACCTACTATGCACAAGATTTATATGATATATCATTAAAGAATCCCAATAAATAATTATATTTTAAATATATATCTTTTTAATATAGTACCATAGTTTTAGTTGACAATCTCACAGTTTCACTATTTATCATAGATTTTACCGGGCTCCGAGATATCTATATTATAAAAATTGTAATAATACAAATTGGTTAATGGTGTTATATTTTTGCAATTATAGAAAACAAATACCTTATCTTTTCTCATAAATGGATCTGGATACAAATGATCCTATAAAATAGTGTATAGACATCATTAAACAAACAATATAATAGAATTTGTAAATTTAAGTCTAATTTAATTCATTTAATATAACTCTTACTTTATTATTAACTTCTTGGATAACTGGTAAAATTATCTTTTCTTTTTATTTAAATATTTTATGAATAATAATATAATTAACATAATACCTACATAATACATAATAATAAGTTAACAATTAAGATAATAATTAAAATAAATAACTAATAAATATTAAATTAAAATATTTTTCAAGTAGAAGCTCACATCATAATAAAACCTCAGAGATCATGGAGAGTTCAAAGGGGTGCGTGGTTTTAAGAGCCGGGGCTATATTCTCTATAATTTCTACGTCTGATTCAACTTCATCTAATAAACCATCTTCGCTTTCATCCTCTAAAGAATTTGAGAAGTCGACATCGACAGGACTTTTCGGTTCTTCAGACTTTTTCTCGCGGACAGGACTAATGGCTGTAAGCTAAAGTAGCCATAGGAGTATTTGAGTCTGGTATATGGAACCACTCATATAGAACCACTCATTGTGCTTAAGGTTCTATACTAGGGTACTAGTCTAGATACCTACTAGGGCACAATAAGATATTTAAATGATATATCATTAAAAAATCACAATAAATTATATTAAATAATAAATATTAATATATATATCAATTATATTTTAAATATATATCTTTTTAATACGGTACCATAGTTTTAATTGACAATCTCACAGTTTCACTATTTATCATAGATTTTACTGGGTTGAGATATCTATTATTTTAAATTGAGACATAATGTATATTTAGTAATTAAAAAATTCTTTAAAATAAATATGAAGTTTTATAAATTTGAAATTGTATTACTGTTAACTGTTGCTGTTAACATAAAAATTAATAAAATAAATTATTATAATACCTAAAATACTAAGAAGTTAACTAAATGCTCTATTTATTTAAATACAAATGTAATACTCTTCGATTTTCATTGTAGAATTATAAATTCAGTATTTTGGGAATATAGATTTAAATTTCATTTTATGATTTTAAGTATGTCGTATTACAGTTATTGTTTACTAGGTTACTTAATTACAATGGAAAAGTTACAAAGATAGGTGCCGCTTGTATACTCCTATGTAATCAATATTTAATGCATGCGGATATTAAAGATAAACCAATATATTTTCAGCACCTTTTTTGATTGGGTTATATTATTTCACTGGACTTCTTATTAACTAAATGGAGTAATAAAGAATAATGGCGAATATATGTAAAGATTTCTAGTAAGATAAAAATAAATTTATTTTTATTAGATTCCCCTGCTGACAAAACATTATTTTGATCAGTTGACTGTAAAATTGGGAGTTAATATTTTATAATTATTTAAAGAATATTAGTTTAATCGTGTGATATTTGTTGAATTAAATGCAGACGATGATCGTAAATTTATCATTACCAATTAGCAAAATAAAATTTAAACAAATACATTAAAAATAAAAAAGGTATTTTTAATATTTTCTTTTTTAATATAGTACAACTTTGTAACTAATTATTATTTAATAAATTAATGGAAATAATAAATATTTAATATTATATATTATTGGGCAATTTCAGTATATTAATTATAAATATAGAATAATATTTTCATATTATAAAAAATCTAATATATATTTGAACGAGTTAAAATAATTGAACTTATTTATCTCTTCGAGGTTTATATATATTTTATACTTTAATAAAATATTAACAATTTAAATATAGATATTAAAAAACAGAAAAATCTTAAATGTTGTGACAACAATATCGTAGAATAATCACATCTCATATATGTTTCATTTCATAAGTGCAATTGTGATGAAAAATTGGGAAAATTATATAAAAATTAAATGACCATATCAAAATAATTGTTTATAATATCTATACTATTCGTTTATAAATAATTCAAATAATTATAATATAACTAACTTGTTTCTTAGGTAGTTTGTTATTCTTAAGTGGAGTATGAATCGTCTAAATTGTAATAAATATGATTGGAGTCAATTTAAATGTGAAAAAAAATTATATCATACGCCATCGACTAGTATCAACGACCCATGTATCAACGTTGCATACCTACGATACTATAGCATAACCTTGTTAGTAGAAGCAAATGGATCTACATTCTCAAATATCGTCGTAATTCTCTTGGTATCGTCATCACTATGTTTGCTCCTCACCATTGTGAAATCAGCAGCCAGCTTCAGAGTGTCCATTGTTGGTGACATTTCCATGCCGATACGATGGTCGGAGATGAGTTGTCGGCTTTTGCTTCCTCTTGCAATACTTGATGAAGACGCAGGGTGTTGTTTCGAAGTGGCAGCACGTTTTAGGCTTGTCGATAAGGTCACAGATCCATTATGGTTGGCCCGATGTTTTCCTTTCATTATTTTCACAGGGGAAATATTTAGGTAGTTGGTCGCCTTCGAAGTCTCAACTGAAATTGACCTCTTATCCATAGTAATGGGAGATATAGCATCATCCTTACTACTACCCTCAGTATACGTCTTATCATGAGTACTTGAAGTTGATGTCTTCTTATAATCATTCTCAGTCGATAGATTATTCCTATACGAAGTAGACACATGTTTACTGTCCGAGTTCGATTCATCTTCTGAGGGGGATGGTTTTGAAAGGTTGTCGAACATCTGATTATTTTGTTGCAGGTTAATATCATTTGCCGAAATCGAAGCTTCGTGAGACAAACATTCATCGTCCGATAAAGCTGAATCCTCGAAATATCTATAGAAATTTAAACACATTATTCTATATTTGTGGTTAAATTAAACAGGGGTGATAAAGGCTTTCTTTTAATTTGTTTATATTGTATTAATTTTTGTTAAAATAGTGTAAAAAAAAAGTTCATATTTATCTCGCCACAATGCACGAGCTATAAAAAATATAATAAAGAATTTGATTAGCTCATAAGTGATTTATTTTCTTTAATAATTCACATTTTAGTTGATGATAATTTCAATTTTTATAAATCATTAATGACTTGATAAACATGTTGCCTCTAGATTTATATATTAAAATATATATCTTAAAATTGAAAAAAAAAGTTTTTTATATTTGAGATTTTCAATAAATTAAATAAATAAATATAGTTTATTTGTATTTCTCAATTAACTACAGAATTAAATTTATTTAAATAACCAAAAGGTTGAAATTAAAATTTCTAAATAACAAAATACCAACTTGTTATTATTAGCCTTTTTATTATAATTATTAATTAATTGCAATAATTTATAAATTGTTTCACAACAATCGTTTGAATTTTCTTCATAAAACTGAATAAATAGTAGTTTATTAGTAAAAATGTAATATATTATACTCACCCAATATATATTAATAGGATGTAATAATTATATATACAAATATCAATATGATAAAATAAGAATGTAATTGTAATAAACAAACTTTAGCTTTATCCTTTAGTTCATTATATTGGTACTGGAGAAACTGTACAAAATGGAAAATATAAAAATATATGTTGTAATTTTATTTTAAATTGTAATATGAATTTTTGAATTATTAATTACAAATATTTATAATATTCTATTGTATCATGTAAATACCAGAATCTGCTTATCTTTCTCAAGAGATAATTCTAGTCTTTCAAAATAAAGTTTCTTATATTTATTAAGTTCATGTGATAATTCATTATTAATGTTTTCCAATGTTCCCATATTTGTTTTATTATTTTTATTCAAAACTGAAAGCACTGAAAATAATAAGTATTTTTAATTTACAATACTAATTATTATACAATATGACCAAAAATAATTAGAATTATTAAGAATAAATACATAATAATGAATTACTAAAGAATATAATAAATTATAGTATTTAAAATGAGTTGATCTTATTATATTTAAACATTAATAAAAATAATTATACACTATTAATATTATATTAATTAATTGTAATTACATAGCAATAATATTTATTTAATACAAATACAATATTATCATTTTTCATTGACGGTAAGTATTCCGCCTATACTAGATATTTATTTGGGTTACATATATATTTTTATTTTAATTAAATTTAGAAATAAATTAATATATTATCGAGTTTACAGCCAATGTATGGAATAATGTATGAATTATAAATCTGTTCATTTTATCAATCAATTATCAAATACATACATTTATTATTCGTTACTATAAATATAGTAAGATTAATTCATTATGATTTACAGTTTAAAAGAATAAATGTAATTTTCTCATTCATATCCATTTATTGGAACAATTGTTTCTTTGAGTACATTATTTTCCATAAACTCTATTATTTTATAGAACTCAGAAATGTAATTGAAACTCGAATACAAGATACACTTTCTAGGTGTATTGTCGTACACATGAATTCTAGAATCCGAGATTACAAAGGTAATCTTTGTTAAAATAATTATATTAAAAGGGTATTTAACTTATAACTTATTATAATCTATACATATTTGCATATTTGATAATTATAATATAATACACATGCATTAATATAAAGTACTATGGTGCTAAATTATATATGCGAATAATTAAATATAACTAGATACGCGATTTAAATGGGGATTATTGGTATATTGATATTAATTATATTAATAAAATTTATATGATTTATTCCACCGTATTATATTTACAATTGTCTTGAAAATACGCTGTATAATTTGAACTCACCGTACGAAATACTTTATCCGAATTATATTACCCCGCTAAAATGATAACTATTTATAAAAGGTGTAATGCATTTATGTAATTAAATTAACTATTTGTTAAATTTAATCATTTATAAAATTCTTTTATATTTACAAACTTATTTTCTTTATTTTAGATTATATATTTATTTGATAGTCTCTTATTATATAAGTATATATACTTTAAAACTATTTACATATTAAAATTGAAATGAATATTTGTTAAAAATAGTGATTTACCGTAAATGCCTAAATAAAATCAGTACAATAAATATTAAGACAATAATTTTTTAAAAATATATTAAAATGTGATTGGACGGTAAACCCAAAGATTATAATAATGCATTTCAAAATTTATGTCGTTAATCATATAGAGATTTATAATTTTCTGTTTAAATCTTTTCTTATATCTATTATTATGTAAGAATTAGTTAAGTAGTACAAATTTCAAATTATAATAAATATAAATATACTTGATTATATTCTATTAAAATAAATATGCTAATTTTTATACCAGGAATAAGAATTAATTCTGAATTACCAATTGAATAAATATGTATATTTGTTTCATATTTACTTATTTGTATTATCCTATAGGTTAGATTAAAAAAATTAAAGTATCGATAAGATTATTATTTATTCGGGTATTGACATTACATACATTTTAAATATTATAGGCATCGAATAGATATTTTTGTGTATTAGTTAGTTATTATTTATTGTGGAGAGCATATCGTTCTTTGTTGAACGTTTTTATTTCTCTATATATTAGATAAAGATTGTATGAACAATTTTAATATTATAAAAATGTGCATTTTCCTCATTATTTACTCTAATGATATATATGTTGAAAAATAAATAATACGGTGAAAATGTTTATTTGATAATATTAAAATAAAAAATATTAATCAATATTAAAATTTATCATATGGCATATATTTTAAGACATCAGTAAAAAAAAAATATTTAAAAACAAATAAAAGTTATATTGAGATCAAATCTACATCTATACAATTGAAATCAAGTACATAATTGAAAACATATGTGTAACAAATAAATACTATATCGAGATAAATTTAATATTATCTAAATGTATATCAACAATATGTAAATATCAGACATTTTAATTTCACAATGCCAATATATATTATAAACTAAGTATTATAAAACATAAAATTTAAATATTAGAATTATATAAAACATATTAATATTAACTAATATCACCGAAAAAAGTTGTATTATTTGATTATATACAAGAAATAGGATAAAGCTGTTTATTTTGATAGGGTGTATTATATTATTTAAATTTAAATTATCCCAATAAAATAAATTTAAGATAAATCAGGATAAAGAAGATAATTTTGAGATAGAATAGAATATCTTTAGTGATAAGTGTGTAATTTATGACCATATTATCCGGATAAATATAGATATATTATCGGAATAATATATCCTTTTGGTTTATTGAGGTTCTTATTTAAAATAAATAATTTATTCTCTAAATTTATATAAATATTGTTTATTATTATATATATATATTTATAAATTATAACTTATAGCCATGTCTTTTATAAATTGTATAACATTTACTATTATCATTTACATATAGAAAGACATATTTTTCTTGTTGAAATAATTAGTATGGTAAATAGTGTTCTGAACACTGAACACGGCTCACTGAGCAGCTAATAACAATTAGAAATAATACATTCTCATAATCAATGATGTTTAATCAATAACAAGTATTCAGATATCTAATGTTATATACAAAATGATTTTTAATTTATTGACAACACTATCATTTCTTTTATAATTTTACATAATTATTTTACTATTTATAAATTAATTAACATATACTATTGGTTTGAACAGTATGATAATAGTTTTCATATTGATTCTAATGATTTGGATTTTAATTCTATATAGCATATTATTTATTAATGTTTGTTAATTAAATTACTTCTCTGTAAGTTTATTATTAAAAAAATTAATTATCTTATTATGTTTGTTATATAATATGTGTTTCCATGATTATTCTTATTATTTGTAAATTATATTATTTCGTTCTTCTTCTAATTATCTTTGATTAACATTGGGTCATACATTAGCATTAATTGTATATATTATTGTTATATATCATTGTTATATATTAACATACATTTTAAATATAAATAAAATATATAAATATCTTATAAATTAATTAAACTTAATATATATATATATATATATATATATATATATATATATAATTTGTATTACTATTTAAATATTTTGTTTTTGTCGTTCTATAATGTAGGTACCACTGTTAGAAATAACCCGTATTGATGATCTTAGAAGTTCTACTGTACATAAGTATAAAATCCTCTTACTAAAAATGTTTTGGGTATCCATCTTGATATCACAAACGTGATAACTCTTGATAACTCACCTGTTAAAATTTGTTATTATTAAAAACCTATTAATCATCTTAATAACTCACTCATTAAAATGTGCTATAATCCATCTTGATAAATCATCCATTAAAATAAGGTATTACCCATTTTAATAATTAATTAAATATATTTTATATAAATTTATTATTATAAATATAATATATATTAAGAGAGAGATCATTTATATAACATGACTAGTGTATTTTAGTATAATATCCAATAATGGTAAACTAATAGTAACATAAACGAATTAATAATAATAAAATGTAGATAAGTTATTTACAATTTCCAATACCTTTTACATATTTAGGTAATTTTCCATAATAATATATAAATATATATTGATATTTTAATATGTAAATACTGAATTTTAATTATGAAATTGAAAATATAAATAATGAAAACCATAGTATAAATGAATATACAGATTTGCTGTAATACGATTGCATTGTAATGTATTGCATGCCTGTTTTAATTTATATATATTATATTATACTTTAAAAATGTTATTATAATATTTGCATATATAATTAATCTATATAACATCCGTGAACTTAACTAAGTATCATTGACATTGGATAGTACTAATACTTTAAAATAATTTTACTTAATTTTCATGTGAACGTTTACCTTAAACATTCAGTCTTGCACAAATTACATTTATGACGCTGTGATTCATTTATTCTATAATACAAATGAAAAAGGGGATCCGATATGATATTCAATTTTAAAACTGTCATTATTAAAATAAGTAATTGAATTATATTTCTAAATTTGAATTTATGTATTTTACCTAAAACACTTTTTATAATTATTATTATTTAAAAGGGTTTTTCATCTAAACGTAACTCTAGAAAACCCTTTACAAATGTTAGAGGATTTTAAATTCGATTACAACTATGGAAAACCCTTTTGAAAAATAATAGAAAACCCTTTTTTCTAACAGTATACTGTTCAAACCAATAGTATATGCTAATTAATTTATAAATAGTCAAATAATTATGTAAAATTATAAAAGAAATGATAGTGTTGTCAATAAATTAAAAATCAGTTTGAATATAGCATTAGATATCTGAATACTTGTTATTGATTACACATCATTGATTATGAGAATGTATTATTTCTAATTGTTATTAGCTGCTCAGTGAGCCGTGTTCAGTGTTCAGAACACTATTTACCATACTAATTATTTCAACAAGAAAAATATGTCCTTCTATATGTAAATGATAATAGTAAATGTTATACAATTTATAAAAGATATGGCTATAAGTTATAATTTATAAATATATATATATAATAATAAACAATATTTATATAAATTTAGAGAAAAAATTATTTATTTTAAATAAGAATCTCAATAAAACAAAAGGATATATTATTCCTATAATATATCTATATTTATCCGGATAATATGGTCATAAATTACACACTTATCACTAAAAATATTTCATTCTATCTCAAAATTATCTTCTTTATCCTGATTTATCTTAAATTTATATTATTGGGATAATTCAAATTTAAATAATATAATACACTCTATCAAAATAAACAGCTTTATCCTATTTCTTGTATATAATCAAATAATACAACTTATTTCGGTGATATTATTACCTTATTTAAATCATACTTATTAGAAATTAAATTATCCTTTACACAATATTATTAAAAGTAGTAAATAAAATCAGGAATTGTTGCAAGATCAACAAAGTCTATAGGCTTTAAATTTGTATGAGTTCTCGAACGTTTGTATATTTAAAGCACTGTTTACATATTAATATGTTTTATATAATTCTAATATTTAATAATATACGTATGTTTTATAATACTTAGTTTATAATATATATTGGCATTGTGAAATTAAAATGTCTGATATTTACATATTGTTGATATACATTTTGATAATATTAAATTTATCTCGATATAATATTTATTTGTTACACAGATGTTTTCAAATATGTACTTGATTTCAATTGTATAGATGTAGATTTGATCTCAATATAACTTTTATTTGTTTTTAAATATCTTTTTTTACGGATATCTTAAAATATATTCCATATGATACATTTTAATATTGATTAATATTATTTTATTTTAATATTATCAAACATTTTCACCGTATCATTAGAGAAATAATGAGGAAAATGCACATTTTTATAATATTAAAATTTGTCATACAATCTTTATCTAATATATAGAGAAATAAAAACGTCCAACAAAGACCGAGATGCTCTCCACAATAAATAATACACAATAAATATCTAGTCAATGCCTATAATATTTAAGATGTATGTAATGTTAATACTCGAATAAATAATAATCTTATCGATACTTTATTTTTTTAAAATATAACCTACAGAACAATACTAATAAGTAAATATGAAACAAATATACATATTTATACAATTGGTAATTCAGAATTAATTCTTATTCCTGGTATAACAATTAGCATATTTATTTTAATAGAATATAATCAAGTATATTTATATTTATTATAATTTGAAATTTGTACTACTTAAATAATTGCTACATAATGGTAGATATAATAAAAGATTTTAACAGAAAATTATAAATCTCTATATGATAACGACATAAATCTTGAAATGCATTATTATAATCTTTGGGTTTACCGTCCAATCACATTTTAATATATTTTTTAAAAATTATTGTCTTAATATTTATTGTACTGATTTTATTTAGGAATTTACGGTAAATCACTATTTTTAACAAATATTCATTTCAATTTTAATATGTAAATAGTTTTAAAGTATATATACTTATATAATAAGAGAATATAAAATAAATATATAATCTAAAATAAAGAAAATAAGTTTGTAAATATAAAAGAATTTTATAAATGATTAAATTTAACAAATAGTTAATTTAATTACATAAATGCATTACACCTTTTATAAATAGTTATCATTTTAGCGGGGTAATATAATTCGGATTAAGTATTTTGTACGGTGAGTTCAAATTATACAGGGTATTTTCAAGACAATTGAAAATATAATACGGTGGAATAAATCATATAAATTTTATTAATATAATTAATATCAATATACCAATAATGCCCATTTAAATCTCGTATCTAGTTATATTTAATTATTCGCATATATAATTTAGCACCATAGTACTTTATATTAATGCATGTGTATTATATTATAATTATCAAATATGCAAATATGTATAGATTATAATAAGTTATAAGTTAAATACCCTTTTAATATAATTATTTTAACAAAGATTACCTTTGTAATCTCGGATTCTAGAATTCATGTGTACGATAATACACCTAGAAAGTGTATCTTGTATTCTAGTTTCAATTACATTTCTGAGTTCTATAAAATAATAGAGTTTATGGAAAATAATTTACTCAAAGAAACAATTGTTCCAATAAATTGATATGAATGAGAAAATTACATTTATTCTTTCAAACTGTAAATCATAATGAATTAATCTTACTATATTTATAGTAACGAATAATAAATGTATGTATTTGATAATTGATTGATAAACATGAACAAATTTATAATTCATACATTATTCCATACATTGGCTGTAAACTCGAAAATATAATAATTTATTTCTAAATTTAATTAAAATAAAAATATATATGTAACCCAAATAAATATCTAGTATAGGCGGAATACTTACCGTCAATGAAAAATGACAATATTGTATTTGTATTAAATAAATATTATTGCTATGTAATTACAATTAATTAATATAATATTAATAGTGTATAATTATTTTTATTAATGTTTAAATATAATAAGATCAACTCATTTTAAATACTATAATTTATTATATTCTTTAGTAATTCATTATTATGTATTTATTCTTAATAATTTTAATTATTTTTGGTCATATTGTATAATAATTAGTATTGTAAATTAAAAATACTTATTATTTTCAGTGCTTTCAGTTTTGAATAAAAATAATAAAACAAATATGGGAACATTGGAAAACATTAATAATGAATTATCACATGAACTTAATAAATATAAGAAACTTTATTTTGAAAGACTAGAATTATCTCTTGAGAAAGATAAGCAGATTCTGGTATTTACATGATACAATAGAATATTATAAATATTTGTAATTAATAATTCAAAAATTCATATTACAATTTAAAATAAAATTACAACATATATTTTTATATTTTCCATTTTGTACAGTTTCTCCAGTACCAATATAATGAACTAAAGGATAAAGCTAAAGTTTGTTTATTACAATTACATTCTTATTTTATCATATTGATATTTGTATATATAATTATTACATCCTATTAATATATATTGGGTGAGTATAATATATTACATTTTTACTAATAAACTACTAATTAATTCAGTTTTATGAAGAAAATTCAAACGATTGTTGTGAAACAATTTATAAATTATTGCAATTAATTAATAATTATAATAAAAAGGCTAATAATAACAAGTTGGTATTTTATTATTTAGACATTTTAATTTCAACCTTTTGGTTATTTAAATAAATTTAATTCTGTAGTTAATTAAGAAATACAAGTAAACTATATTTATTTATTTAATTTATTGAAAATCTCAAAAATAAAAAACCTTTTTTTTCAATTTTAAGATATATATTTTAATATATAAATCTCGAGGCAACATGTTTATCAATTCATTAATGATTTATAAAAATTGAAATCATCAGCAACTAAAATGCGAATTATTAAAGAAAATAAATCACTTATGAGCAAATCAAATTCTTTATTATATTTTTTATAGCTCGTGCATAGTGGCGAGATAAATATGAACTTTTTTTACACTATTTTAACAAAAATTAATACAATATAAACAAATTAAAAGAAAGCCTTGTCACTCCTTATTTAATTTAACCACAAATATAGAATAATGTGTTTAAATTTCTATAGATATTTCGAGGATTCCGCTTTATCGGACGATGAATGTTTGTCTCGCGAAGCTTCGATTTCGGCAAATGATATTAACCTGCAACAAAATAATCAGATGTTCGACAACCTTTCAAAACCATTCCCCTCAGAAGATGAATCGAACTCGGACAGTAAACATGTGTCTACTTCGTATAGGAATAATCTATCGACTGAGAATGATTATAAGAAGACATCAACTTCAAGTACTCATGATAAGACATATACTGAGGGTAGTAGTAAGGATGATGTTACATCTCCCATTACTATGGATAAGAGGTCAATTTCAGTTGAGACTTCGAAGGCGACCAACTACCTAAATATTTCCCCTGTGAAAATAATGAAAGGAAAACATCGGGCCAACCATAATGGATCTGTGACCTTATCGACAAGCCTAAAACGTGCTGCCACTTCGAAACAACACCCTGCGTCTTCATCAAGTATTGCAAGAGGAAGCAAAAGCCGACAACTCATCTCCGACCATCGTATCGGCATGGAAATGTCACCCACAATGGACACTCTGAAGCTGGCTGCTGATTTCACAATGCTGAGGAGCAAACATAGTGATGACGATACCAAGAGAATTACGACGATATTTGAGAATGTAGATCCATTTGCTTCTACTAACAAGGTTATGCTATAGTATCGTAGGTATGCAACGTTGATACAAGGGAATGTACCAGTCGATAGCGTATGATATAATTTTTTTTCACATTTAAATTGACTCCAATCATATTTATTACAATTTAGACGATTCATACTCCACTTAAGAATAACAAACTACCTAAGAAAGAAGTTAGTTATATTATAATTATTTGAATTACTTATAAACGACTAGTATAGATACAATAAACATTTATTTTGATATGGTCATTTAATTTTTTTATAATTTTCCCAATTTTTCATCACAATTGCACTCATGAAATGAAACATTAAATATTGATTACATAGGAGTATACAAGCGGCACCTATCTTTGTAACTTTTTCATTGTAATTAAGTAACCTAGTAAACAATAACTGTAATACGACATACTTAAAATCATAAAATGAAATTTAAATCTATATTCCCAAAATACTGAATTTATGATTCTACAATGAAAATCGAAGAGTATTACATTTGTATTTAAATAAATAGAGCATTTAGTTAACTTCTTAGTATTTTAGTTATTATAATAATTTATTTTATTAATTTTTATGTTAACAGCAACAGTTAACAGTAATACAATTTCAAATTTATAAAACTTCATATTTATTTTAAAGAATTTTTTAATTACTAAACATACATTATGTCTCAATTTAAAATAATAGATATCTCAACCCAGTAAAATCTATGATAAATAGTGAAACTGTGAGATTGTCAATTAAAACTATGGTACTGTATTAAAAAGATATATATTTAAAATATAATTGATATATATATTAATATTTATTATTTAATATAATTTATTGTGATTTTTTATAATTTATTGTGATTTATTGTGATATCATTTAAATATCTTATTGTGCACTAGTAGGTATCTAGACTAGTACCCTAGTATAGAACCTTAAGCACAATGAGTGGTTCTATATGAGTGGTTCCATATATCAGACTCAAATACTCCTATTGCTACTTTAGCTTACAGCCATTAGTCCTGTCCGCGAGAAAAAGTCTGACGAACCGAAAAGTCCTGTCGATGTCGACTTCTCAAATTCTTTAGAGGATGAAAGCGAAGATGGTTTATTAGATGAAGTTGAATCAGACGTAGAAATTATAGAGAATATAGCCCCGGCTCTTAAAACCACGCAACCCTTTGAACTCTCCATGATCTCTGAGGTTTTATTATGATGTGAGCTTCTACTTGAAAAATATTTTAATTTAATATTTATTAGTTATTTATTTTAATTATTATCTTAATTGTTAACTTATTATTATGTATTATGTAGGTATTATGTTAATTATATTATTATTCATAAAATATTTAAATAAAAAGAAAAGATAATTTTACCAGTTATCCAAGAAGTTAATAATAAAGTAAGAGTTATATTAAATGAATTAAATAAGACTTAAATTTACAAATTCTATTATATTGTTTGTTTAATGATGTCTATACACTATTTTATAGGATCATTTGTATCCAGATCCATTTATGAGAAAAGATAAGGTATTTGTTTTCTATACTTGCAAAAATATAACACCATTAACCAATTTGTATTATTACAATTTTTATAAAATAGATATCTCGGAGCCCGGTAAAATCTATGATAAATAGTGAAACTGTGAGACTGTCAACTAAAACTATGGTACTATATTAAAAAGATATATATTTAAAATATAATTATTATTTATATTAATATTTATTATTTATAATTATTTATTGGGATTCTTTAATGATATATAATATAAATCTTGTGCATAGTAGGTATCTAGTTTAGTACCCTAGTATAAACCTTAAGCACTCTATGGGGTGCTTTCCTCTACTGGTTCCATATACCAGACTCAAATACTCCTATTGCTACTTTAGCTTACAGCCATTAGTCCTGTCCGCGAGAAAAAGTCTGAAGAACCGAAAAGTCCTGTCGATGTCGACTTCTCAAATTCTTTAGAGGATGAAAGCGAAGATGGTTTATTAGATGAAGTTGAATCAGACGTAGAAATTATAGAGAATATAGCCCCGGCTCTTAAAACCACGCAACCCTTTGAACTCTCCATGATCTCTGAGGTTTTATTATGATGTTAATTATATTATTAACTGACTTATTAACTTAATTAATAACTTATATTATTAGCTTAATTATTAATTCATATTATTAGCTTTCATTGTGATTCTAGAATTCTTTATAGCAAAAATGTATTATATTGTAATTCTCACCTTATACCATCATTGCCATAATCATCGTTATATTAGTAATTATCACATTCTTCATTAAATCTAAGATTTCAAGCCACGATGCCAAAGAATGTGCAAACTATGATGTTTTAAAAAATAAATCTATGAACGAATCGGTTAGTTCTTAAAAAGTTGTAAATATAATTTACTCTAGTCTGACTCATTATTCTTTATAGTATGGGAAACTATATCAATACAATTGATAAAGTATATACTAATAAGGATATACTAACCTCAAAATAATCACGACACTTTTTTATTTTATGTTAATTTTTTGATCATATCCACATTTCTCCGATTAAATATTACAAAGATTTATTAAGTATTTTAAAATATATCAGAATCTGAAGAATATTCTTAAAGATGATACAGTGTCGAGTATAACCGATATTAAGAATAGAAAAACAAAAAGAAAAAAAGACAATGTAAATAAAAAAAGAAAAACTGTTAGTATTATTATTGTAATTATATATTAATTATAACAGATAATTTATTTGTTTCATTTATTTTATATGATTATGACATTAACAGGTATTATTCAATAAAAAGTTAGTTGGCAATATTTTACTTTATAGTTTTTATTATATAGATATGCTTTATAAATATACATTTATTTCTATTTTGTAAGGTATTACAAATTTCTTGTTTTATGAAGATTTTTGATCATTCTATTAAAAATATAAAATATTTAATTAATTAATTGAATAGATATTCCAAATTTACAAATAAGAAAAAAGTACTATTAATATAAAGTTAAAATTTATGTAATTTATTTAATTATTAATTTAATATATATTTTTTAAATATTTCTATTGATAATATTTTGAATTGCTAATTGATAACATGATGATTTTTACGTAATGCATTTAATATATATAAATACATATTATTAATATAATTATTGAATCACTTAGACACACTAGAAAATGGAAGATTGAGTCTTCTAGGTAAATACATTTTTTAATGATAAACAATTATACAATTAATATATTTTGCATGGTATACTATAAATACTTGACAATTGATTACAATGATGTAGACAAGCCTATCTCTTCTATATCGCAGTAACATATAAGTCATTTATCCCCGCAAGTTTATTATGTTTATAAACAATATGATTAGATATGTATTTTAAATTCTAAATCACATTCCATAAGTGAGTGTAAAATATATTATCATTTTGATACACTTTTATTTACAATATATTTTGGTAATCTTGGATATTGCAATATTTACAATAATATATGTTCTTTAAATATATTTAAAATTTAATATTAAAGATTTAATATATACCTACATAATTATGAATCTCTATATAAATTTATACATTATTAAACTTAACTATATCTAAGCAAACTATTAGATTGAATTTGTCATAGACTCCTCATTTTATTCAGTAAACATTACATTTAAGCTTTATCAAATTATATTAATATGTTTATCATATGCAACCAAATAAATTAAATATTAAATTAATCGATAATTCTATTTTTAGTTAGTAATATTTAATTTCTTATTAAAATGTTTAACACAATGTGAATATAGATTATAAAAATAAAAGTTTTGTCAATATATGCTATAAATAATAAATATCTATATATTCTATATGGATTAGCTAAATATCACCACCCCTAATGTACATTATATGCAACCAAACATTAAATTTTAAATTAATCGATAATTCTATTTTTAGTTCAGAAAATGACACAGAAAAAGATTCAGCATCACCTGATAGGTCTAAAAAAATCTCGAAATTAGATAAACAAATCATTGTTCATATTGAAAGGTTTTTATGGAATTAGAATTAATTAAACGATTATGTTATATAATTGCAATGCATATGACTGAAAAAAATATATATACAAATAATATTGTATACAAAATATATATTTTTTAATTTGATAACATGGTGATTTTTATATTATATTTATAATTATTAATAATTGATTTAATTAATATAATTATTGAACTACCTAGACAAACTGAAAAACAGATATTGAATAATATAAATGCTTTTAAAATTGATTTACTTTCATATAATTCAATATTATCAAGATATAGCTAAATCTATCACTTCTATATCATATTAACATACAAGTACTTTATTACTCTAAATATATTTAACAATTATAACTATATTACAGTGATATTTTATCAAATTCTGAATGGTTAGTTATCAGCCAATTACTACAATATAACACACAATAATAATGATCTATATTTATATCTAGTATTCTGCATTGTATAATATGTTGTGGTTATATTTTAATATAAAAATGCTTATAAATATCAATATGTATGTAATCTATAGATGTCCATGAATCAACACCATACAAATAAGTAATCTAAATAATAATCCAATAATTTGCCAATATATTAAATTAAATATATTATAATATTCAATTTATTCAATTAAACTTTTATTATTATTATTACATTAAAATTAAAATAAATATAACATATTTATTTATAAGCCTTTTTATAAAATATAATCAGTACAAAATCTGTAGTCTATTTGTAATTAATTTAATGCATACCTATTAGTGAAATAGATCAATTGTCAAAACAAAATGAAGATACTTCCACTAATAATATCAAGTTAGTTGCTATACAATCGTTATAAGAATTCTATTTATTAATAATAAAGACAATTTTTATAAATAATTATAATTAATCACTAATACAATATTTGATTAATCACAAATTTCTATCATTTTTTACATCCTAAAAATATAATTTATAGAAATATTAAGAAACCTACTAAAAGGTTATTTTAATTAGAATTAAATTAATATATATTATATATTGATTATTATTATTATTTATTATAGTAAAGTTTTTTAAATATCTTATATGTAATTTAACATTTTAATACAAAGAATACATATTAAAATGTACTTTTTATTAATTTTTATTCTCAATATAGATTCGTTTTTGTTCACCCTTGTTTATTAGATAATTTATACAATGATTATATTTTTGGTTTGATTGCAGATTGCGTAGAAAATCTAAAAGAAATTTGGATATCAATAAACCGAAAATGAATTATATTGAAAGGTTTTTGAATTCATTAAAAATATTATATAATTGTTTACTTTCTAAAGACACCGTAAATCATCAGGGATTTTTATTTTAGTATGATATTTCAATACTGATATCTATCAGCGAATCCTCATATCGAACTCATATTTGCACTAGTAGATTGATATTTATATATGTGTATTTGAAACATAATAATAATTGTAGTTTGAATTTCGCAAAATAAATTATGTAATAAATATAGAATAGAGTATTGTTGAATATGACTCATAATATATATATATATATATATACCTAAACTTGGTTTATATAATATAAGGTTATTATTTTCATATATTGAATAATCTATATTAATACGTTTATATATTTTATTTAGATTGAATTATTAATTATATATATTCGATAACAATATAGATATTTTATAAGTAGTATACAAATATTTTTATAATGTGTATATAGATAGAATTATAGATAGTAAATGATTGGATAAAGATAAGGTACCACGATAGAATATATAGTAGATGATGATTTGAAAACATTTCGGATATCGTTACGCCATATAACATAATATTATAATATTATCTCATTAACTAGTAAATCCATGAATTATTTTTTATTTAACTACCACCAAAAATACATAGATTTAATATATACCTTCATAATTATGAATCTCAATATATGTATTTTTAACCAGTTATTAAACTTTATTATATCTATTAGCAAACTATTAGATATAATTTGTCACATACTCCTCATTTTATTCAGCAAACATTTAAGCTTTATCAAATTATATTAACATGTTTATCATGTATAACCAACAAATTAAATTTTAAAGAAATATTAATCTGATTCTATTTTTAGTTCAGATGATACAGAGAAAAATTCGCCATCACCGAATAAATCTAAAAAGTTTTCGAAATTAGATAAACAAATCATTGTTCACGATGAAAGGTTTTTATGAAATTACAGTTAATTAACCAATCAGGATATATAATTGCAAAGCGTAAATACATTTTTTTACATAAATAATATAATTTCTATATCATTATAGACAAATATATTATATTTAAAATCTTACATTAGCCAATAATTTACAATTTAATTATAATTATAAGTTCTTTGATTTCTCATAAAATTCAGAAATTTCAATATATTTAAACCCTATCATTTTATTATTAAGTAACCTTATAGTTTTTTATTATAAATAATAATATATAATATATGTATATTTTTCATATTCCTTATAAATGTATATCCTTGAAATTGCTTGTGCTTATGTAATATGTAGATAAGTTACATGTAAAAAAATTATATGTATTATTTTCCAAGTTTTTTTCAAATATTTTTTTTAAAATCATAAAAATATTTTTTAATTATCAAATTTATAATTATTCTTATGTAATTTGTTAAATAACAATTGAATAAACTACTATGTGTTAAAATTTTGTTTGTAAGTAATTAATTTTCATGAAATACCCCGCATTTAATGCAAAATTTGCATAAAAATGCATGTTTTTTTTCTCGCTACAATACCCCTTAAAATATACATTTTTCGATTTTGTATCACATTATATTCGTAATATCTTATATTTTAACATAAAAGTACAGAAAATAGAAAATTATAGGTGTTTATAATTTTAAAAATTCAACAAAGATAGACAAAAAAAATAATTATAAAAGTATTATAACAATGATAAAATAATCCTTATAATAACTTTTTTGTAGCTCTTTTTAATTATTTTAACACATTTCACCGATCTGCCAACCTTAACACAAACACTATCAAAAGGAATGTGAGGTAGAGACGCAGATTGCCAGATCTCGATAATAAAATTAGTTGTGTCTCTTATAGCAGTAGCTTCAATTTTGTTTTTAATACATTTTAAAATAGTAAGTATATATAGAAAGTGCCGATAAATGGTTGTGAATGTAGGTAGTTGAAGTTTATTCATTTTATTAAGAACAATTAAATTATTATCATCAGTATTCCTGAGATCCATATTATAGTTTGATTAATAATAAATTTATTAAATAATATTGAATTCAAATAAATTTCATTGTTTATAAAAATATGACAGGTAAATAAAATAGGCTCATTTCATTGGTCGCATTATACAATTATTTTTCAAGATTTGGTATAATCCATTAATATTTAATTTCTTATTAAAATGTTTAACGCAATGTGAATATAGATTATAAAAATAAAAGTTTTGTCAATATATGCTATAAATAATAAATATCTATATATTCTATATGGATTAGCTAAATATCACCACCCCTAATATGTACATTATATGCAACCAAACAAATTAAATTTTAAATTAATCGATAATTCTATTTTTAGTTCAGAAAATGACACAGAAAAAGATTCAGCATCACCGAATAGGTCTAAAAAAATCTCGAAATTAGATAAACAAATCATTGTTCATATTGAAAGGTTTTTATTGAATTAGAATTAATTAAACAATTATGTTATATAATTGCAATGACTATGACTAAAAAAATATATATACTAATAATATTGTATATAAAATATATATTTTTTAATTTGATAACATGATGATTTTTATATTATATTTATAATTATTAATAATTGATTTAATTAATATAGTTATTGAACAATCTAGACAAACTGAAAAACAGATATTGAATAATATAAATGCTTTTAAAATTGATTTACTTTCATACAATGCAATATTATCAAGATATAGCTAAATCTATCCCTTCTATATCATAGTAACATACAAGTACTTTATTACTCTAAATATATTTAATAATTATAACTATATTACAGTGATATTCTATCAAATTCTGAAGGGTTAGTTATTAAGAATTTTTATTTTAGTATGATATTTCAATACTGATATCTATCAGCGAATCCTCATATCGAACTCATATTTGCACTAGTAGATAGATATTTATATTTGATAAGGATAATGTAGCACCTTAGAATATATAGTCGATGATGATTTGAAAACATTTCGGATATTGTTACACCATATAACATAATATTAGAATATTATCTCATGAACTAGTAAATCCATGAATATTTTTTTATTTAACTACCACCAAAAATACATAGATTTAATATATACCTTCATAATTATGAATCTCAATATATGCATTTTTAACTAGTTATTAAACTTTACTATCTCTAAGCAAACTATTAGATATAATTTGTCACATACTCCTCATTTTATTCAGCAAACATTACATTTAAGCTTTATCAAATTATATTAACATATTTATCATGTATAACCAACAAATTAAATTTTAAATAAATATTAATCTGATTCTATTTTTAGTTCAGATGATACAGAAAAAAATTCGCCATCACCGAATAAATCTAAAAAGTTTTCGAAATTAGATAAACAAGTAATTGTTCACAATGAAAGGTTTTTTATGAAATTACAGTTAATTAACCAATCAGGATATATAATTGCAATGCGTTAATACATTTTTTTTACATAAATAATATAATTTCTATATCATTATATACAAATCTATCATATTTAAAATCTTACATTAGTCAATAATTTACAATTTAATTATAATTATAAGTTCTTTGATTTCTCATAAAATTCAGAAATTTCAATATATTTAAACCCTATCATTTTATTATTAAGTCACCTTATAGTTTTTTATTATAAATAATATAATAAACCTACTTAATAATTAAAGTAGTATCATTTTTTGTATTGCATTTTATTATTTTTCCTATAATCCTGTTTTCCTAGAAATGCTAATTACTGAACTTAAATACTTTTCATAATGTATTTCTTAATTAAATGTTACTAGATTAGATAGTAATTAGATAGTAATTAACTAAGAATATTAACATACTTGTCGAAGGTTATGCAATATCATTAGCTATTTAATAATATTTCTATCATTATATAATATTTGTATCGTATTGCTTAACATTATTTCTACAATCAATATATAATTTTGACTACTACCAAAAATATATATTAAAAGATTAAATATATACCTTCATAAATATGAATCGCTATACATTTATATATTATACATTTTTAAACTTATCTACCTCAATGCAAACTATTAGATATAATTTATCAGGCATAATCCTATCGAGCAAATACATTGCATCTAAGATTTATCAAATTATATTTACATGTATATTAGGGGTGGTGATATATATATTTTTAATGATGGATACCTCAGAGTTTTTCTAGAAATGAAAATTTGGTTATTTGTAATGACCAAAATATATATTTTTTAATTTCGTGCAATATTTGTAATGTGAAAAATTAACATGTAAAAAGTTAAGAAAATTAGAAAAAAAATATTTTCATATTCCTTATAAATGTATATCCTTGAAATTGCTTGTGCATATGTAATATATAAATATGTTACACGTTAAAAATTATATGTATTATTTTCCAAATTTTTTTTAAATATTTTTGAAAATCATAGAAATATTTTTTAATTATCAAATTTATAATTATTCTTATGTAATTTGTTAAATAACAATTGAATACTATGTGTTAAAATTTTGATTTTAAGTAATTAATTTTCATAAAATACCCCTCATTTAATGCATTTGCATAATAAGGCATGTTTTTTTTCTCAATACCCCTTAAAATGTACATTTTTCGATTTTTTATCACATTCTATTCGTAATATCCTATATTTTAACGTAAAAGTACAGAAAATAGAAAATTATAGGTGTTTATAATTTTAAAAATTCGACACAGATTGATAAAAAAAAATAATTATCAAATTATTATAACAATAATAAAATAATCCTTATAATAACTTTTTTGTAGCTTTTTAAAATTATTTTAACACTTTTCACCGATCTGCCAACCTTAACACAAACACTATCAAAGGGAATGTGAGGTAGAGACTCAGATTGCCAGATCTCGATAATAAAATTAGTTGTGTCTCTTATAGCAGTAGCTTCAATTTTGTTTTTAATACATTTTAAAATAGTAAGTATATATAGAAAGTGCCGATAAATGGTTGTGAATGTAGGTAGTTGAATGTTATTCATTTCATAAGGAACAATTAAATTATTATCATCAGTATTCCTGAGATCCATATTATAGTTTGATTAATAATAAATTTATTAAATAATATTGAATTCAAATAAATTTCATTGTTTATAAAAATATGACAGGTAAATAAAATACGCTCATTTCATTGGTCGCATTATACGATTATTTTTCAAGATTTGGTATAATCCATTAATATTTAATTTCTTATTAAAAAACGCAATATGAATATCGATTATAAAAATAAAAGTTTTGTCAATATATGTTATAAATAATAAATATCTATATATTCTATATGGATTAGCTAAATATCACCACCCCTAATGTACATTATAGGCAACCAAATAAATTAAATTTTAAATTAATCGATAATTCTATTTTTAGTTCAGAAAATGACACAGAAAAAGATTCACCATCACCGAATAGGTCTAAAAAAATCTCGAAATTAGATAAACAAATCATTGTTCATATTGAACCTATTAGTGAAATAGATCAATTATCAAAACAAAATGAAGATACTTCCAGTAATAATATCAAGTTAGTTGCTAGACAATCGTTATAAGAATTCTATTTATTAATAATAAAGACAATTTTTATAAATAATTATAATTAATCACTAATACAATATTTGATTAATCACAAATTTCTATCATTTTTTACATCCTAAAAAAATAATTTATAGAAATATTAAGAAACCTACTAAAAGGTTATTTTAATTAGAATTAAATTAATATATATTATATATTGATTATTATTATTATTTATTATAGTAAAGTTTTTTAATTATCTTATATGTAATTTAACATTTTAATACAAAGAATACATATTAAAATGTACTTTTTATTAACTTTTATTCTCAATATAGATTCGTTTTTGTTCACCCTTGTTTATTAGATAATTTATACAATGATTATATTTTTGGTTTGATTGCAGATTGTGTAGAAAATCTAAAAGAAATTTGGATATCAATAAACCGAAAATGAATTATATTGAAAGGTTTTTAAATTCATTAAAAAATATTATATAACTTCTAAAGACACAGTAAATCATCGGGGATTTTTATTTTAGTATGATATTTCAATACTGATCACAATACTATCAGCGAATCCTCATATCGAACTCATATTTGCACTAGTAGATTGATATTTATATGTGTGTATTTGAAACATAATAATAATTGTAGTTTTAATTTCGCGAAATAAATTATGTAAATAATAAAGTAGAAATACTATTATAGAGAATCATATTTGAATATGCAATCAAGAAATGTAATAAATATAGAATAGAGTATTGTTGAATATGACTCATAATATATATATATATATATACCTAAACTTGGTTTATATAATATAAGGTTATTATTTTCATATATTGAATAATCTACATTAATACGTTTATATATTTTATTTAGATTGAATTATTAATTATATATATTCGATAACAATATAGATATTTTATAAGTAGTATACAAAGATTTTTATAATGTGTATATAGATAGAATTATAGATAGTAGATGATTGGATAAGGTACCACGATAGAATATATAGTCGATGATGATTGGATAAGGTACCACGATAGAATATATAGTCGATGATGATTTGAAAACATTTCGGATATTGTTACGCCATATAACATACTTACTACCACCAAAAATACATAGATTTAATATATACCTTCATAATTATGAATCTTAATACATGCATTTTTAACCAGTTATTAAACTTATCTCTTAGCAAACTATTAGATATAATTTGTCACATACTCCTCATTTTATTCAGCAACATTACATTTAAGCTTTATCAAATTATATTAACATGTTTATCATGTATAACCAACAAATTAAATTTTAAATAAATATTAATCTGATTCTATTTTTAGTTCAGATGATACAGAGAAAAATTCGCCATCACCGAATAAATTTAAAAAGTTTTCGAAATTAGATAAACAAATCATTGTTCACAATGAAAGGTTTTTATGAAATTACAGTTAATTAACCAATCAGGATATATAATTGCAAAGCGTAAATAAATTTTTTTACATAAATAATATAATTTCTATATCATTATAGACAAATCTATTATATTTAAAATCTTACATTAGTCAATAATTTACAATTTAATTATAATTATAGTTCTTTGATTTCTCATAAAATTCAGAAATTTCAATATATTTAAACCCTATCATTTTATTATTAAGTAACCTTATAGTTTTTTATTATAAATAATAATATATAATATATGTAAAGTAGTATCATTTTTTGTATTGCATTTATTATTTTTCCTATATTCCTGTTTTCTTAATTAATATTATCATTTATATCATGTATATCTTTATAATTGATATACCAATAAAATTCAATTTTATAGGAAATTGAGGAACACTACACAAAAGAAATAATATACAATCATTATTAGTTAGATAAATTAAATAAATCAAATATTTGATTTTTAACTTACGTTTTTATTAGTAAATCATGACAATCAAACAATTGTTTTATTTAATAAAAGAATGAAACCATTGTATTTTATAATTTTATTATTTTTCTGAATAACATGAATATAAAACAATATTATTACAACTTGATATAAAAAATAATGTATTCAAGTTATATCCTAGGAGACATGAGTCATGTCCTATTTTTAAAAGGGTTTAGTTATTCCCCTGAATCGCTTTACTGGACATCATGTGAAATAAAATATAAAAAGGTGAAATGATCATATAAAAGTAATAAACTCGTAAACTGAAAGTCTGGAATGTGTTGTAAAAATAGCGGATACAATTGTAAGAATCTTCTAAGTCTTAGTTTTGTATAAAATGATAAAATGCATTGAACAATAATCAGCCCAAGTATGAATGGTTATCAGGGTCTTGGAAAGAAAACTTGAGTGATTACAACGGAAAATAACAATATCAAGGTGATGCAATTGTATCAATATACCTTATATATATAGGTGATTTAATCGAGAGATGTGGATAACAGGTTCTAATAATATTAATGATAAATCAGAGGATTGTGAGAGATTTCAGTGTTTAAAGTTAGATAAATATAAACATGTTTGCTAATTTTTTTATGAAGAGGCAGAATCTGCTTAATACCATAACATAATATTAATAGCCTTATGCTAAGTTATGTTAGGAGTTATGTTATCTTGAATACAGAAGTCTCGAAGAGAGCATTCCACTCTTCAAGCCATGGAGAGGGGACAGGCTATGGCGCAATTACTCCGACAAGAGGCTGTATTATGTCCACCCATAGATTCATATGCAAACAGTCGCTTCAGCGCATAAACGATGCAGACGGCAGATATGGCATCGCTCAAGTAATGGTGGCAGGAGTACAGCGTAGCCCACGAAACCCACAACACATAGGCGCTGAATAGTCTGCCGCCAGGGGCGCCGCTGACCAGCAGGCACGTCGGCCACACTACGTGCCCAGAGGGAAACGAAGCAAACGGCACCGGATTGCCCGCAAACATGTGGTAGAAGAAAGGCACTCCGGAACGTTCGTCGAGGCGGGCAAATGCACAACCTAATGAGAAAGATTTAGTTGGAAAGCTTAATGTAGAGGTAACATGTGGTATAGGAATTTATTTTTTCAAATTGTAATGAATGAAGAGTTTTTCAATTCTCTTACATGTAATATAATTGAATTCCGTCAAGATAACAGAGTATTTTAGAATTGGATAGTTGGCAAAGGCAATTTCATTTTTTACATCTACTTAATATTTAATAATTTGTATAATTTATATTATTTCATACAAATTATATCATTATGTTTATGTTACACAGGAAGCCAGATAATGTAATTATTATAAATAATTTGGGTACAACAAATATATAAAATAGAAAGATATTAGAAAAAATAGAGAAATCATCCTAAAGAATGTATGTACATATCATAATTATGGTTATGTAAATATACTAAAAAGTATAAGGAATTTGTTATATAATATGAAGTAAATGATATAATCAATCAATGGAATTAGTGGGTTGGTTAGTAATTATTAATAATAGTAATAATGATATTTGTGTATAAAGAAATCAAAAAGTAGCATTATGAATAAAACCTTGCTTATGTACTAGTTTCATCATTTCAGCTGACGGAGCTGCAATTCTCGTTCCATTTGCAGCAGCCAATAAAGCTCCATATGGGCTGTCGAATAACCTAGAATAGGCGAGGTTTATATATAACATCAGTTTAATATTTTATCAGGTATGTTTATTTTAATTAACAAATTAGTTTAGATATCGATATTTAGTAATTAAAAACCAGATGATAATATTTTTATAACAAACTATTTGTTGTAAAATATAAGTATATTATTAAAAAAAAAAACCTAATTCAATGAATTGATCGTATTTTTATAAATATAAATATCAATGATCTATAAATAACCACGGAGGAGCAGTCGGATAGATGAACCAAATGGCATACAAAACCCACGAGGCCCAGCCTAGTAGCCAAAAGAATTGGGCGACGTCATTAAGTCCGCGCGTCAGGTAGATATAGATGGGCCCGAGCACCGGTATAGTGTAGTGCAACAGGTAAGGAACAGCGGCCATAACGTCGAGGGCGTGGTCGGAACTAGAACTGAGCCAACGGTTTGCGGAGAAGCCGAACACGCTCATCTCGAGCGCCGTGACGTTGTTGAGGCCGACGCATCCGAGGTCAGAGAAGACGGGTAGTACGTGGGTAGTGCTGTTGAGACCGTAGCAGATGAGGAAGAGAATCTGCGGAGCAGCAGAGCGTAGTAAGTGACCAGTGGCAGCAGATAACGCCCGTCCAAACCACTGAGGACGTTCGGCGTGAGTGGTTAGGACCGCATATTTCTTGTTCATCGCTGGCTATTCAGAAATTTCTTTTTATACTGCAAAACAAAGAGGAACGATACTTCATTTAAAGTCTACAATATAGTGAAATAACAATACAAATGTAGTTTTGTCGACTAGATTATATATAACTCCTAATTGTATTTTGATTAAATAATATATGCGAAACAATTGTGTCATAAGAATATAAATATTTGATGATAAATCATTATTATAATAGTACAGATTTCCCAATGTGTAATCTAATATTCCAAAGGTTAAACCAACAAACCAAAAGGCTTGGATAGCATATATATATAGATTGTATATACTATATTTGTTTGAATATAGAATTTAATTATTAATATTGACATATGATTGTACATTAAAGTTATTGTAAATAGTAATTTTAAATCTGCATCTTCAGAAAATAATTTATATAATTTTTTTTCTATATAAGAAAAATGTATTTATTAATTATCACATTAATATAAATTCTATTAAAATCTCAAGATTTACATCTGCTATAAATCACAATTTACCAAAAAACAATATTAATGTAAATTTGTGAAGTTTATTAAATTAAATAAATGCATATATTCTAGAAGGTAAATGAGTGTAATACTATTATATAGTTATGAAAATAAAAATATATTCAAGAGAATTCGACATTAAACATTAAATTGAGTGCAAAAATATTGTCAAAGACATGAACATTACAAAATGATTCACAAATTTTAATGCTAATTACTCTTTTTTGATGAAAATTCAATTGCATTGTTTTTTCAGGTAATTACTTTAATAAATATAAATAATTATATAAAAATGATATCTATTGTAAAGGAGTGTTATTTTTAAGAAGAGATAGTTGAACAAATTATTATTCATGCTGCACTCTATTTTGTTTTAATGTATATCTCTATGTTTGTATATGATATCTAAGATAAGTAATATAGCCATCATTATTAAATCATTTTTATAATTTAAACATAAACTTAATCAAATCAATGATTTATACAAAATTATATTTTAAATAATTAATTAAACTACTATATTATATTATAAAAATAGGAATCAAATTAACTAAGTTAATTATTTTAGTGAATTATATATTACAAATATAGTAATAAATATAACAAATACTGGTAGAAAGAAATGTTTTAGGATTTACTTATTGACTCATTATGTAAAGGTATATTTAGTGGTAATTGCACATTTACAAACGAATGTAATCTATCAATTGTTTATCTTGTAAAGTTTATTCCATAATGATATACGACTTAGGCTAAGAATATTACATAAATTATACATAATAATGGTAATGATAGTAGAATGTCTACTTGTTAAATAAATGGTAAACTTGCGATTAATTGCTAAAAACATATGACATATATTCAGTGGATATATTTACAATTAAGAAAATACATTATTAAATCTCATATAAAACTTATATTTAAAGAGTTTCATTTTAATTATAATGATATTAGTTTATCCAATATATTAAATATTTTTAATATATCAGATAGATTATAAATCAATAAATAATATTTTACTAATATATATAACATATATATATAATATAATATATATATATAATATATGTTAGAATTAGAAATAAAATATAAATTAAATTTAAATATATGTTACTGATAAATAAAATAATATACTAATTATAACATTTATAAGCATTATTGTATAACATAAATAGTAAATATAAACTCCATGTATTAAGTTATAGTTTTTTCCTATTTATATAATGTAAATTGTTCTAAATGAATTTTAATAAAATGGGGCTGTAATCTAATTAAAATCAGTATAAATAATATGAATAATTAAATTTCCAATTCCTCACATTCTTGTAATGATACCAATTTTATTGTCATTTGATATTATATAAGACTATATTGGTATAATATATAAAATATAATATAATCAGATGCAACCACTTAATTCTATTTAATTGATAGCTTAGTATACTTTGGAATTAGTTTATTTATATATCAATACTAAATGTAACCACTACTATCAATTTTACATCAACTTATTTGACTAATAGAAATATTTATATATATTTATAATTATATTACACATATGGATAATAAATTTTAAAATCTGTTATATAGAATAAATAACAGTCACTTAACTGTTTATTACATAAGTGTGATTGGAATTCTAATAATACTAATTGTATAATTAAATGAATATCAAACTTAATACTTTGGGGATAATGGCTAAATATATATATATATATATATATATATATCATTATAACAATATTGTTTGCATATAAGTGTTGAGACATATTACATATTACTATGTGAATAGGACAAATGGGATATGAGAATACAAAATAAATTTATTTTTAGTATCATTGAATTATATTAGCATTATAGTGATTACAGTGAGTACAAAATAATATTCTGAAATTTGTATTATTATTATTTAATATTATTTATATAATAAATGATATATATTAAATATAATAAATTATTAATGGATTATTCATAAATTACTTATTTAATCATAATATATATCATCAAAATATAGCAACAATGGAACTATATAATGACAGGATAACATATTAACCATGTTATAAAGTATTTATTAAATTTACAATTATTATCATATAATGAACACATATGCATATATCAAGTCTTATTGATACTATATAGAATATAATATATGATATACTGGAATGCAATAAATAAAAAGTATACATAAATAAAAAAAAGAATAATAAAATTATCTAGAATATGTCAAATATAAGATATAAGATATAGTAAAATAAAAATGATAAGATAATTAAATAAATATTTATTTAAGATATTATAATATTTGAAATTTTTGACCTAATTTGAATGGAAACCGGAAAGTTGGTAAATTACTTGTATAAATGATTATCATATGGTATTATTATTAAATGATTATACTGATCCCCGATAGACAGTTACTTAATCTATAAAAGGATTACACTTATATCATATTCGTTAATGTATATGAATATATATTAATTTATGTATATTTCTATATTGTTGGTCATTGTTATTTTCATAAGTGAATTAGACTTGAATTTAGATATTTTAAATAAATATGCATTGTATACTGCACAATGTTACAGTGTTATATTTCTAAATAGTTGAAGTATATTTCAAAACAGTGAATAAAGAGTATAAGTTATATAATTATCAATATAATATTTAATATATACATAATATATTATAAATATATCATACAGGTGAGATCTAATATTAATAATATCTAATATTTCTGTTTATATTTCTGAGATTATATCAATCATACACTCTTACATCCAATCTATATATTCCCCTTGAGAATAAACAATGGAAAACAATATATACTAATTACCTCAATCTATAGATTGAGGTAATATATATATATCATTTAGAAATGCATTGCCAAATAAAACAATGTATGTAAAGGCAATATGTACCTAGTTAATAGTGATATAATATGCAGTACTATAAATAAATTAGTAAATGGAAAACATACTCAGAAAACAAAATGATATAATAGTTTTATAATATACTTTCATTATCCAAGAAATCATATAATGAAAATTTATATAATTATTTGAAATAAAAAATAACAATAATATATTCTTATAATGCAATGAAAATATATTTTTTCTTTTATTATAAAAAAAACTAAAATTATCCACATGTTTTCCTGGGTAGTTAAAGGAATAACATATTATATACATTATAATGTATATCTTTATTAATACAAATAGAAATTAACTTTATAAAATAGATAACTTTATAAATGTATATCATATTACTTGTGCTATAAGTGTTATCAAATATGACATATAAATTATGATATAATCTATATACGATAATATAAGTATTAAGAAATGCACATTATAAATATAGATTGGGTATAAATATTAAATTATGTACATTTATAATGGTTCCAGTATATAATTGTCATTGTAGCATATGTTTTTAGATATATGGTAAATCATAAATAAATAATACAATTATTATAGTGCAGATAATTGAGTAAAGATACACATAGCTTTATAATGAAGTAAATATATGCATTTTATATTATTATATATTAAATTTCTGAAATAATTAACTTACCAAATCAACCTAGAATTTCTTCAAGATCTTATATCAAATTCAAAAATATTTAAACAATTCAGAACAAACTAATATCCAACTGGCTAGTAACATTTTAGTTGCATATATCTTATTATAAATATTTTTGAGCAAATAATAAATATTAGGATGCTCATCTATTTATGTTAGTTAAATAATATAACAGGATAATTAATCTTAAATTGGGACTAAACTCTTTTGGCCTGATCTATATAGTATGGACCTCAAACACCTGATATTTCAATTATAATAGTTGACTAAATATGAAATTACATTACTTCTAATTATATTTCTAGATCCCATGTATTTCAACTATAAATATCATTAACAAATTTATAACTCTAATTATTATGTGTTTCATTTAATGTCATTTTGTAATTAATTCTACAATTTTATACCTATTAATATATAATTCTATAACCTATTAAAATAATTAATATATAATTCTATATATTTGTACTTAAATAAACTTGCATCTATCTATATATTTATATCATAATACATTATTTTTTAATACCATAGTTATAATAAAATATATCATTATCTAACTACTAATAATTACTATTCATAATAAATAATTACAAATTCTATCTTTTATATAATGACTTAAAATATTTATTAAGACACTCATTAAAATAAAATATGGTCATCTTCTTCTTAAAATGTCGGAATATATCTATAATATAAAAATATATCTATTTTGTTATAGTGGCAATTATTGCTAACAATTCAATATAAATGAATATATAATTAAATGAAAACACAATTCACTGCTAATAGATATAATAATATAAAATCTAGACTATCACTCATTTATACATTATATCAATTAATTATATTATGTATTATCCAATGACTAAAATGACTTAATATGTGTTATATTACATGTTGAGACTCATACCTACATATGCATATACTACATATACAATAATGAATTCTGTACAGATTAGGTATTGATTAATACTATTGACATAGATATTATATATATTCTAAATTTACAAGACAGGTAAGCTGATATATTTTCCAACATACTTCTAGCATTTAGTATTAAATATACCCAATCCAAACTGGTTTAGTTTTCTATATAATAAATGAGAAAATATGTTTTATTTGTAATTAAATTATATTAAAATTGTAATTTATTTAAAAAAATGATTTAACAATTTATAATAATCATATTTTTATATTTTCTGTTTTCTTGGATTATTACAGAGTTTGTTAGTAATCTACACAAGTAGTTATATAATTTGTTCATTTATCTATATTTTATATTCATTTAAATGATTAAATATTAGTTCGAATTAAAACATTTTGTTATTTAATATATATTAATTGTTTCGAAAATACTAAATTATATTCTAAGTTATCTATAAGTTACTAAATTTACTAATGTTACTTTCAATAATATAAAAATATAAATAAATTATCAATGAACAATAACTAATGATAGATTCAAAATAAATATTTTAACTAAACCATAATAAATTAAAATTTTAAAATTATTTATTGATGTTTATTATAATTAAATATGAAATTACTTCTATATATAATATGAGTATAGTTATCTTATAATTAATCTCATCAAATAGCAATATATATATAAATTATCTATATTTATTATATTTATTATATATGTGTATATAATATATGTACTTAAGTTGGTACAAAACAAGACTACAGTTGGTATATTCAAAATACGTAGATTATTTATCTATATATATATATATATATATATATATATTATATATATATATATATATATATATATTATATATATATATATATATATATATTTACATTAATATAAATACAGATTATAATAAAATATAATATATTATAATATAAACAATATACCGTACAACATAATATTATTATAGTGGAATGAAAACAACGTTTATTTAATATCGATTTGTTCGCTTCGTATAGCAGACCTAGTTGCTACATGGTAAGCAAACACTTTGTGTGGTCACAGAATCTTTCCAGATTCATAAAGACGAAACATAGCCTATTTACAATACAACTATACACATAAACAATTATAACTGTATAATAATAGATAATAGATACAACATAATAGTATGATATGATTGTATCACTGGTTTGTATGTAAATATAATCACTAATGGTTTATACTAGGTATATTAATGTCCACAAATACATAAACGTATATATATGAATATATAACTACAATTTTAATTAGATATATATATATATATATATATAAATATATATATATAGATCAATAATTCAATATATACCAAACGTATTTAATATTAAAGTAATAACTATTTAGATTTATATACCTTATTTATATAAATTATACTATGTAAGATAATTATATTTATTATTAGTATAGTATATGATATTATTTATAATTGGTTTACATTAATGTATTATTTATTGAATTTAAAAAAATAACGCATTAAAATAATTTTCTAGTCGAGGAATCAAACTAGAAATTGGAAAGATTAAAAATGATTGATGGTTATATATATCTAGTTTATAAATCTAGAGTATTATATATATATGTGTGTATGCGAATATATATATATATATATATATATATATTATATATATATATATATATATATATAAATTACTAACATGTTACAATGATCATGTGACAGAGCAATATACACACCAATCATATTAATTATCTAAAAATAACTGTATAGGGATATATTGCTATTCTTAGCCATTTCTATTAATGGAGAAATTTAGACGAATAATAAAAATCATCCCGTCATTATCACCGATTTCAATGTATTGATTATTTAGTGTATTTCAAATTTGTATATAAAATGTCGGGGAAGTTTAGGATAATCAATGTAAATCCTTAATGCACTGACTTACACCTTAATGCACTTACGCTATATAACGTATTATTAATACAATTTACCTGCAATACAGTCATACACAGCAATAAGTATGTCGTAATAAATAAGGCGTATACGTATATATATATATATATATATATATATATATATATTAGAATTACCAATAGAGAAAAAAATAGAGGTGACTCATCAACGGCGTGTCACCATAACAATGCGCTAGATCAACATATAACTAATGAATAGACAGGTACACGATACGCAAACCATCAACGTGAGATTATAAACACATTATGAGTCAGCAAATACATATGAATTGGGTATGATATTTAAAAATTCAATAAATAAAATTTCATATATATCATGATACACCGAATGCACAACATGTATACTATACATTGTATGTATACAATGTATAGTATATATAGATGATTATATAATATATTTTATGAATTAATATATATTAAAATTTATCCTATAAATTATTATATGCATAAAAACATATGCATACAAACAAATACAATTTATATTGTACCTACTAAACATAACTATAGTTATCATATAAAAAATAGGCATTACTAATATAACTAATTACTGATAATGAAATTACAAATATAAATAATATTTGTCAAATATTTCTATCAAAATTAATTTAATACAATTAGAAAAGTAAACTAAATATACTAACATTACTTATAAAATCAATAAAATATGCAATACTTATAAAAAAAGATAAATACAGCAAACAATCTATGCCATTTCATTTAATAAACATGTGTATTAATATTATAAATAAAACAAATCTAATTATAATATAAATTGTTGTAAGTATCAATCTATTAATATTTTATATAAAACAATGAAATGACCTATTTCATGTTTAAAAAAACTATAAATTAGTATTTTAAAAATATAATAAAAATAATCTTTAATTATTCTATATTATAATTTAATATTGCAATTATTATTATTTATTTTAGATATATGTAACATTTATGAAAAGAATAATTTAAGTAACACATTTAAGTATATATACATATTTATGTAGTATGCCAATAAAAAAAATATTTATTTATATATTAAATTATTTATATATAAATATCAGCTAAAAAGTTAAGTAATAGATTTATAATATTTTTTCATGTTACAAAAAGTATTGATTGTTATTATTGAATATAAAAGAAATATTCAAATTCAAAAAATGAAATTACAATGATTTACACATTTTGTTGGGGTAAAGGATTAAATTGTTTTCATTAAACCTATTTTGATATAACACTCATTACACATTACACACTACCAGATTACATCACCCAGGTATTTATACTGATACTTTTTTTTTATTATATAATGAAAGTTTAAATATATTTTATTTGCAATAAAATATATTGTTTATTTTTTTAAAAATATTATTATACAATATTGTATAATCATTATAATATTTAGTTTCTTTGGTAGATTACCTTGGAAATAATCCAGAGTTTCATTATAATTTCATTCATATTATACCATAAATATAATTTATAAATCTATTATATCACTTTTGTGATATTGAACCATCTATTAATATACTGCTATTTTGTAATAAATTGTAGCATATTGAGGCATATTCAATATTTATTTCAAAATGCAATGTGCTGGGCACATTGTGACCAGGTTATACTATATACAGTGGGATTGTATAGTATCTGACATGCATTAAAATGAAGTTATTATTAATGTGCTATAAAATATATTGAGGAATATAAAAGAAAGTACGCAAGGCTATAGTATATATAGTATATATATATATACTGTATACAGTAAAGTTCCCCTAATAAATGTGTATATTATAAAGCCTGGTGAACGAGATATAATATAGCGTATAAGTTGATGAATGAAACAAGAATAACGGTATAACATATCATTATTAAATAGTAAATTGGTAGTACTGGTCCTACCTATAGTATACTATATATAGTATACTATATATAGTATACTATATATAGTATACTATTATTGCTATACGATATTTAATATCGCGCAGTGAGTTCTGGCATATACACACACCATAATGTACCCAAATAAACTGGCACACCCATTTGTACATATCAAATATATTTTTATAATATATATTTTATTGGATAATAGTTGAACTATTCTTTATTCTACGTATGAAGATATCGTTATCTGTTATGATCAATTTGAAATATATATAGTGATCTAAATAGTTACTAAGTAAAGTAATATGTAGTTATAAACATTAACGTGCATATAGATAATGCTAAATAATAACATATTAATGAGTATGTATGTGCAATTTATCTACGAAATATATGTATATATATATATATATATATATATATATATATATATATATATATATATATGTATATATATATATGTATATATATATATATATTTATATATATATATTTATATATATATATAATATATATATATATATATAAGATAGAGCATAGTATGAGTTTATATTGCATAGGCTGCATATATATTCTATATGTCTTAACAGGTAGTATTATTGATTATTCGCACCAACATTTGGCTAAAACGTACCTGGCCGTGAGGTTGGATCCTATTCCATTTGTGGCGAGCCGACGGTATCGACGTTAGCTTTGGAGCTAGAAGTGGTGGTGGCGGCGGTGGTTTCGGTCAACGTAGGCAGGTGCGTGCGTTCGTAGAGGACGTGTGAAACTAGTGATAGGATATGTTGGTGGGAGTATATGTAAAATAAAACTAATCGAATAAAACCGATATTACAAGCTAACGTTATTGTATATATATGTATATATATATATATAGAAATTGCGTACGTATAACTGAGCGTATCACGGGGGAACGCAATAACGTTCGTAAAGCGTTGAGACATAAATACTAAATATTGTATGGTGCGTGGCGTGTGTTAAATCGACACGCTCTGATACACATTCGTATTCCGATCGACCGCATATATTCGCAATGAAATATAAATCAACACCGTTGATATAGAATTCAATTCAATTATATATATACAAGCATAGATATTTCATAAGTATATACCCAGAAAAAATGTGATAATTTTATAAAATACTTCCATGTATTATAAAATTATGAGAACACATAAATAATTAGGATATTAAAAAAATGAAATAGCCTGGATTTTAACATGTATATAGTAAAATACATATTTTGTATCTAGTATAGTATTATAATAAACATTGGCGAATGTCGAGTTGATATTTTAAACTCACCAAACACAATTGTTATCCATTCTTACATAACGAATGAAGGTAGGCTTAATAATATAAACGTAATGTTTAGTAGTGAATTTATTAATAATGAATCAACGAATTAATTATTGATAAGACAATGCATGAAGAAAAAATTAGTTTTTTTAGAGAGCTTGTAATACTGGATATTTAAAAGGTAGTGTGAGTCAGATCTATAGATATATGATATTAGTTTTTGGTTTGGTTTTGGTTTGGTTTTGGGTTTGGTTTAGCGTTTAGTTTTGAGTTTGGTTTTAGATATATACTTTGGCGATTATTAAAATTAGTATTTGTTTTAGTTACTGGAACTCGGAAATATATTTCGTAGTTTAATATGGTCTCGATGTATTATTGTGTTATAATTAATCCCAAATAATAGTTATGAAATAATTAAATATAACTGATGTTTCACTGATTAATAATTATCCAACTTTAAAGAATAAAACAATTTACTTCTTGAGAAAATATTTATAATCTTATATATTTGTATATCCTCAATAATTAATCATATGTAATATATATATTTGAATATATTTAGTAGATCGTCTACTATATCATTACAATATTGTAATATCACTTAATAGCACATATATCGATAAGAATAGTGAGTTATAACACGTGTATATTATATGTGTATAATATAACACGTATGCATTTCTGTATTTAATATAATCAAAAACATACGTCCATAATTAGTTATGCTTTATTGACTACATTATTTGTAACAAGTAAGATTTGTAATTTAAACCCACCTTTTCATAACCATATAAAATAGGCACATAACTTTATAACCATAGTTACACTTGTTATATTATAAACTAACACATTTGTATCTTGTGTATGTATATACATATGTTGTTTAGACATATTTTTATAGTGAAGTCTGGGGAAATTCTAAGGTTCAATTATTATATGGATTAGGCTAGTATACGTATTGGCTGATGCGATAAGTAATACAAAAGAACATTGTTTTACTTTTAATAGCAACAGCGATGAGAAATTGGGGAGATATATTAAAATGGTAGTTTTTGAAGAATACAAATTATATTGCTAATTTATAATTATTTCATGATATGCATGATATATCTATTATTATCATTACTATTATTATAATTTTAAGTATTATAGTATAATAGAATACGTCAGATTACTTGAGGATACTCGTTTGGTTTTTATATTGGACTTGTCATACAATTATCATTTAACAATTTAAAATTAAAAATGCTTTGCAATATTATAAAGAAAAAAATTATAAGTTTGAATAAAATATTGAATTATAAAAGATTAGAAAACACATTAAAAATAAGTAATTATTAAAATAAATAGTTTATCAAAATTTAAAGATTACAAATTTCAAAGGGAATATGGAAATTATTCTAGATATACATATATATATATATATATATATATATATATATATATGTATCTGTGCGGTAGCTATGTTACAATTAGTCAAGTAGTATGTATAAGATACTCGTATAATGCAAAAAAGATAAAGTCATTGATTAATAAATCGAAGTCTGGAGTGATATCATATCAGAGAATATATGTGTCTTAAATCATGATATATTGTTTTATATGTGATGTAACACAATACATCAGTAAAATACATCACAGTACAGTACAGTACACTACAACAGTACATCCTCGTTGACATATACTTAGGGTTTATAAAGAGGAGTTCTGAAATTAAAATTTCTTCTTTGGTCATTTCGTTTGATAGTCGATGACAATGAATAATGTTTAAAATTAATTCATACATTTTAAAGGTGTATGATTTGTTAGTTTAATATGCGATGTTTACAATGAGAGTTTAATATTTACACAATCGATATAATTCAAGTAATGTATTTGCGTATTTGTTATAATGTATGTTATGTATGTTATTTACAGTTGATATAATGTAAGTATTTTATTTTTTCAAGTGAGAGTAGAATATACCTTATTATATATAATATAATATAAATATAGTATAATATATTATAATATAGTATAATATAGTATAATAATGACAAAGTATTTCTAAATAAGTAAGCACGTTTTATAATCTACACTATTTTAAATATTTTATTTTTTAAATAAAGAATAGTTTGATTTCAGTTCAATGAGTAATTGTAGAATAATGCCGATATTAGTATATATATATATATATATATATATATAAACATATATTTCTTTATTCGTATATATTTGTATTATAATCTATTATAATTCTTGTATAGTCGACATACATTTCACACCGTGTTTATTTTATTACATATCATATATCTAATATACAAAATATTAAAAAATACTAACCCCATAAATCTAAACTTTCTTTACTGAAAGTGCTGATCATTATAATAGCAAGTAGTATACAAACAATAGTTTCTATTATTACAAGGATTAATGTAAGCTACTCTACTAATACCAAGTGTTCTATTTTATATACATATAGTCTGTCTCATAGGAAATAGGAAATGATTTAAATTGTTTTTAAAATTGGTCTGGTTTTCGATGTATTTCGATGCGTATCAATATTGTAAATAATAAGACCCATTGTCTTGAATATTATGAATTCAAGGTTGTAGGTAGTCAGTTTCTCTGCTAAATTGGACTGGATTTCCCCCTATAGTTTGCTTAAATTTCTCGATACAGTAATTTCTGAAAGTGATTAAATGAACTTTAAAATAATTATATAATTTTTTTAATAATAAATTTGATATTTTTCATTTAATTATATTTAATTATATCTTAAAGCTATTATGAATTAATTTAGTAAATTGTAATTCATTAAACTTTGTAATTAATTAGTAAATGGAACATTAATTCTCATAAAATAGAATCATAACCCTATAATGCATATAAAGATGAGCACGATGAACCCTACAATAGACAACAAGATCAATGCTCCGATGTTATATGTGATCAAGTGCTTGGAAGGAATCATGACTACTATCGCCCCTACACCAATGTTTGATAGGACATATTTAATATAGATAATTGCTCCTAGAACATATTTAGAAACTGACCTATAGATCTATAGACGCAATACACTGTAGCTTAATTAAAACAATAATAAGTTTACCACAATGATACATGGACAATAAAATGCATTGATTTTTCAGACATTCTCCTAATATTGTAATTACAGAGAACAGAATAGTATAATAAAATATAAAATATTTTATAAAAAGGAATAACACAAAAAAAAGTACATTTTATAGTCTATTATATTAGAAATAGTGTATAAAAAGTGTATTTTCTAGAATTGTATAATACAGTCGGGTCAAATATTTACTAATACCTCAACTTTAAGCTTAGCTTTAGAAGAAACAATTATATTGTCTGAATTAAATGTATTATATTGTTTGAATTAAATGTATGTATAAAGCTCTATATATCCTATATTATAAAGTTATACCTTCGCTGTTAGCTTCTTTATTTTCTCGGCTAGGGAGCCACGTCGTTATAGAGGAATTTACTTCTGCGTCGAAATGATCATCATTCCTGTTATCTATTTGTCTAGAAGATGAGTCGGATGCTGCAGTAGCAGCTGCGATCATCTCCGTTATATTCCATTTTTCTGTAACAATAGTAATTATTAATTAATAGAAGAGATGCTTAAAGAAGTATGCTTTTTAAAACAAGCATATAATTACATGAATGACGTCACGACTAAGTTGTTATATTGCTGGGAAGTGAATGTGATTATAAGTTTCTGAAAAAGATCATTGGACGTGAGTTCAAAGTTCATTACAATAATTACACAGGCGCATTCCAGATATGTATTGATATATATATTGATATTGTCTGTATTGATATCTACTGTATTCGCAGGATTTTTCCAACACCCATTGGACAATGTTCCCTATCGACACGTGATCTAAGCAAATGCCTTTAGCAAAACATTAATGAACAAATGTACAAGATTATAATTCAGCACGTTTAAAACAATAGAACTAACATTCTCACTGACCACAGTATGGCCTACTCAGGTGTCGACTAACTTGTAGTTGTGATGCAATAGTCCCAATCGCCTCTGCCATCTACGTCGCACCAAAGCCTGACCTCGTCTTCCGGAACCGAGTCCAGAGTAGTGCAAGTGGCCATCTTCTGACCGCGGTAATCGAAAGGGAACGAACAATTGCGGCCGGATTCAGTGACAACATCTGAACACGAGATCGCAATGTTATTGTTCCAATCAGTAATGTCGGTAAGGATAGGTTTATAGTGTATAGTTAGTAGAGTTATAAGTGAATTGGTTTGGCGGATTAGTTTATCGTTAATAGTTTATTGTTAAAAGATAGTTTGTACATTTTAATTTACATCTCATAAGTAACGAGTTATTCATTATATTGTGCAATCGTAGTTTCTAAACTAAAACAATTACATTACAATTTGATTCAAATTACGTGAAATGAGTTACATAACACATGTTCCAGATAGATATGAGCGTATTACACTTAAATAGGGGGGATTATGTCATCGTATTACAAATCATATAACATACTTCTTAATATTCATTAAGGGGAATGTTATATTATTAAATATTTGTATTCACAGCAATACTTTAAATTATAATATGTTATATGTGCTGGTAATATATTTCGCTATAATGTGATCTACCTACAACAGATATATTGGAATATTATATAGTAGATAAGGAGACACATAACCTAGGTTATTAGTAGTAGCTACTACTTTGCACATTTAACACGTATGGATATTATTACGATCCTTTGTTACTCGAAGAAGTAGTATTATATAATATCCACGATTAATTATACACAATGCAAATATATATATTTATATATAATTAATATATTGCAGACATAATATGTCATATATATATATATATATATATATATATATATATATATATTCTACACGATTATAAGATACACATGAAATATTCACATTATTTAATAATATGCTCGTAAATTTCCGATTAAGAATACAGACTCGAATATAGTACAAATATTCACTTGTGGCCATTATTATAATTATATGATAACATTTTATAATTAATATTATCCTATAATGGAGAAATAACAAAGGCTCTATATAGGGTTATCTATATAGGATTATCCAAGATTACAAGGTCATCTTACGGGTTATGTTAAATCCTTATATAAATATATAAACCCCGGAATTCATAATATAATATGTTTTAGTATAGTATTTTATCAGATATTATCACATCACAACGATTGATGGACATCACTATATTGCAAAGTGTATATAATTGTATATTAAATTCAATTGTATATATATATATATATATATATATATATATATATATATATATATATATATATTTATATTATCGACTTTAATAACAGATTGGCACCCTTCAGACTGGTTGGCTACACTTGGCAAAGATAAAATTTAGAGAGCGAAGATGTATCTATATATTATTATAATATATTATTCTATGAATCATATCATATGATTAATCTAATTATAAATCAATTTAATTATATTTGATTTATGATTTATAATTTCTATTTAAACCATATATACTTTTCCATTTATTTGCATATTGTTTATTTGCATATTATTATTAGCTATTTAAATTAAGTCGACATTTAGAGTGTATACAGAGTATCTACAAGGGTGCTATACTATATATATATATTATATAATGTGTAATATTAAATACCCTGTATATTCTGAATACAGGGACTTGATAGGTATAATGCAGTACACGAATTACATTATATTGTCTTTAAGATATGATATCAACTATAGTGGATCAACAACCATCTACGTTTTAGTTATTTATTTCAAAGGTAATTGATATAATATTATCTTATCTCTTAATAATAATTTGTATTATCTCTTAAGTATTCTCTTATATATATACATTTATTTAATTATAGTTACGCTCGATTATAGCGATACAATTAATATTATATTTTATTAATATTCTATAACAACATTTGAGTATATTTGTTTTCCTTATTACCCAAATTAATAAATTAAATAATAAATAAAAAAAAGAATATATTACTTAATTCGAACCGTTATCAACTAAACAGTATCCCCATTCGATGGTAAGGTCGCCGATTTGTTTCGTAGCGCACCACAGTTTCCCCTGTTGTCCAGTACCCCTACCGGTAAGTGGGTCATCTGTACAGCCCAAGTAAGTCACTCTATTAACATTGAATGGGAACTGACATTGTCTCGGCATTCCGTTGCCGTTCAACGAACCTCCTATAGCGTACACTGTGTCGCGGGTAATGGTGGGATTACACTTGGGATGCATACGAAAGTATTATAGTTATGGAAACTGCAATGGAATGTTAGAGTACGGTAGAGGAGAAGGTAAAGTTCACGTGAATAATTAATGTAGTAAGTACTAGTAATGTTACAAAGTATAATTAATGTAGTAATTACTCTTATAATAGTGAATATCTTAAGCTATCCACTGCTTAAATATGTATCAGATGGATGTAATGAACAAGAGTATAACATTTGTATTAATTAAAGCTTATTTTACTTTATCATTTTTTGCTGCGTAATTATTTATAATGTAGATAAGCAATTGTATAACGGAATACTTCATTAATGATAACGGTTTGTAAATTAAGTGTCTACTGCAAATGATTCCGGTGTCTAAATAACCTTCAGATATTTAATATGCCCTTTAAATATTTAATCATTATCTCCCAGAAATTTTCTCTAACCTGTATTCCCTTAACCATTATATATCTAACCTTTAGCTCTATAACATATATATTTTGTATCTTTATATCACTAACCTGTTTTTACCATCCTTTGTATATTAGGATGGTAAAAACAGGTATAGGTATAAAAATAGATATGAGCTAAACAGACCTTTAGCTTATATCTATTAACCATTATCTCTCTAATCTCTATTTCAATATATTTATATATCTTTCTTTTATCCATCTACCCTTGATTTAACCTTTATTTATCCAATCTTTATCTCTCTAACCTTTATCGAACTGGCAGTATCCCCAAGGGGATGATTGATTTTCCTTCCACACCTGAGGTCCGAGTGCACACCACGGTCTGTTGTCGGTTTTCTCGTAAGCGCAGTATTGGTGCGTTTGGACGTGGTACTTCCGATCCACCTTGTTGAAAGAGATCGCATCGAAAGGGAAGTGACATAGGGATCCATCCGGTGCGTTACCACCCGAGGTAAGTACAATTCGAGATGAAGGCGATATCAACGCTGTGGCGAATAAGGTAGAAGGAATCGCGAATAAGGACATCCAAATTATTAAAAGGAGACTATTTAATGCACTTAATAAAAATGAGCGGTTTCGTAATCATTTCTCCACTCGTTCCATTTGCGCATATCTTTATATATTTTAAATTATAAAATCTTATTTAGTTAATAATTTATTAGTTTAATAGATCATAATTGTGGAAAATGGTTACCTATTATTATATAATTAGAAGTATATCATTTGTTAATTTAGAAATATAGTAATATCGTTTACGAATTCATTAGTAGAAGAGGATATATTTCGGGATCATCATTGAGGTAAAAAAGGTGTTGAATTTATATAGCTGATATGTTTATATGATGTGCATATTTAGTTGAATAAACTGTTTAGAAATATTTATAAGGAAATCATTTTTCAAAGAATAACATTTATGATAAATATTTCGATCGAAGTTACTGGTATTAAATAATAATGTGATAGTTGCTTATTATTAATAATGATGTAGAGTATAATGAATTAGGTAAATTGAGTATATTTATATTAATGATGATTATAATGATGATTATAATATTAACTCGTATAATTATGTGATATTATGTCTTGGAAATGTAGCAGAATAGTAAGAGGATAATTCCGTAAGTTATTACTAATAACTAAACATAACTTTACATATATTATAATATAGTATTATAATAATATCCTCTCACATTATATCATAACGTATTGCCTAATATTGTAAGATTACATAGGTGATTTGAGTTAAACATTAAATTAGTTTAATTATAACTATTAATGTATATATCATAGGCTGAACTAGTAACCTTGGCAACAGTATATTAATCCTAGTAGATCAATTATGGAATATAATTTACATGCAGCCATCATTTAAATAATAATAATTTATATAGACTCCCTATAGACCTAGATTCTATGAGATGTACGTGTCGCAGTCGTAAATGGCTGCCTTAAGTCGGCGAAATAGTTTGAGTATAAAAGATTCCATATTGATATCTGAGCATGGAGGAAACACCGACGATATAAGGCGACAGCATTTCTTATTTGTTTAGTACAGATGCGCCGGTAGTTGTTTCATCGATCGTCCTTTTTATGTATTCGTTCATCAAATAAAGAATGTATCATATGTTATAATATATCCAATATATCCGTATATATTATTGTATATCATATTTGGCATATATGTTATATTTTATTAACACACACACACACATGCACGAACACACACACATACACACACACATACATACATATATACACATATACACATATATACACACACTCACACACACACACATATATACATATAATTGAGAACACTGTACTCATTAATTAATTAATAAATTATAACTTAGAGCTAATTAATAGTTATTAAAACAAATTAACTATAAACTGATAATATCAATGAATTTTAATAATTTTAATTTTAACTAGATATACTAGAATATATTAATATACTAGATATAACTAGATATAGTAGACTATATTTATATACTAGAATATATTAATATACTAGGTAAACGACTTATTCAAATTAATGATACCCGACTACATCAAATGTATTGCCTAATATGTACCGTATGTGTGTCAACTGGAATATTCAATTTTAGTTCATATCATTTTGGTTATTTCATTAGTACGTAATAAGAATGTGAAATAAAATGTTCTTATATTCCTATATATTTTACAATATATTTACTTACTTAGTTAACTTTTTACCTCCCAACGGTCGATATCGGTCGACGCTCGCATTCTCCCAACGGTCCATGTTGAAATATTCATTTTAAAATGCTTATAACTCAATAAATACTTATTCGAATATTAAATGATAAACACATATTTATAGATAATTTATTTATCTATTATAATGAATAAAAACACAAATAGCTTTATATTTTATTTATATAGCTATTACAAAAAAACACAAGTATCTGTAAACATATTTATTTGGATTTCGAAAATGTTCATCATGCTTATTATAATATAATACTGTAATTAAAATGTTTAATTTAAAAATATTTTAAAATATACATTGTATTTTAAATTTGTTTATTTACAATTTCAATATGTTACATAAGGAATTAAATAATCAATATTTATTAATTATTCAAATTATAAGCTTTAAATTTTAAAAAATTACATAATATAAGTATGATTTATAATATATAATAATTTTATGAGTTTACATTGAATTTATATTATTTTTTAATAAATATAAAGAATTATTATATATGAAAATAAATATTCAATAATATGAATTCCGATCTATTTTTAATTTGGCGGGATTGTATGTAAATAAGCAATATGTTTCAGTTTTTTAAAATGTTCAGCGTAATTTCACATTTATATTTTCGATATGTCATATTATTATTACTACGATGCTGAATTGCAGCTTATTTTAGATGTCTACGATATATTAAGTAATAGCGATATATCACTAGAATAAGTAGTTAGTATAATAATGTATTAAATTATAATTGATTGTTATCTAATACAATATTTGTAGCAATATTACAAATTAAAAAAAAATAAATTTATAAACATTACATTTCTGATTAGATTTACTATAATTCTATAATAATTATGCATATATTTAATATATATATATATTTATATATATAAGAACATATAATTAAACTATTGTCATTAATATTATAATTAAAAAACAGTTTATACAATTGAAAATAGATTGAAATATTACAAATAAGAATTGTTGATTTATTTACAAATATTTAGAATTTGATTCCTTGCAATATTATATTAATTTGATTATTATAAACTTTTATTTTTACAATTCAAAATATATATATTTTCATTACAGATTTAGTCGGATGATTCTTTTACAGTATCCGATAATGAATATTTATGTAAAAAAAGTGAATCTTCGCATCTTCAAAATATATAGAAATTTCTTCAACACCTAAAGCGAAGAAATTTAAATTAGAAAATAAATGTCCTCCCATAGGATTGTCTGATAATCTAAATAATATAACCCATACTAGAAATACACCCTTTACCTCAAATATTGGACCAACCGATTTATTTGATGACTGCTGAAGCCGATTTCTTTATAAGAAATTATTACCAAATATATTATAAATTACATAGTAGAATCGCCAAATGAATATGCGATACTAAAAAAATCTTCATTTACTACTTCTTTCTCTGAAATACTCATTTTCTCGGGTTCATCATTTATATGGGTATATCTTCACTTCCCGATGTTACAATGTTTTGGTCGAAGGATTCGGCATATATTCAGTCATTCATCTCAGATAGGATCTACAAAAAAAGGTATATGGATTTTATACGCTACTTCCATATATCTATATATCATAATATCTATATATATATATCTATATATCATAAAAAATGAAGAGAAAAAGGATGATAAGCTGCGCAAGTTATTTTTATTTATGAAATATATTTCTGCTTTGCTTTTAGATATTATTAAATAATAATATATCTATATCGTCTTTTGTATCCGTTAATTTTATTTACAACATCATAATATATCGGAAATATAAATATCATATTAGTAAATGAAGATATGCTGTATAAAAAATATATGACATATTAAATGTATATGACATATTAAAAACTGAATTATTTATTATTATCCATATTCTGCAGTTAGTGTATACATGTGATTCTAAAAGCCAATCAGAGAGCTTGAAAAATTAAAAATAATTTTTCAAACATTTGTTTGTTACTTTTGATTTTGTTACTTTGAATTTATATAAATTATTTTTAAAATCATTTTTTAAATGCCAAGATAAAATAAATAAAATCAACACCTAAGAAATATAAGACTGAATATTATATTATTCTATATATATATTCACATATATATGGCAAGAAGAGATGAGTATGGACCCGGAGAAGGCTTATAATTATCCATAATTTTATTCTGCATTTTATAAATTTTGTTTGTATATAGTTTAAATCGATTTTTCTCATAATTATTTTACAAGGATATTTCAAAGTCTTTTCATCTACTTTAATATTATTGATTTTTTGAACTCTTTGATTTTTACAAATATGTCTAAATCTAAATATATATTTGATATATAATGTACAAAATTTCTCTATATTCTTATAAATATACTGCATATAGTAAATAAAAAATAGGTCAATAACGCTAGTACTTTTTATCACATTAGACTTATAAAGTGAGTGCATTTCTTTATATTTACATGTCTAATTCCTCGATGTAGGCATGCCTTTAAATAAGATAAAATATTATTTTATATAAACTGGTTAATTATTATTTGTATATATACAAATTTTGTGAAATTTTCAAAACAATCGGTCCATGCAAAAAAAAGTTTTATTATTTTAGCATATTTTGTATAAAATTTAACAATGACAAGAAATTGCTCTCAAAGTTTATATATAATAATTTTTCAATATACTTCAGTTACAATTGATTTTTTAAAGATTTAAAAAGAAATAATGAGTAAGTATAATGAAATGATTTATTATGCTGTACATATATAATTTAATAATGATATATACATGAGATAATAACAATATGGCTAATAATAATAATATAACGTAACAATAATAATTATATTAATAATTTCCCGACCCATATTCCGCCAACTCAAATATCCTCCTCGTCCTACTCCCATGACCTTTCCCTACTTCTTTTATAATTATATAATATTATATAATGTATGTTCTTGCTGATACATGGCATTTTAATAATTATAAAATTTAAAATAAATTGAATTATAAAGAATATGAGTGAGAGGTGAATTGAAATTTGGCGGTAAACACTGACCATGTAACTAATGAAAAAAAGAACTGACAATCATAATCTTTGACATTTGTAGTTGTTGGAAACAAAAGCACATTCTTTAATTAAAAATTTGGTAAATAAATACTATTACTATTATTTAAATATATATTTTTATAATGAAAAATATGTTAATTTTTTGAGATTGACAACTACAAATAACATAATGCATATTACTTATTATTTAAACAATAACTAATACGATACAAACCATTTGTTGTGTATACACAATGAATGTCCATTAAAATATAGAATAGGATTACATAGTAGTAACACACCATTAACTATTTCAATTAATGACCAACTAATTTAATCAATTTCACAGTTTTCAAATTTCTCTTATAAAATGTGATACATATCATATAGTAATTGCAAATCAATTCAACTAAATAGCACAAAGACTGCAGAAAACTGATGATAATAATTAAGTAGTTTTACAAAATACACTGGCAAATAAATGTCATAGATAAAGTTTCAAAGTTTATAAATAATATTTATTTCCATAATAGTAACTTTATATACAAATAATAACAATAACTTTACGAATAAAATCGTTTAAAAGGAATAAGGATAATTGCATAAATGGTTTTCTATTGGGATTCAATCGTCACATTTTAGTGATCTGAGCAAAGTGAGGCTGTATGTACATAATAATTGAATAATAATCCATGAAATAAAATATTAAAAACGAACTTACTCAATATAACGTATATATTATATAAATGTATATTCATCTATAGATATATACTCCTATATAATATGAATTATACAATAATAAAATTGAAACAATGAAATGGATTAAATCGCATATCTGGCTGTTAACAAAATAAATAATGACACTCGTTCGTGAGTCAATTTCAATAACAAAAAATAGACAGACTAATTGCTGTCAGAATTGGGTCTCGCCGCTAGGTGTCGTTGTCGACTATACGATGGGAGTTCAATGAATCGTATGAACTACTCGGAGTGTCACTCAAACTGCCCACATCGATTGCTGTCAATGGAGTAAATTACAATCGTTGCGGTCTCGATGAGCACAGAATTATTTGGGGTTAAACGGAGAATGAGGTGAAATTATTAAAATTAGAAACGCAAGCCATTGTGAGAATTTAAACGACTAAAATTTAAGAGAGCCAGGGAAAATAATTTTGAATCTTTTAGAAATAATAGTTTAGAAAAACTAGTTTTTACGGAGAGCATACGGCTAAGATATGTATATATCTGCAAGGGTGAATGTATCCTAGGGAATGAGTATCAATCCGGGGCGGATATACGCATATAGTGTTGAATTATAGTGGTGAGTAGTATATAGAGTGGAGAGTTGAGCCCGTTGAATAAGAAATGTAGGCGGCGTGGGTTTCGGCGAGGTGGCGGCCTACTACACTAACACTGAGCACCGGACACCCGAGCGTAGTCGCGGTTGCCGGTGGCAACACGATTCGCCGGCGGTTCGAGCATGGCGTCCGCGATGTATTCGCAGAGTTTGTCTTCTTCTTCGGCGGCGACGACGTTGGCGTTGGCGCCGCCGTGAGACGGCAGAGACGAAGAGCTGTCGCCTGGCGTAATGAGGGCGGATGGAAGTAGTAGGGGGGATGGAAGTAGTAGGGGGATGGAAGTAGTGGGGGGATGGAAGTAGTAGGGGGGATGGAAGTAGTGGGGGGATGGAAGTAGTAGGGGGGATGGAAGTAGTAGGGGGGATGGAAGTAGTAGGGGGGATGGAAGTAGTGGGGGGATGGAAGTAGTAGGGGGGATGGAAGTAGTAGTAGGGCGGATGGAAGTAGTAGGGGGGATGGAAGTAGTAGGGGGAATGGAAGTAGTGGGGGGGATGGAAGTAGTGGGGGGATGGAAGTAGTAGGGGGGATGGAAGTAGTGGGGGGATGGAAGTAGTAGGGGGGATGGAAGTAGTAGGGGGGATGGAAGTAGTAGGGCGGATGGAAGTAGTAGGGGGGATGGAAGTAGTAGGGGGATGGAAGTAGTGGGGGGATGGAAGTAGTAGGGGGGATGGAAGTAGTAGGGGGGATGGAAGTAGTGGGGGGATGGAAGTAGTAGGGGGGATGGAAGTAGTAGGGGGGATGGAAGTAGTAGGGGGGATGGAAGTAGTGGGGGGATGGAAGTAGTAGGGGGGATGGAAGTAGTAGTAGGGCGGATGGAAGTAGTAGGGGGGATGGAAGTAGTAGGGGGAATGGAAGTAGTGGGGGGGATGGAAGTAGTGGGGGGATGGAAGTAGTAGGGGGGATGGAAGTAGTGGGGGGATGGAAGTAGTAGGGGGGATGGAAGTAGTAGTAGGGCGGATGGAAGTAGTGGGGGGATGGAAGTAGTAGGGGGGATGGAAGTAGTGGGGGGGGGGGAAGTAGTAGGGCGGATGGAAGTAGTAGGGGGGATGGAAGTAGTAGGGGGGATGGAAGTAGTAGGGGGGATGGAAGTAGTAGGGGGGATGGAAGTAGTAGTAGGGGGGATGGAAGTAGTAGGGGGGATGGAAGTAGTGGGGGGGATGGAAGTAGTAGGCGGATGGAAGTAGTAGGGGGGATGGAAGTAGTAGGGAGGATGGAAGTAGTAGGGGGATGGAAGTAGTAGGGGGGATGGAAGTAGTAGGGGGGATGGAAGTAGTAGGGGGGATGGAAGTAGTAGGGGGGATGGAAGTAGTAGTAGGGGGGATGGAAGTAGTAGGGGGGATGGAAGTAGTGGGGGGATGGAAGTAGTAGGGGGGATGGAAGTAGTAGGGGGGATGGAAGTAGTGGGGGGATGGAAGTAGTAGGGGGGATGGAAGTAGTGGGGGGGGAAGTAGTAGGGCGGATGGAAGTAGTAGGGGGGATGGAAGTAGTAGGGGGGATGGAAGTAGTAGGGGGGATGGAAGTAGTAGGGGGGATGGAAGTAGTAGTAGGGGGGATGGAAGTAGTAGGGGGGATGGAAGTAGTGGGGGGGATGGAAGTAGTAGGCGGATGGAAGTAGTAGGGGGGATGGAAGTAGTAGGGAGGATGGAAGTAGTAGGGGGATGGAAGTAGTAGGGGGGATGGAAGTAGTAGGGGGGATGGAAGTAGTAGGGGGGATGGAAGTAGTAGGGGGGATGGAAGTAGTAGGGGGGATGGAAGTAGTAGTAGGGGGGATGGAAGTAGTAGGGGGGATGGAAGTAGTAGGGGGGATGGAAGTAGTAGGACGGATGGAAGTAGTAGGGGGGATGGAAGTAGTAGTAGGGGGGATGGAAGTAGTAGGAGGGATGGAAGTAGTAGTAGGGGGGATGGAAGTAGTAGGGGGGATGGAAGTAGTAGGGGGGGTGGAAGTAGTAGGGGGATGGAAGTAGTAGGGGGGATGGAAATAGTAGGGGGGATGGAAGTAGTAGGGGGGATGGAAGTAGTAGGGGGGATGGAAGTAGTAGGGGGGATGGAAGTAATAGGTGGATGGAAGTAGTAGGGGGGATGGAAGTAGTAGGGGGGATGGAAGTAGTAGGGGGGATGGAAGTAGTAGGGGGGATGGAAGTAGTAGGGGGGATGGAAGTAGTAGGGCGGATGGAAGTAGTAGGGGGGATGGAAGTAGTAGGGGGGATGGAAGTAGTAGGGGGGATGGAAGTAGTAGGGGGGATGGAAGTAGTAGGGGGGATGGAAGTAGTAGGGCGGATGGAAGTAGTAGGGGGGGACGGGTTAACACATACATGGATGTTTCTAATGTTTGCGGCGTAGTTTTAAATATAATCTAGAACAACCTCGAAGACCATCGTTAAAGAATGCTTGTTTCTTTCTAGGTTACTTTTATATCATTTATTACATGATTATTATTTAAAGTATTCTATTATTAAAGTATTAAAGCAAGATTTATTTTAGAATATAATTATAATTATATACAATTTATAATGAATTTATAATATATTTATAACTGTTTAAATACTAAATATAGTAATATTCTAACTTTTAAAAGAACATACAAATTCATTTTAAATTCAAATATTATAAGTTACAATTAGACCTATGCACTGTTTTTAGTATATACTTATTATTGATATAAATAATATAGATTATAATTGATTGTAATAATCAGTGAATAACCTCGTGCAATATCGTGCAGCTTCATCGATTGGCTACTGTCTTGCCACGAAGTCGATTGGATATTCTCTATGGGATGAGGATCAAAGCTTCCTATTGGTAGGTTTGTTTGTGTTATGCAACATAGTACAAGTGACACTCACCAACTTCGCATACACAAATCAATCGTAATATTGGTATATTTAAATGAATGGATACGTTTTCATGACATTTTATATTTTCTTTCTCGTTGGTTAATTTCGTCACTTATAAATAATTTTAATTATTAATATATATGAATTAAATATAATTGCCTTAATAAATGGTTATTTTAATAAAAAACCTGATTGGATATATCGAGAGTCATTCTGTCGAAACTTGCTTTGATTTGGCATTTGAACTGGGTTAGAGGTGTTTAATTTGCTGAAAAGTGAATAGCCGTTACATAATTGAATCTATCACTCAAACAAATCACATTCTATAATTTAGCATACTCAACAAACAAAGGAGTGTCGTAATGAATACAAGACATCCAATGTATAAAATAAAATTTCAAGTCACTTTGCAAATAGGGAATACGAACTTGGCTGTATCGACATCATGAGATTCTGGATCGTCGTTGCACTTGCCTCTTACCGGCGCCACCTGCTGGTAAGTGCGAAACGAGAACTGCGGACCCAACCAGAGTCTCCGATGAGGGCCGGCATATGTGATTATCTCCACCTGGTGTTAGTATAGTACCTGATAAACCTATACCATGTAATCTTAGAACATAACAATTTAGTGTGGAGTGTAGTGAAGAGTGGAGTGTGGAGTGTTTGTTAAGAATTGATTAAATAAATAAAAAAATATCACCAATTAAAGTAAACAACTTTAGAAGTGCCTGGAACTAAACTGCTAAAGCCCTAGAGATACAGACCTGAGATAGCCACGCGTCGGTATCGTAGTTTTCACTGCCGGTCAGACTCTCGCGGGAACCGTTGCATAACGGACTGCCGCCGTCCGCGGACGAGGTTTGGAAGGTGGTCGCGGGTATCGTCCGCTGTTGTTGTTGTTGTTGTTGTTGTTGTTGTTGTTGTTGATCCGGGTGCAGACGTTCGAAGTACATCAGCAACGCGTTGTGGCGGTGAAGGGGCGGCCGCATCTCAGTCGAGTTCTTATTCCTGCGGACGGGTGGTATTGACAATCTAGAGCCATCCGACGATTGTTACGATTAATTGGACATCCTGGTCATTCGAGTACACGCTTTACACATAATTAATATTTACTTCCCCATCAATCGTATTCTTAATTAATAGTTAGATATGAATATATATTTCACTTAAATCGTTAATATATAATTTTGAAATAAAGGTTCTTAAAAATAAATTTTATTAAAATTTAATATTTTAAATACAATTAGACAAATATAAATTTGGTATTTATATTTGTTTTCTTTTGTTAACCTTATAAGGAACCACTGTGCTTTTGCGGTTGAAGTGAGATCGAGTACTTTATCATTTCCTTTACTCCCCGTCACATTTGCGACGTTGGTTAGTAGACTTGCCTGCGGTATTGAGGAGCGACTAGATAGTTTACCAACTTAAGTTTGGCATCTCTTCAAGATGGATGGAATACACACACGCACTCTATATGTTAAACATATATTGATATGAAACATATCGTCTACATAAGTATTATTCCGTTACCCAGTTACAATTATGAAACTACTTCGACTAATATATAAAAGTGTATAAGTATCGATATGTATTTAAAAAAGAAAGAAATTTCAAAGGTCATTAAAAGGTCATTCAAAGGTCATTCTAACATTAACAGTCCTGGTGCTGGGTATCAGCACATATTCAATAAGCACGCCAGACCACGACACTACGTACAGCGATTCTATTGTACAGCTCGGTTGCGCGGTCTTTGGTTGACCGGCAATGTGACCCCTGGTGGTAGCAAAACAAACCGATACGCACGACGAATCAGCGTGAGACACTGATCAGAGAATTCGTTTTCAAACAATTAAATTTTAAATGAAATATTTATAAGAATAATGAACAAAAAGACATTTAAATTAAATTAATCTAAAATTATTATATTAATAATATATTAATATTAAATTACTATATTAATAATATATTAATATTAAATTACTATATTAATAATATATTAATATTAAATTACTATATTAATAATATAATAATTACAACAGTATCAATATATTAATATTAAATTTCTATCATATTTTAACAGTGGTATTGACATTTTGACATTTAAAAATGTTTACTATTATTTAGTTACAAATACCTTGAAATATAGCATTATAATTAGTTTGTTTTGTTACTTCAATTGAACCTGAAGCTAAGTTGTTTGTTAGTTTCGCTTGGGGAGAGTTTGAAGGTCGTTTCGCATTATTTATACCCGGAATCGTCGTACCATGTTTGAATTGGGCTAGAGGAGTCTGGGAAATGCAATTTGTTTGAAAAAAAAAGTTAACTAGTTAGAAATTTAGATCAGTAATTTATTTTTAATTATTATTTATAGTTTATTGTTTTACAATTATTATATTTGGCTATTATTACATTTCTATTTGAATGCAACATTTTTACACAATATACTATTCACTATGAGGTGATTATATTTAAAAGATAATAAAAAACTGTCTGCAAGATAGATACTATATACTATATTGTTTAAATAAATAAGAAATTGATTAAAAAGTATAATTCGGTTTTACTATTTAGATCATATATATATTTATATATTTAGATACTTATATATTATATTAAAAAGGTAATGAATTATGAAATAATAAGATAATGAAAGGTATGTTTAAAAAAAAGTACTGAAAAATGTATTTATTTTACATTTTTTTATAATATAAAAGAATTTATACGACTTATTTGACTTACGACATATTAGAAGTTATTTACGTTGGTTTGACCCATTGTATAAATATCAACTCACTAATGAGCTTTGTTATATTTTTAGATTTTTGAAATCAATTTCAAAATGATCATATTAATAAACTAATTATAATAATATAAACCCCGCGTTGTTACGCAAATAAATTTGTATGTTTATATTGAAAATTTGAGGCACTTTATAATTATTTTTATTCTGTTATGAAAATGATAGATTTTAATATTTATTAAAAAAATGATAAAATTTAAGGTTTGCAAGTATGGATAATTTTAAAAAATAAGGAATTAAGCGAGATTGTACCCTTTACTAACCGATATGTTAGTAGGATGAGGGAATGGGGGTAGTCGAGGGTTGTTGTTCAGAAGACCTGTGGTGGTGATCCTCGTATGGTTCTTAAAGTCTACGAAGTGGGGACGAAATAAAAAAACTCATTAGAACCATTTACTGAAAGATTCATGCACATATAATTTATTTACTTTTCATATTATATTGTATATACTAATATTTTAATATAGCTGTTATAAATATATCTATATATGTATCAACTATATTAAATTAGTATATACAATATTATATATTCAATTAGAAAACATCATATGTCAATAGCCTTTAGGCTATTAAAAATACTTAAAATCACAAGTATGAGGTCAACTGACCGCCATTGGACCCGGTAACACCTCTCCTTCGCATGGAATCACGGTCGGTCAAGTCATCTAGTCCGGCGGAACGCTGAAATTTCGACGATCTATTGACAACTCGTGGCGAAGTGTGAGTTCTGACACTAACAGATCCTAATAAATGTAATGTGTTAGGAGAAGGGGTGTTAGGAGTGGAGGTATGTTAGGAGAGGGGGTGCTAGGAGAGGGGGTGTGTTAGGAGAGGAGGTGTTAAGAGTGGGGGTGTGTTAGGAGAGGGGGTGTTAAGAGTGGAGGTAGGTTAGGAGAGGGGGTTTTAGGAGTGGGGGTATGTTAGGAGAGGAGGTGTTAGGAGTGGGGGTGTGTTAGGAGAGGGGGTGTTAGGAGTGGGGGTGTGTTAGGAGAGGAGGTGTTAAGAGTGGGGGTGTGTTAGGAGAGGAGGTGTTAAGAGTGGGGGTGTGTTAGGAGAGGGGGTGTTAGGAGTGGGGGTGTGTTAGGAGAGGGGGTGTTAAGAGTGGGGGGGTGTTAGGAGAGGAGGTGTTAAGAGTGGGGGTGTGTTAGGAGAGGGGGTGTTAGGAGTGGGGGTGTGTTAGGAGAGGGGGTGTTAAGAGTGGGGGGGGTGTTAGGAGTGGGGGTGTTAGGAGTGGAGGTATGTTAGGAGAGGATGTGTTAGGAGTGGGGGTGTGTTAGGAGAGGAGGTGTTAAGAGTGGGGGTGTGTTAGGAGAGGGGGTGTTAAGAGTGGAGGTAGGTTAGGAGAGGGGGTTTTAGGAGTGGGGGTGTGTTAGGAGAGGGGGTGTTAGGAGTGGGGGTGTGTTAGGAGAGGAGGTGTTAAGAGTGGGGGTGTGTTAGGAGAGGAGGTGTTAAGAGTGGGGGTGTGTTAGGAGAGGGGGTGTTAGGAGTGGGGGTGTGTTAGGAGAGGGGGTGTTAAGAGTGGGGGGTGTTAGGAGAGGAGGTGTTAAGAGTGGGGGTGTGTTAGGAGAGGGAGTGTTAGGAGTGGGGGTGTGTTAGGAGAGGGGGTGTTAAGAGTGGGGGGGTGTTAGGAGTGGGGGTGTTAGGAGTGGAGGTATGTTAGGAGAAGAGGTGTTAGGAGTGGGTGTGTGTTAGGAGAGGAGGTGTTAAGAGTGGGGGTGTGTTAGGAGAGGGGGTGTTAGGATTGGGGGTGTGTTAGGAGAGGAGGTGTTAAGAGTGGGGGTGTGTTAGGAGAGGAGGTGTTAAGAGTGGGGGTGTGTTAGGAGAGGAGGTGTTAAGAGTGGGGGTGTGTTAGGAGAGGAGGTGTTAAGAGTGGGGGTGTGTTAGGAGAGGGGGTGTTAGGAGTGGGGGTGTGTTAGGAGAGGGGGTGTTAAGAGTGGGGGGTGTTAGGAGAGGAGGTGTTAAGAGTGGGGGTGTGTTAGGAGAGGGGGTGTTAGGAGTGGGGGTGTGTTAGGAGAGGGGGTGTTAAGAGTGGGGGGGTGTTAGGAGTGGGGGTGTTAGGAGTGGAGGTATGTTAGGAGAAGAGGTGTTAGGAGTGGGTGTGTGTTAGGAGAGGAGGTGTTAAGAGTGGGGGTGTGTTAGGAGAGGGGGTGTTAGGAGTGGGGGTGTGTTAGGAGAGGGGGTGTTAAGAGTGGGGGGGTGTTAGGAGTGGGGGTGTTAGGAGTGGAGGTATGTTAAGAGTGGGGGTGTTAGGAGTGGAGGTGTGTTAGGAGAAGAGGTGTTAGGAGTGGGGGTGTGTTAGGAGAGGATGTGTTAGGAGTGGGGGTGTGTTAGGAGAGGGGGTGTTAGGAGTGGAGGTGTGTTAGGAGAGGGGGTGTTAGGAGAGGGGGTGTTAGGAGTGGGGGTGTTAGGAGAGGGGGTGTTAGGAGTGGGGGTGTGTTAGGTGAGGGGGTGTTAGGAGTGGGGGTGTGTTAGGAGAGGGGGTGTTAGGAGAGGGGGTGTTAGGAGTGGGGGTGTGTTAGGTGAGGGGGTGTTAGGAGTGGGGGTGTGTTAGGAGAGGGGGTGTTAGGAGAGGGGGTGTTAGGAGTGGGGGTGTGTTAGGTGAGGGACTGTTAGGAGTGGAGGTAGGTTAGGAGAAGGGGTGTTAGGAGTGGAGGTATGTTAGGAGAAGGGGTGTTAGGAGTGGAGGTATGTTAGGAGAGGGGGTGTTAGGAGAGGGGGTGTTAGGAGTGGAGGTGTATTAGGAGAGGGGGTGTTAAGAGTGGGGGTGTGTTAGGAGAGGGGGTGTTAGGAGTGGAGGTGTATTAGGAGAGGGGGTGTTAGAAGTGAGGGTGTGTTAGGAGAGGGGGTGTTAGGAGTGGAGGTGTATTAGGAGAGGGGGTGTTAGAAGTGAGGGTGTGTTAGGAGAGGGGGTGTTAAGAGTGGGGGGGTGTTAGGAGTGGGGGTGTTAGGAGTGGAGGTATGTTAGGAGTGGGGGTGTTAGGAGAGTGGGGGTGTGTTAGGATAAGAGGTGTTAGGAGTGGGGGTGTGTTAGGAGAGGATGTGTTAGGAGTGGGGGTGTGTTAGGAGAGGGGGTGTTAGGAGAGGGGGTGTTAGGAGTGGGGGTGTGTTAGGTGAGGGGGTGTTAGGAGTGGGGGTGTGTTAGGAGAGGGGGTGTTAGGAGAGGGGGTGTTAGGAGTGGGGGTGTGTTAGGTGAGGGAGTGTTAGGAGTGGAGGTAGGTTAGGAGAAGGGGTGTTAGGAGTGGAGGTATGTTAGGAGAGGGGGTGTTAGGAGTGGGGGTGTGTTAGGAGAAGGGGTGTTAGGAGTGGAGGTATGTTAGGAGAGGGGGTGTTAGAAGTGGGGGTGTGTTAGGAGAGGGGGTGTTAAGAGTGGGGGTGTATTAGGAGAGGAGGTGTTAAGAGTGGGGGTGTGTTAGGAGAGGGGGTGTTAGAAGTGGGGGTGTGTTAGGAGAGGGGGTGTTAAGAGTGGGGGTGTGTTAGGAGAGGAGGTGTTAAGAGTGGGGGTGTGTTAGGAGAGGGGGTGTTAGGAGTGGGGGTGTGTTAGGAGAGGGGGGGTGTTAAGAGTGGGGGGGGTGTTAGGAGAGGGGGTGTTAGGAGTGGGGGTGTGTTAGGAGAGGGGGGTGTTAAGAGTGGGGGTGTGTTAGGAGTGGAGGTATGTTAGGAGAGGGGGTGTTAGGAGTGGGGGTGTGTTAGGAGAGGGTGTTAAGAGTGGGGTGTGTTAGGAGAGGGGGTGTTAGAAGTGGGGGTGTGTTAGGAGAGGGGGTGTTAAGAGTGGGGGTGTGTTAGGAGAGGAGGTGTTAAGAGTGGGGGTATGTTAGGAGAGGGGGTGTTAGGAGTGGGGGTGTGTTAGGAGAGGGGGGGTGTTAAGAGTGGGGGTGTGTTAGGAGAGGGGGTGTTAGGAGTGGGGGTGTGTTAGGAGAGGGGGGTGTTAAGAGTGGGGGTGTGTTAGGAGTGGAGGTATGTTAGGAGAGGGGGTGTTAGGAGAGGGTGTTAAGAGTGGGGGTGTGTTAGGAGAGGGTGTTAAGAGTGGGGGTGTGTTAGGAGAGGGTGTGTTAGGAGAGGGGGGGTGTTAAAAGTGGGGGTGTGTTAGGAGAGGGGGGGTGTTAAGAGTGGGGGTGTGTTAGGAGAGGGGATGTTAGGAGTGGGGGTGTGTTAGGAGAGGGGGGTGTTAAGAGTGGGGGTGTGTTAGGAGAAGGGGTGTTAGGAGTGGAGGTATGTTAGGAGAGGGGGTGTTAGGAGAGGGGGTGTTAGGAGTGGGGGTGTGTTAGGTGAGGGTGTTAAGAGTGGGGGTGTGTTAGGAGAGGGGGTGTTAGGAGTGGGGGTGTGTTAGGAGAGGGGGGGTGTTAAGAGTGGGGGTGTGTTAAGAGTGGGGGTGTGTTAGGAGAGGGGATGTTAGGAGTGAGGTTGTGTTAGGAGAAAGGGTGTTAGGAGTGGGGGGGTGTTAGGAGTGGGGGTGTGTTAGGAGAGGGGGGTGTTAGGAGAGGGGGTGTTAGGAGTGGGGTTGTGTTAGGAGAGGGGGTGTTAGGAGAGGGTGTGTTAGGAGTGGAGGTGTGTTAGGAGAGGGGTTGTGAGCTAGGATGGGGTTGTTAGGAGAGGGGGTGTTAGGAGTGGGGGTGTGTTAGGAGTGGGGGTGTGTTAGGAGTGGGGTGTGTTAGGAGTGGAGGTGTTTTAGGAGAGGGGTTGTGAGCTAGGATGGGGTTGTTAGGAGAGGGGTTGTTAGGAGTGGGGGTGTGTTAGGAGAGGGGGTGTTAGGAGTGGGTGTGTGTTAGGAGTGGGGGTGTGTTAGGAGTGGGGGTGTGTTAGGAGTGGGGTGTGTTAGGAGAGGGGTGTTAGAAAAGGGGGTGTTAGGAGTGGAGGTGTGTTAGGAGATGGGTTGTGAGCTAGGAGAGGGGGTGTTAGGAGAGGGGTTGTAAGCTAGGAGTGGGGGTGTTAGGAGAGGGGTTGTGAGCTAGGAGTGGGGGTGTGTTAGGAGAGGGGGTGTTAGGAGAGGGGTTGTGAGCTAGGAGTGGGGGTGTTAGGAGAGGGGTTGTGAGCTAGGAGTGGGTGTGTGTTAGGAGATGGGTTGTGAGCTAGGATGGGGGTGTTAGAAGGGGGGTTGTATTAGGGATGGGGGTGCATTATAGAAGTGACTGCGTTCGTAGAGGTTCGAAGTGTAAGGGAAAGAGAATGCATACGCTTGTTGTAGTTATTGTAGTTATTGTATTTATAGTTATTATTGTAGCTGTAATTATTGTAGTTATTAGGGACAGAAAAGGTAGGAATTGAATGTATGTATATATGCGAAGAAAGCTAACCTCCATAGGGAGTAATAGGAAATATGTGAGTGGTGCCGTGTAGTGTTGTAACAGCGATCCATCTACTGTCGTTGGTAAAACAGACATTTTGCACCTAGTGAGAAACAGAGAAATCACTGTAATGGTTACAGCTTTAGGATTAAACGGCAAACCCAAACACCAATAAACCGATTTAATAATATCTAAACCAATAATATAATATAATAAAATAAGATTAATAATATAATAAGATTCACTAAACCTACTTAACCCTATTAAACTGCTACGACCATATCCCTATAAAACTCTAGACTATTTGCTACCTATTACAATAGTAATAACTTCTACTGTTATTAAACAAAAAGTTTAAAGGTCACCCATATATATTTACCACAGCCCCATTAAATACCCCTAAGCCCCATAAAACATCTCTCAGCCCCTATACCTTAGCTCTATTGAACATATCTCTGCACAATTATATACTCCGCAGCCAGATTAAACATCCCTCACCACCATCATTAGCTCCATTATTTATCCCTCAACCCCATTAGATATCTCTTAACACCATTATATACCCTTCACTCCCATTAGATACCGCTCAGCCCTATTAAACATCCCTCAACCCCATTAGATACCAAAACCTCCCTATACCTTTGCCGTTGTATCCCCTCTATGTAAGGTGTACAGGTGGTGTACAGCTCCAAGGGAACAGTGGCGAGGGTGGGCCATTATGCGAAACAGGAATAGGTCGTGACCTTGGTGAGGTTGAATCAGGGGAAGATGATTTGGAAGGGAAGGAGGAAGATGAGGTAAAAGGTGATGAACAATTTAAGTAGGATGTTAAGAAGGAGGGTGATAAGGGTGTAGAGTGTGTAGTGGAGTGTATATGGAGGGTGTATGGAGGGTGTATGGAGGGTGTATGGAGGGTGTATAGAAGAGTATAGAGGAGGGTGTAGAGAATGAGGAAGGTGAGCAAGGTGAGGAGGGTGTAGAGGAGGGTGTAGAAGAGGGTATAGAGGGTGTAAATGATGGTGAAGATGGCCAGGAAGGTGTAGAGTGTAAACTAATTATACTAATTAATAACTAATAAAGCCTTACGGCGGGCTTATTATTATTAAATTATATGTTTATATTAACATTATATTGCATTATAACAAATTATATTATTAACAATGTAACTAACCAACTGATTATAAAATACAATGTACTATTTCGTTCAATTGATTACATTCACAAATGATTGTAATTAAAAATTGGTAAGTATTTATACTATTACTACACAAATAATCCATAATCCCTAAATGAATACAAAGATACTCGTAAAGGTTAAAGAGCGAAATGAACTCACCGTGTTTATCAGTGGTGAGCAGTAGAGTTCCGCTTGGGTCGAAGGTCAGAGAAGTGACGGGTGCAAAGTGGGCGGGGAAATGAGAAACTAATCCCAGATCGGAGGTGTCATCGGAAACTTTGAACTGAAAGACACGAGACATACACAAAGGGTATCGAGTAAACATAAGTTAATTTGATTTATTTGAATAGGTTATTGTTTTATATGAAATGTAGAGAATGTCTTTATTTTAATGCTTGAAATAGTGTATAGAGTATAGCGTAGATATTAGAGTAGATGGTATGTAGAGTAAAGTATAGAGATTAGAGTAGATAGTATAATGTATATAATAAAAGTAGTATAGAGTAGAGTGTATAGAGTATAGAATATATAGTAGAGAGTATATATTGTAGCATATAGAGTAGAGAGTATAGAGTGTAGCATATAAAGTAGAGAATATAGAGTATAGTATCTATAGTAGAGAGTATAGAGAGTATAATAAAGAATACAGACAAGAGAGTAAAGTTTACATAATACATTAACTATTTAGTTAAATAATAATTATATACAATAATTTGTTATAAGTATTTAAAAATAACAAAATCAGCTGATTTACTGATTAAAGAATGAAATGGTAAACAAAAGTATAAAACTACTCAAGTGTGTAATTCTAATATAAGTTTTGTATGCAAAATATACAATATTTATTTACGATTTCAATAATTAATAAAGATATGGTTTTGCGCTAAAGGATGCAATGATGCAATGATGCAATAGTAACGACGTAATGGTAACGACGCAATGGTAACGACGTAATGGTAACGAGGTAAAATACCTATAAATAGCGCACCAACGGTCTTATGTTTCACTTCCGTGTAATCTACGATGGTAACGATGCCGGCGTGGGCGTGGGCAGACGAGGGTCGGGCTTGCGATGACCTCGCGCCGCTAGAGGTCGAGGAGTCGTAGTCGGCGGTTGCGGGGGCGTAGCGAGTCGACGAAGAGGCGTGGCTCGCGACGGAGGCGGACCCGTAGGTCGAAGAGGCGTGTCCGTGGTGGTGTGACCCAGACGACGGACTGCTACCGGTCAACGTCGTGGCAACGGTCTCGCCGAACATGCTGATGCCTTTGCGTATAGTCTGAAGTATTGCGGAAGCTTCGCATGAACTAGGTTTACAGTTAGAATCATTGTTATGAAGGACTGGACGACGAATGCAATTGTCTTTAAGATTGCAAAATTATTATTAATAAAATTACATTTTTTATGCTTTACAAATGCCCAATATATAATTATAATATTGATGTATATAAATTCTAATGTTTGATGATATCGATAATAAATAGATATATTTACTAAATGAAATGGCATTTCATACTTATTTCTTTAATGTAAGGCGATATAAAATAAATTATAAATAAAAAATATGAAATAATAAATTAGACATAATTTGTTTCATTGACTAGACATTTTATTTATGTTGTAAATTTACATTATTATATTAATCCTGAAAATAGTATTGTCCTAAGGTATTATGCATTTATATCACCACCTTAGATAAATATAAATATATGTCCTCAAACAAATACAGCCTTATCAATAAATATGACCTTATCAATAATATGATTCTGTAAGATAATACAATTCAGTCAGTAATAATGTAAAACAGTCATATAAAAACAAATCATAGTAAAAATGTTTTGCACAGTGCTGCATTTCCAAGAATAGCAAATTTGCCATGAATAGTAATAGATCACATATTCAAATGCATGGTAGATCTGGCCTAATGCAAGCATGTGTATGAAAGGGTCTGAAGGTCAATGACACAATGTAAAACTAAGGGAGATATAAATAACAAACGTTCAAATTTCACATATTGTCAATTGCTGTCATTATTTTTGATGACTCCGCAGATTCTCCCTTAAAGCCACATTTCGCTCGAATCTCGCCCACATTTCGCCCACATTTCGCCCGCATTTCGCTACACTTTATACAAACCTTAGCGGCGCTGATCATAGTGGCGGTGTAGCTTTGCCTTCCATCCGCTGCCATTCCTCCGCAAGACTGATGCATGGGTACCAACTGTAGGAGTCGAATAATCACCGATGAAGATGGCAGAGCAAAGTCATTTCTACGATTTGCTCAAATGAGCAAATCGGAGAGCTTAATAATTACAAATAATTTGTCAATAGTACCAGAAGATATAAAAAGCATTAGTTGGTATGTTTGGTATCATTGGCGACAGATTCTTTGAGAAACCTTATTATCAGCATAAGCTATCCACCTATCTCCGAGGCAGATCGGATTAGCACACAGGCCAGGACTCAGGTAACAAGCTATTTGAAATTACATGATTATTAAAAAAGATCATATATATTTTAATTAAATTTTAACTTTATTATATCATACGCTATAATATTTATAATATAGAATTTATGAATTTCAAAAATTGCAAACAATTATAAAAAAATACAAACATGTAATAGAAAATTTTTCTTTGAAGTTACTTGTATCATAAATAATTATTTTATCAACAAAAGATGCTGCAATAACTCTGAAAATAAAATGATCTTGTTATATAAATTCGATACAATGTCTAGTAATCACATCTAGTATTGATAACGGATTAATTATGGTCATTATATTTTAGTAATACTAACTTGTAGGCATGTTAACTAACTTTTCATTGCATTTCAAGTCTACGATTGGCGAAGTATAAGAGATATTATGTAATTCTTCTCCAGATTTTAACGACAATAGTTTTAAATTACAATATTCCTGATTTGAACTAAAATTGAAATAATATATAACATCGTATTTAATCGTTATTCAATAAAAAAATAATATTTAAAAAATATTCATAATAGAATCAATATTTTCTTAGTATATAAATAAATTATAAATATTAAAATTGCCATTATCGCTATTGGCTATTGTAATTTCTGAATGTAAAAGTAAACTAACCACAGGGAATCACAGATTAGTATCAATGGTTGCTTGCCCAAGAATAAACCTGCTCGTGGAAAGGTAACCATTCATGAAATGTGTTTATTGTAAATTGTGCTTTTTTTTTATTATTTAAGATATAAAATATTTACTGTTTATTTGATATTTAATACAATAACAGCATATATAATTATATATATATATATATATATATATATATATAAATACACATTTATTCAGATATATGACTAAATTGTTTGATTCAATGTCTCATATTATCTTTAGATATTTGGGTATTTTTTATTTAATGAGGTTTATGAATTAATAAGAAATTCTAGTTTATCATAATAGAATTAAAATAACTATATAGTTATATATAGATCTAGAATATAGATTACTATAAGCATATACGTTTAGATATATATACAAATTGAAAATCAATAAGTACAATAAAAAACGTATATTTTAAGGAAATGAATTAATAATTAATTACAGATTCCCCGTCGTGAATTATGATTATAACTTCATTATAGCGGTGTAACGAGAAGTGTGCGTAACGTTGTCGACGGCAACCAACCTTTCGGAGAAGGGGGCAGCACCTTGGCAAAGCGCAGTTGGCCTTGTCGCAGCGAAAAACTTTCGTAAGCCTCGCCGGTTTCCTGTCAGTCGAGGTCAAAGGTTAGAAAACGGAGTTCAGTTACATCGGCACTCGGTTAACAGCTGCAAATCGCAAGTTCAGGTGGATCTCATTGCAAAGATCTCACCGAATAGCGGTACTCGAGATATTTAACTAAATATCGGAAAATCAAATTTGATTAGTCTTTTCACGTGATTCGATAAACCGAGTTTAAATGATTGTAAATAAAGGTATGTGATAATGCTTCCATGTAACAAAGTTCTATAAATAATACAAAATCTACAAAAATCTCAAATGTTATCTAAGAAAAAGTATATAAATAGATGTTGATTTCAAATAAATGTTGAGTTTGCAAATAATGAATTCTTTTACATAACTTGAATTGAACTCGACTCCTACGGAGTAGTAAATTACGACAATTGACTATCGGTGACCAACCGGAATCGACCAGCATTGAACGCCGTTGTTGTAGCCGATAATGAGCAGTAAAGGAGCCGTAGTACGGTTGGTAGCACGACAAAACTCCGGCCCGACTGAGGGATGAGTATCAATGTCTATTCAACTTAAGTAAATTATTAATTTCTATGGCGCAGTTTGATTCTATGCGACTAAAGGTGGTTATTATATGGATATAGCCCAATATTAGTCCTTCGGTTAAATTGTTCTGTTCTAGTTAATTATATACATTAAAACCCGGGTCTACTGAAAAGTTGACGAACCAATGGTTACTAGTTTCGGCTAAATATTTTAAAGTAATATAAAGATATTTATTTATTCTTTAATTATATGGTAACATATCAAGCAAATATCATTCCTGCACTAACTACTACATGATTATGTCCAATCTAGTAAAATAGATTATATTAAAACTTGCATTATATCTAAAACTATATACTTGATCATATAAAAAATATATAATATATATCATAATAAATCTACAAGTATAGAACCTTCAACTTTCTGAAATTCAAGCCAAAGTACTTTCTCGCGGTTATCCACTTTTGGAGGAGCAGTAGTATAGCTCTATGAATTAAATTACAATTATTAATAATAAGGGGCTTAGTACATTAATATTATATAAAATATATATTACAAATTTATTTTATGTACTTATACGAATTTAAAGTATCATGAAGAAATAAATATTTACTAACCGGTACTACATCTTGTATAAAATCAACAACACTTTCGATAACTGTTTTATCTCTGAAAATAAAAGTAAAAATATGTCTTGTAAATAGAGTAAAAATGCATGCAAAATACGTGAATCACTCTAAACCAAACTGTATTCGAGTATTCATTATTAATAATATATTATTATAAACAGTAGTAAAATCTATGAATATTATATAATAATTAGTTGAGAAATAAAAATGAAATTGAAGAATAATATTGATATAAGTTTAGGAGTTTTATAAGATTTGAAATACTTTATTATATAATGTATAAACTAAGTAAAATATTATATTTGTTCAAAAAAAAGTAATAATTATATAATATTGTTATGACTTATATTCAATCATATTTACACAAAAGTATATTTAAAAGTAAAGTAAAATAATACTATTAAATAATTGGTAGTTTGAATTTGAAAATTTCAAGGAAATTTTTGTATTTAGAATATATATTATTAATTCATTAAATTGCTATTTAAGTTAATTTCATCATAAAAAAATATGATAATATTAACTAATGAATATAGACAAAATTCATATACTAATTATAAATTATACTAATAATTGTAATAATTTGCTAGCATTGAATGAATTATCATTAAATAGAATATATATTTTTAAAAAATGATATATATTTATAATCACAATTACCGATTTATATAATATTAAATTCTAACGAAACAGTTTGAGGTCTGATTATAACTCCACTTGGTTTATGATGTTTCCATGTTGAGTCTGCAGACATTTCATAAATTCAATTTTTAAACAATTTATTAATCGATCATTTTATAATACAAAATAATTGTTTATACGCAAATCGAATGACAAAATCCAAATATATGTCACGTGTGAATATTTACTATGAATATATGAATAATTTATATAATGTCCAATGAAAATTGATGTAAATAGCACTAGCTACTTTTGATTTTTTTGATTTCTTATTTTCTATTTAAATGCAATGTTCGTGTTATTACAATATTAAAAAAAACCACATTTATGTATATTTAAAATGATACTAGTTACGCATCTGACATTATTTTAACGATAACAATATGTCTAGTAAATTCTGATTTGTTAGAAATTTAACAAATAATTTTAAATTTCATTATTTACATCTGATATCCCAACAACATGATCACTGTTTTTCTTATAAATTAATAATATATATTAAGTAAATAAGTTTCGAAGATATTGTATATGATTATTTTGAAATAAAAGTGTACTAAATAACTGTCATGTCTAGTGAAGTGTGCAGTACACCTATTTATGTACGGTTACCAGATACAATTAAGGACATGTATCACAATGATAGTAATGGAAACTTATCTCCTATTTCGATTAAAAGAAGAAGTTATATGAGAGGTTATTATTATTTAATTACAAATCTATATTATATATTAATGATTTTAAATTTATAATAACTAAAACAATATTAATATAATATTACTGAACCACAGCAATTTACAAAATTTTAAAATGAATTTATATTTTATTTTATAATATATATATATTGTATAGTTTAAAATGTTGTATACTCGACACCAGGAACTACTTCACTTTACAAAAATGATGTTTGTATGTCGTGTACAAAATCAATTGATACAGAAGAACTTATTTTTAGACTGAATTCTACTTGGCATCGTAATTGTTTCAGGTTTTCAATGAAATCGTCTTTAAGTCTAATACTCTTGGCGACTATAATATTATATTATATATGAGTTTAATATCTTCATAGGCATGTAAAAGTTATATATATTAAGACTTTTTATTAGAATTCCTACATATTTATTAATTATATGAACCTTCCATAGTAAAATAATATATTATTTAAATATTAACTATTAATAAATTATAGATATATTTAAATCTATTGAAATGATTCTAAATAATTTTATAAAATCTAGATTTTATGCATTTGTATATAAAAAGTTGTAGTTATTAAAAAATATATTAGATATTGTAATATAATTTTATCTTTATTTAGGTAAATTAATACTTTACATTAATTATTATCTTTGTTTCAATATGGGCTTACTAAACTGGTTATAACTAGTCCGACATAACACAATAAATATTTTGATTGACAGATGCAAGATCTGCAAGAATGCCCTATACTCATGGTACTTTTCACACAACGGCGATCTATATTGCCACAGCGACTTCAAGCACACATTCTACAATCTGTGTAATTCGTGCGCTACCACTATTTCAGGTCCCATTATGGTTAGACTCTTCACTTCCACTTCGACCCCACCACCTATCACGTGATATATACGCTTTAGGATACACGTTACCTTAGACATGTCATTACCATACAAGACAATGACTGTAACTATTTGGTACATTAACTAGGCATTAGGTTCCTTAATGACAACCTTTGGTGCATTGCAGTATTCTATTTAAAATTAATTTATTAAAAACTAGGGAAACTAGGGAAACTAAGGATTTCATTATAAAGCTAGTTTATCATTTTCGTCTATATTATATATTATTATATCATTGTACTATTTCATTTATATTCTAGATATTATTAACATTTGTTCTAAATAATGATATTCAATATTAATTTTAAAATGCACTTTCTACTTTATACTTCTAGTCAAATAAAGACAATCCTCTTCGTCTATTGACTATTCAAGTCCTTAGTTTCCCATTCCAAAGCAATATATTGTCAGATCACTGAGGTAATAAATCAAGACACCCTTGTGGTTTCTTTGATGGTGAAAACTTAGCTGGTGTTTTAATAGAAATAGGGTGTCAAATAATACCTTCTTAGCAGTGTAGTAAAAATCAGCGTTTTACTGTGTTCTATACCACACAATAAAACTATACAATGGTCATTCACTTACATATCACATTCCTTCGTTCTATCAACCCTCACACACTAAATCTACACGTTCTTCCCATAAATGTATCCTGGGAACAAAACAAATAATTAATGTGTGAAGCTATTGTGTTTAAATATATTGTCTTTTTATTACCCCAGTAATTTACACTAATTTTGGGTTGTGTGTTTAGGTGGACATTATCAATTATATAGTGAAATCTGCCATGTATTCATGTGTATACTCAATAACATACACTATAACTCGTATGTGTGGTACATATACACTTTATTGTATATGTAGTGTACATTATAGTGCATTATACACAGCATAATTAAAATATTTAAATAACATCAGGTTTTTTACATAAGATATTTCATTATTATTATTATTATAATATTAATAATCAAATATGTATTTAGGATATGATATTATTAAAATATTAAATTCAATATATTATTTTAGTATTTCTGCAAATAAACATAATTATTTTTTATTTATATCAAATTAATCCATAGAATCTATAAATATAAAAAAGGTTTCATTTTAGTTTAATTTATGTTGTATTTTATAAACAAGGTATAACCAGGGTTAAGTTTATTATATATAATTTATGCATTTGTTCTATTACATATAATAATTGTTAGAACATTTTATCTTCAAATTAATCTTGATAATAATTATAATAACTATTTATAAAATAATAAATATTTCATAATATTGCCTATATGATATATATTATAAACTATATATCACACAATTTAGACTATGACTCTTTATTGTTACATAACATATGGCAAAGTTCTAGATAGCAAGCAGTTTTTTATAATTATATCTATAATATAGTCACATTAAGAAGTAATACGTATATATAAAGTGTAGATCCAACTTTAGTAAAGTATTTTTATTTATTATGCTTAAATATAATTATATAATAGTAGGGGTTTAAATCACTGTTAGCTATATTCGTTTCATATAAATCATTTCTCTATTTATATCTGTTCTTTTTAGCTCGAGAACGAATATAGAATATTCTGATTCCAACCGGATTTCGTTTTCAATCGTTTTTAGAGATCTCACATTATTGCAACCCGCTATTTGGACGTTTTGGTGACTTTAACACGTAATATGAATGCGTGGATGCGCTGTACAACGGTTCAACGGCCCGTCGAGTGTTCTCCAGTCAATTAGTGCTGCCTTTGAATTATTCTACGTTATCTTGTCTATCTAGGCACTTCAATAATCAACCAAAGGCGCACTACCCGTGACACTGTACTCTGTACACTGTACACTGTACTCGCCTCTCCATTGCTGCCAGTTACCGACGACCCTCTACTATACACACGACTTGTCAATCAAATGTATAGTTTTATCTATAGATACCATATATGACATATAGCCAAATCATATATGAAATACGATTAATGGATTGATTTTATTATCTTCTATGTAATTTAATTGATTATTATATAACTAGTACCCGTTATTATTATAAAATTATCATATTCAAGCCGCCACTCGGGTCGTGTAAATAGATTAAAGTAGTAAATAGAGTGGCTGGTAGTTCAGTGTAAAGAAAACTAGATAGAGTAGAGTGAGTATAGAGTTATGTAGTAGAATGAGTGGCTAGTAGTGTAGAGTAGAGTAGATTTATGGTAGTGAGTGTGGAGTAGACTAGATAGAGTATACTATAGTGTAGTGTAGAGTAGAGTAGGGCGATATAAGTGTAGTGTAGTAGTGTAGAGTAATGTTAGTATAGTGTAGTAGTTTAGAGTGATTTATAATAATTTGTGCATTGAATGCTTACAAAATAATAAATAATATCTAGTTATGATATTAATAACAGAATGCTGGTGATTTTTTTGTCAATATTATTTATAGTATATAACACAGGGATCCAGGGACTTAATATTATTATTTGATCATTAGCAGTGATCAGCGATTCTTTGTGTTCACGTAATCTCCCTCCAACAGCGATATAGTTGTCATTGTTTCTTACCCAATCCGCCATTATTACTATTGCGTAACATTTTATAATAGCTCTCACGATTTTTCGTGTTAAATTTGTAAACCAACTTATATAGTTTTGAATATATGAATTGTTATATAATATTACCTAACTTTATATTAATGAGTAGAACTATATTAAGTATTATCAATTGTATTTTCTTCTACCCGCTGATTGTATTTCATTTATGAATCTCGTCAATACGAGTAAGTTAATGTCAATTTTGTAAAATGATGTATTCATTGATATTAGTATTAATATTAGTATTAGTATTAGTATTATCATTGGCATTAGTATTAGCATTAGTATTAGCATTAGTATTAGTATTAGTATTAGTATTAGTATTAGTATTAGTATTAGTATTAGTATTAGTATTAGTATTAGTATTAGTATTAGTATTAGTATTAGTATTAGTATTAGTATTAGTATTAGCATTAGCATTAGCATTAGTATTAGTATTAGTATCAGTATCAGTATCAGTATTAGTATTAGTATTAGTATTAGTATTAGTATTAGTATTAGTATTAGTATTAGTATTAGTATTAGTATTAGTATTAGTATTAGTATTAGTATTAGTATTAGTATTAGTATTAGTATTAGTATTAGTATTAGTATTAGTATTAGTATTAGTATTAGTATTAGTATTAGTATTAGTATTAGTATTAGTATTAGTATTAGTATTAGTATTAGTATTAGTATTAGTATTAGTATTAGTATTAGTATTAGTATTAGTATTAGTATTAGCATTAGCATTATCATTAGCATTAGCATTAGCATTAGCATTAGCATTAGTATTAGTATTAGTATTAGCATTAGTATCAGTATCAGTATCAGTATCAGTATCAGTATCAGTATCAGTATCAGTATCAGTATCAGTATCAGTATCAGTATCAGTATCAGTATCAGTATCAGTATCAGTATCAGTATCAGTATTAGTATTAGTATTAGTATTAGTATTAGTATTAGTATTAGTATTAGTATTAGTATTAGCATTAGCATCAGCATCAGCATCAGCATCAGTATCAGTATCAGTATCAGTATCAGTATCAGTATCAGTATCAGTATCAGTATCAGTATCAGTATCAGTATCAGTATCAGTATCAATATCAGTATCAGTATCAGTATCAGTATTAGTATTAGTATTAGTATTAGTATTAGTAGTAGTATTAGTATTAGTATTAGTATTAGTATTAGTATTAGCATTAACATCAGTATCAGTATTAGCATTAGCATCAGTATCAGTATCAGTATCAGTATCAGTATCAGTATCAGTATCAGTATCAGTATCAGTATTAGTATTAGTATTAGTATTAGTATTAGTATTAGTATTAGTATTAGTATTAGTATTAGTATTAGTATTAGTAGTAGTATTAGTAGTAGTATTAGTATTAGTAGTAGTATTAGTATTAGTATTAGTATTAGTATTAGCATTAACATTAGCATTAGCATTAACATTAGCATTAACATTAGTATTAGCATTAGCATTAGCATTATCATTATCATTAGTATTATCATTAGTATTAGTATTAGTATTAGTATTAGCATTAACATTAACATTAACATTAACATTAACATTAGCATTAGTATTAGTATTAGTATTTGTATTAGTATTAGTATTAGTATTAGTATTAGTATTAGCATTAGTATTAGTATTAGTATTAGTATTAGTATTAGTATTAGTATTAGTATTAGTATTAGTATTAGTATTAGTATTAGTATTAGCATTAACATTAGCATTAACATTAGCATTAACATTAGCATTAACATTAGTATTAGCATTAGCATTAGCATTATCATTAACATTAGCATTAACATTAGCATTAGTATTAGTATTAGTATTATCATTAGTATTAGCATTAACATTAACATTAACATTAACATTAACATTAGCATTAGTATTAGTATTAGTATTAGTATTAGTATTAGTATTAGCATTAACATTAGTATTAGCATTAACATTAGTATTAGTATTAGTATTAGTATTAGCATTAGCATTAACATTAACATTAGCATTAACATTAGTATTAGCATTAGCATTAGCATTAGCATTATCATTAGTATTATCATTAGTATTAGTATTAGTATTAGTATTAGCATTAACATTAACATTAACATTAACATTAACATTAACATTAACATTAACATTAACATTAACATTAACATTAACATTAACATTAACATTAACATTAACATTAACATTAACATTAACATTAGCATTAGTATTAGTATTAGTATTAGTATTAGTATTAGTATTAGTATTATTATTAGTATTAGTATTATTATTATTATTAGTATTAGTATTAGTATTAGTATTAGTATTAGTATTAGTATTAGTATTATCATTAGTATTAGTATTAGTATTAGCATTAACATTAGTATTAGTATTAGTATTAGTATTAGTATTAGCATTAGCATTAACATTAACATTAGCATTAACATTAGCATTAACATTAGTATTAGCATTAGCATTAGCATTAGCATTATCATTAGTATTATCATTAGTATTAGTATTAGCATTAACATTAACAATAACATTAACATTAACATTAACATTAACATTAACATTAACATTAACATTAACATTAACATTAACATTAACATTAACATTAACATTAACATTAACATTAACATTAGCATTAACATTAACATTAACATTAACATTAACATTAACATTAGCATTAGTATTAGTATTAGTATTAGTATTAGTATTAGTATTAGTATTAGTATTAGTATTAGTATTAACATTAACATTAACATTAACATTAGTATCAGCATTACCATTAGTATTAACAGTAGTATTAGTATTAGTATTAGTATTAGTATTAGTATTATCATTATTATTAGTATTAGTATTAGTATTAGTATTAGCATTAGCATTAACATTAACATTAACATTAACATTAACATTAACATTAACATTAACATTAACATTAACATTAACATTAACATTAGCATTAGTATTAGTATTAGTATTAGTATTAGTATTAGTATTAGTATTAGTATTAGTATTAGTATTAGTATTAGTATTAGTATTAGCATTAGCATTAGCATTAGCATTAACATTAGCATTAACATTAGTATTAGCATTAGCATTAGCATTAGCATTAGCATTAGCATTAGTATTATCATTAGTATTAGTATTAGTATTAGTATTAGCATTAACATTAACATTAACATTAACATTAACATTAACATTAACATTAACATTAACATTAACATTAACATTAACATTAACATTAACATTAACATTAACATTAGCATTAGCATTAGTATTAGTATTAGTATTAGTATTAGTATTAGCATTAACATTAACATTAACATTAACATTAGTATCAGCATTACCATTAGTATTAACAGTAGTATTAGTATTAGTATTAGTATTAGTATTAGTATTAGTATTAGTATTAGTATTAGTATTAGTATTAGTATTAGCATTAACATTAGTATTAGCATTTGTATTAGTATTTGTATTAGTATTATCATTAGTATTAGCATTAACATTAACATTAACATTAACATTAACATTAACATTAACATTAACATTAACATTAACATTAACATTAACATTAACATTAGCATTAGTATTAGTATTAGTATTAGTATTAATATTAGTAGTAGTATTAGTATTAGTATTAGTATTAGAATTAGCATTAACATTAAATTATCATTAGTATTAACATTAGTATTAGCATTAGCATTAGCATTAGCATTATCATTAGTATTATCATTAGTATTAGTATTAGTATTAGTATTAGCATTAACATTAACATTAACATTAACATTAACATTAACATTAACATTAACATTAACATTAACATTAACATTAACATTAACATTAACATTAACATTAACATTAGTATTAGTATTAGTATTAGTATTTGTATTAGTATTAACATTAACATTAACATTAACATTAACATTAACATTAACATTAACATTAACATTAACATTAACATTAACATTAACATTAGTATTAGTATTAGTATTAGTATTAGTATTAGTATTAGTATTAGTATTAGTATTAGTATTAGTATTATCATTAGTATTAGTATTAGTATTAGCATTAACATTAGTATTAGTATTAGTATTAGTATTAGTATTAGCATTAGCATTAACATTAACATTAGCATTAACATTAGCATTAACATTAGTATTAGTATTAGCATTAACATTAACAATAACATTAACATTAACATTAACATTAACATTAACATTAACATTAACATTAACATTAACATTAACATTAACATTAACATTAACATTAACATTAACATTAACATTAACATTAACATTAACATTAACATTAACATTAGCATTAACATTAGTATTAGCATTAGTATTAGTATTAGTATTTGTATTAGTATTAGTATTATCATTATTATTAGTATTAGTATTAGTATTAGTATTAGTATTAGTATTAGTATTAGTATTAGTATTAGTATTAATATTAGTAGTAGTATTAGTATTAGTATTAGTATTAGAATTAGCATTAACATTAAATTATCATTAGTATTAACATTAGTATTAGCATTAGCATTAGCATTAGCATTATCATTAGTATTATCATTAGTATTAGTATTAGTATTAGTATTAGCATTAACATTAACATTAACATTAACATTAACATTAACATTAACATTAACATTAACATTAACATTAACATTAACATTAACATTAACATTAACATTAACATTAACATTAACATTAACATTAGTATTATCATTAGTATTAGCATTAACATTAACATTAACATTAACATTAGTATCAGCATTACCATTAGTATTAACAGTAGTATTAGTATTAGTATTAGTATTAGTATTAGTATTATCATTAGTATTAGTATTAGTATTAGTATTAGTATTAGTATTATCATTAGTATTATCATTAGTATTAGTATTAGTATTAGTATTAGTATTAGTATTAGTAGTAGTATTAGTATTAGTATTAGTATTATAATTAGCATTAACATTAGCATTAACATTAGCATTAACATTAGCATTAACATTAGTATTAGCATTAGCATTAGCATTATCATTAGTATTATCATTAGTATTAGTATTAGTATTAGTATTAGCATTAACATTAGCATTAACATTAGTATTAGCATTATCATTAGTATTATCATTAGTATTAGTATTAGTATTAGTATTAGCATTAACATTAACATTAACATTAACATTAACATTAACATTAACATTAACATTAACATTAACATTAACATTAACATTAGCATTAGCATTAACATTAACATTAACATTAACATTAACATTAACATTAACATTAACATTAACATTAACATTAACATTAACATTAACATTAGCATTAGTATTAGTATTAGTATTAACAGTAGTATTAGTATTAGTATTAGTATTAGTATTATCATTAGTATTATCATTAGTATTAGTATTAGTATTAGTATTAGTATTAGTAGTAGTATTAGTATTAGTATTAGTATTAGCATTAACATTAACATTAACATTAACATTAACATTAACATTAACATTAACATTAACATTAACATTAACATTAACATTAACATTAACATTAACATTAACATTAACATTAACATTAACATTAACATTAACATTAACATTAGTATCAGCATTACCATTAGTATTAACAGTAGTATTAGTATTAGTATTAGTATTATCATTAGTATTATCATTAGTATTAGTATTAGTATTAGTATTAGTATTAGTAGTAGTATTAGTATTAGTATTAGTATTAGCATTAACATTAACATTAACATTAACATTAACATTAACATTAACATTAGCATTAGTATTAGTATTAGTATTAGTATTAGTATTAGTATTAGTATTAGTATTAGTATTAGTATTAGTATTAGTATTAGTATTAGTATTATCATTAGTATTAGTATTAGTATTAGCATTAGCATTAGCATTAGTATTAGTATTAGCATTAGTATTAGCATTAGTATTAGCATTAGCATTAGTATTAGCATTAGTATTAGTATTAGCATTAGTATTAGCATTAACATTAACATTAACATTAACATTAACATTAGCATTAGTATTAGTATTAGTATTAGTATTAGTATTAGTATTAGTATTAGTATTAGTATTAGTATTAGTATTAGTATTAGTATTAGTATTAGTATTAGTATTAGTATTAGTATTAGTATTAGTATTAGTATTAGCATTAGCATTAGTATTAGTATTAGTATTAGTATTTGTATTAGTATTATCATTAGTATTAGTATTAGCATTAACATTAACATTAACATTAGCATTAGTATTAGTATTAGTATTAGTATTAGTATTAGTATTAGTATTAGTATTAGTATTAGTATTAGTATTAGTATTAGTATTAGTATTAGTATTAGTATTAGTATTAGTATTATCATTAGTATTAGTATTAGTATTAGCATTATCATTAGTATTAGTATTAGTATTAGCATTAGCATTAGCATTAGTATTAGTATTAGCATTAGTATTAGCATTAGTATTAGCATTAGCATTAGTATTAGTATTAGCATTAGCATTAGCATTAGCATTAGCTTTAGCATTAGTATTAGCATTAGTATTAGTATTAATATTAGCGTTACCGTTAGTGTTAGTGTTAGCATTAGCAATAATATTAATATTAGAATTTTCATTATCATTAATATTAGATAAAAATCCATTTACTAGAGATAGAACATTCAAAGATTATTTCTCAAACATACTCAGAACCTAGATAATTCTTATCGGTGATATCGTCATATCGGTGATATCGTGATATCTGTACTTGGTTTAGAATTTGAGACTACTGATAGAGTTGGTTCACATAATTATATTATATATATTGTATTCAAATGTAGTTATAAAGCCGCATGTATTCTATAATGTACTGTATGCATATCTTCTAAAATAGCATGTCTTTATTATTAAATTATAAGTTTACTTTGAGATATCTGAAATAAAGCTTCAATATAATTGTTTTAAACAATAAAGAACTGTGTATTAACATCTCACTTTTGTATAATAAAAAATCCTTTCAAAAGAATAGTCAACTTTACAATGATACTATTCAGTAAACTTTCCATTGTGATATAGATTATGTATATTAACTGAGGTACCTTTTCAACCAAGAATGCTCATCTGGAGTATTAGTTGGGTAAGCAGTGATTATATATTTTAAATGCAAATATGTTTACTATTATATTTTATATATGTTTACTAAAATATATAATATACTTGAATTAATAAGTTAGGTATATTTTTGATATACCATATATATAATATTGAATAGTTTTTATATTTTATTAATATATAACAACTTAACTAATTAAAATTAGGATATGTATGGATTGTTGTAATTAAAAATAAAGAATTCTATTTATATCGTATTACGTCATTTTACTAAACTTCTCTTTATGCATAGTTTTGTGGATATTTCTAGATTACATATATAATTTATGCTCTTTTATCGTGTATGTCTATTTTTTCTAACTCGGCATGAGTCACCCAGCTTTGGAAAGCAGATGTTTTATATTCCTGTCACCATGAGATCAAAATTAATACTAGTTCAATATATAACTATGTTATACTTTGCCAAGGTTTTAATTATGTCTAGTTGAGTAGTTATAGTCTATTTATGAATATTTTAACTGAATCCATGTATATATTTTAAATATGTATATATTAAAGCATTAAAATAATAGTATCTCCCTCTCCCTCTCCCTCTCCCTCTCCCTCTCCCTCTCCCTCTCCCTCTCCCTCTCCCTCTCCCTCTCCCTCTCCCTCTCCCTCTCCCTCTCCCTCTCCCTCTCCCTCTCCCTCTCCCTCTCCCTCTCCCTCTCCCTCTCCCTCTCCCTCTCCCTCTCCCTCTCCCTCTCCCTCTCCCTCTCCCTCTCCCTCTCCCTCTCCCTCTCCCTCTCCCTCTCCCTCTCCCTCTCCCTCTCCCTCTCCCTCTCCCTCTCCCTCTCCCTCTCCCTCTCCCTCTCCCTCTCCCTCTCCCTCTCCCTCTCCCTCTCCCTCTCCCTCTCCCTCTCCCTCTCCCTCTCCCTCTCCCTCTCCCTCTCCCTCTCCCTCTCCCTCTCCCTCTCCCTCTCCCTCTCCCTCTCCCTCTCCCTCTCCCTCTCCCTCTCCCTCTCCCTCTCCCTCTCCCTCTCCCTCTCCCTCTCCCTCTCCCTCTCCCTCTCCCTCTCCCTCTCCCTCTCCCTCTCCCTCTCCCTCTCCCTCTCCCTCTCCCTCTCCCTCTCCCTCTCCCTCTCCCTCTCCCTCTCCCTCTCCCTCTCCCTCTCCCTCTCCCTCTCCCTCTCCCTCTCCCTCTCCCTCTCCCTCTCCCTCTCCCTCTCCCTCTCCCTCTCCCTCTCCCTCTCCCTCTCCCTCTCCCTCTCCCTCTCCCTCTCCCTCTCGCTCTCGCTCTCGCTCTCCCTCTCCCGAAGAGTCTATATTCTATGATATCTGTCTATACAATATGCACCATATATGAGATGACAGTGTCATATGTGCAATATGTGCAATGTATTGTGTTTTTTTTGATACCATATAACAGGTGAACGTAATGGGTTACGTAATATGTTATTGATCGCGTATTACTACGGTTCAACATTATAATGCATTGCTTTGATTCTTAATTTTAGTTCTACATAAACAATGTATTTACTTGTTGGGTTTTATTATATAATATATCTCATTTGTATTCATTATTTATTTACATTATTTAAAACCCATTCTTTAATATAGATTAACAAAATAGATTATTATCTATGTATGTAATATATCATATACGATTATATTATATAACATTTGTTCACAATAAGGGATAAACTGAAAATGGCAAAAATGTATTTTTAGATCTGCACGATTTATCAATATCCTATTAATTATTTATAGATCACAGCAACTTCTATATATAACATTCTACCGCGAGAGGTTTATAGGCAACTCAATAATTCTCCTACGATAAGTTTACTACATACATCTATTTTTACATCTTATTATTACTTATATCATTATAATATCGCACCACCAATATTTTAATAATAATGCTGATCTCAGTAGTTAAAGTAGACCCGAAGTAATATTTACATAATTATGATTAATTAGTTTTTGTTGACCAGTCCATTGTTGACCATAACTAGGGTTCCTGTGAAACCTTTTAATGTGCAGTACAACAATACAATGTACAGTGTACATTGTATTGTTGTACAGTGTACAGTGTTCAATGTTCATGTTATTTATATATAAGATTAATATGTAATAACACGGCATAATTTAAAGTGTAAATTCTATAAAATTTACTCTAAATTATAAAATAAAATATATGTAGTATACAGTATATATTTTACAATGTATAGTTCGGTAATTAGTGTACACTGTACAATGTACATTAAACACTTTGTTTCAATTTATAATATATGGAAATTTAATAAATTAAAATTTTAAATCTCAGAGAATATTGACATAACTACGTACTCGGAATAATAGATATACTATTTAATAAACCTGTACGCATTTCGACATTACTTTGCGTGTTTATTTGAACCCACAACAAATGTACTTCAACCATTAACTACTTACTAGGTGGCCGGAGACCATAACTACCACCCGGAGTGTTTTCGGTGTACGGACTGCGAACATCTCATCGGCGACAGTGAGATATTCACTCTAAGGGAGAGAAGTCTACTTTACTGGTGAGTCATCGCTCTTATATTCAGTTTCAGCTCTATGCATATATACATTAGAATATTGGGTGTATAAATATGTATAAATGTATAAATATTTTTGTATTTTTTTAAAATTTATACTTTAAAATACATACACACTTTTCACTTATAAAATCATCATAGCTATATGTTTTCTTCAGTTTATGAATTGTATGCCTTTTAATTTAATTTTACATAAACATTTAGTTTCTACCAGGGTAAACTCATTTTCAAATACATTATATTATTATAGTATCATTACAACATGTTTTCAATTATTACCTTTTTTGAAAATAAATGATCATCCTATTTATTTGATTTATAAATAAAAGGATATATTGTTTTAATATTCATATTCCATATTACATATATATTATTTAGGATGTATCATCGTGTATTATAATAATAATCAGTGATTCCTTTCTAGTCTGTATATCGCTATAGTATTCATATTACTTTTATTTAATAATCCAGAAACCCGCAACTTTTTATCGTAAGTGACTGATTACATTCGACATTTGTAGTTGGTGACGTATTTGCTATAAATAGATTTATTTCTATTGAATTATAGTTCCTATGCGGTACGAGCTAAGTTAGTTATTCACGGGTCTTGGACAGTACAATGTACTGCGTACACTGTACACTGTACACTGTACACTATATTGTGTAAATACATTACACAGTATACTATATATATATATATATATATATATATATATATATATATATATATATATATATAGTATAGAGGTTTTGGTATAATCAAAGTACCATTTATACGATATAAATTGCGTTTTGTTACTACTAAAGCACTCCTTATATAGTATACAGTGGGTTTTCGTAGCGCCAGTATCTTACACGTACGATTTACATTATCGTGACGTTCCGATCCTACGCGATGTTATTGTTTTCTTTCCTATGGAATAAAATGCCGTCACTACTGTTATGTAACGTGACCGATAATATCTCATCGCCCGCCATCTTTGATTAAACAGCGCTACTTATTACGCCCCCCCCCTGTCGCGCTATACGCCACGCCCACTTCCGTTACTTGAATGTAAAGCAGATGTCCACAAGATCTTTGCTCCTCCCACCAGAAATGTAATTAGCAGAGATTACGCCGCACCGTATAGTGGCAGATTAAACCCACCAGCGTTTCACACTCCGCTGGCCACTCCCCTTTCCCTCTCGGCTGTGTTATACGGCAGTTCCGGCGATGAATAATTAGATCATAATCGTATAGTCTTGTAAATTTATAACGTTACCGATAACACGAGAATCCTACATGTAAAAGACTCCATGTACGGTATTATCAGCTATAACGTATTCATTTCCTAGTTATACTCGGCTTGCCCAGGATATACTGTAGGTTTGTTTTTCGCTAATCGAGGTCCCTGCTACTGTTAATTAACTGATACCTATATCCATATACTTACCTATAGATTGTATTGCGAATTCCCTTGTTTATTTTTAAAATTGTAATTGATATTTTTATGTAGTTGGACAACTTTCAAGTTGTATTCTAAGTTCACCTTCTGCTACTGCCGTTAATTCTATTACTACAATTACTATAATTACCTATGTTACTTTTATTACTTCCGTTACTTCCGTTAATTCTATTACTACAATTACTACAAATACTACAATTACCTGGGTTACTTTTGTTACTTCCGTTACTTCTATTACTACAATTACTACCATTACCTATGTTACTTCTGTTTCTACCGTTACTTCTATTACTACAATTACTACCATTACCTATGTTACTTCTGTTTCTACCGTTAATTCTATTACTACAATTACTACAATTACCTATGTTACTTTTATTACTTCCGTTACTTCCGTTAATTCTATTACTACAATTACTACCATTACCTATGCTACTTTTATTACTTCCGTTACTTCCGTTACTACAATTACTACAATTACTACAAATACTACAATTACCTGGGTTACTTTTGTTACTTCCGTTACTTCTATTACTACAATTACTACAATTACCTATGTTACTTTTGTTACTTCCGTTACCTCCATTCTTTAGTGGATAGGCAATTAGTAGAATGTGACTCACCAAACCTCTCCATAACCTCTCTACACATATTTTATTTCCTACCATTATATTACCACCAACCTCTCATACTGCATTATCCTTATTATTTCAGCTATCTCCCATTTATTGAGACTTGATATACTAATATTCAAAATCTAACACATATTAATATACCAGCTGTATATTATACAATATTATATAATTTTTATATTGTAATCTTAATCTTAACATAATATTATTTGCTTATCTATTTTCTGTGGCAATTTTTGTGTTTTATTATTTTTATTTATTTTTTCTATTATTCAATAATTTTAATAAATAGAATAAAAGGATTAATGATAAAATAAAATAATTTAGTAATAATTTGATAATATAATTACTCTAAATATGGGTAAATAAATTGTTAGCTAAAATATCATTTTGTTTGCAATTATACTGTATTTTGTTACCTGCCCAAGTAATTTTGAATATGACATAAAATATTACTACGTCTATATTTATATTAATACCATATGATTTAAAGACGGGTGTATACAATATTCTGTCATTTATGTCTCATTTGACCTCATATTTGACAGTGGTTCGTGTGACCCCGTGAACTATAGAGGTCATGTTGTGCGACTGTTGTCTTTTCCAATGTGTTCCCGTGGTCGCGACATAGAAATTGTGTCGATGGCATCGATACGAAACTCCTCCCGACGCTGGCGTCATCATATGGACACCCCGAACAGATTCAGAGTTACCAGGTAAATGTTGTGAACGAATGAAAGATTGAGGAGTTAATGGAAGTATAAAACCCAGGAAACAAAAAGTAATTTCATTGTTTTTATGTTTTTTCACAATATTTCACCTTTATTACATTTTTATTTATTAGTTTTCATTGTTTTTTAGCGATTAATAAAGACCTAATATGGCAAATTTTGGGATTAATCAATGTTGATAAGTATTATTATTTTGTGTAAACTTTCAAAATTCCTATTATGACTTATTACATAAGTATTGCGAACTAATCCATATCAATATTCAAATTATTTATTTCCAAGATAAATTGTCTTTAAAAATAATTTAGAAATTAATCACAAATTCATTTCTACTCCCAAATCCTTACTATAAAAAATAACATAAGTTTAAATTAAGATATTTATTAAAATTATAATAAATTAAGTATATAATCGATTTTAGATGTATGGTATATTATTATATGATTGTGGTACATACTACATGGTACATTGCATATGGTACACTGTACGTGCTACATTGTACATAGTGTTGCTATCTGAAAGTATGTTTTTCTTATATCTCCATATCAGTTTTTATTTGTTTTGGAATCAGATACGTTAATTTTCCTAATGCCTTGCTTTATCATATAACATCAAACTATATTTAATTTTTATTTATGTAAATACCAAGTATTGATTTCTAAATACTGCCCGCTCAATTGGTTAACAGATTTTCTAACACTATTCTGTTATATATTTTATTTGTTCTCTATGAATATAATTTAAATGTAATTTAAATATAATATGAATATAATTTAAATGTAATTTAAATATAATATGAATATAATTTAAATGTAATTTAAATATAATATGAATATAATTTAAATGTAATTTAAATATAATATGAATATAATTTAAATGTAATTTAAATATAATATGAATATAATTTAAATGTAATTTATATATAATATAAATAGTTTATATATAATTTTTGAAAAGTATTCTAGTAATTATATTATAATTCTATTATATATTTTACCTTGCAATTAAACTATTTCTTTATAATTTTAGTAAACTAACTCTGGTATTAAATTCAAAATTATTGTTTGCAGTTAATTAAATTTCTAAACGATTTTAGGATATATGGTAAATATTATATGCACTACAATTTTATAAGTAAACTAACTCTTGTCACTTAATTAACAATTAATTAGATAGCATTCCAATTAGGGGACGAGTTGATAAAACTTCAGATTATATGTACTCGAATACAATTGGTCGATTATAACAATGTTGTCATTGTATGGATGCATTAAATTAGATTTTGAAAACTGTCCAATGCTATTTATTGCTGCCATTATAAACTATTTTGCTGATCGAACACCATCTCCTATTACAATGCCCCCATTTAAGCACTATGACTAATCTATGCTTGATCTAATGTTCGTCTATAATTAGCTCCTGCATTAGTGCCTCACTATATTTTTAAATCATAGCCTATTATTAATTATAACTGTGAGTCATCTAAACCATTAAATATGTTAAACATTCTATTAATATGAACAATGTTGATTCACTATGTATATCTATAAGTAAATATATATATTTATATATTGAATGTAATTTGAACAAATTCATCTCTTTTGAGATTAAATTGTCTATTACGTAATATGACTATTATATAATTATGTTGTAATGTTACATCAGAGTCGATTCTTCAATGAAGGACCTTAGAGTCGGTGATACAATTATTGACATCAATGGAAATGTGCTCGGTTCTGAAATACATGTGGTTAATATTAAATTATTAATATTTAATAAATATTATTTATTACTCTTTATATAATTTTTTGATTTATTTGGTTTTCATAGTAAAAAATAATACTATAAGTTATATTTTTAAATTAATTCATAATATAATTTTGCTCTCGATATTTATATTGTAGATAATAAATCAATGAAATATATTTATATTTCTTTTGATTAGATATATTTTGGTAAACCTTTATTTAAATTTCTACTATTTTTCTAATAATATCATTTATAAATATTTAATTATTTTTATTGTTTTCAAAATCTAATTAATCTGTCTTTATTCCATTACTACTATACAATTGATTATCTATAAATCTGTATTTAGATTAACAATTTCTTCTGTATTAATCAACCTACATTGGTAACAATAACATATCACTATCAGGTATGCGTTCTGTTTTCTTTACCTCAATTTACTAATAGTTACTGGGTATAGTTACTGGGTGATTGATTATACGTGCTCTCTGTATTAGCTGTCAAAGAGCTGTATTAATATAAATGCGTGGTTCATTGTTATTGAGAAATACTTGTTAGATCCAGGTACATAAGTAAATTACATTTGCATGTAGCCGCATATCAACTTTACTTCATCATTTCAGTCGTCCATTTATTTTCTGAAGCTTTTTTCGACTCTCTAACAAAAGTTTGCCTTCTCTCTATTTAATATTAGTTAATTACACAGTTCATTATAGTTAATTACATGTGACGTCATTCAGTGGATTATGCAATAATTACTCATTAATAAATCACTCATTTCGACATATACTTAGAACTTGCTGAATGGCCGTATTGATTAATAATTATACCTTAATTACTAGAGGACGCAGCGTTTCCGGATAAATTAGATGTTTTTAATCATAGACGTGATATTCAGAATATGAATTAACTATCATGCAAGGCATCGAAGTGTACATTGAGAGGTGTAGTTTATTTGTGATAGGAAAACCAGAACATCTTTAGTAACATGTGATATTACCATTGTAAAGGTCTGGTAAAAGAAATTGTATCTCCGCGATATCAGTTTCAATTATTCATCGATAAACTAAATATCTCAGATCTATGGTCGCATGTACATTTCGTCCTATTCGAATCCTTACACCTCGTCGCCCTGGTGTTAGATCGAGGAACTACTAGCCGGACAGGCTGCGCTCTCTTTGATTATCGAGAGAGAAGCTGGTAACGATGCCGTCGGTGGTGCTAAATCTTTCGAATCGCCTACGTGTAACCTACGCTCTCCTGAAACCGACCGAGGTGATTATGACAATGGAATGGGCGTGGCCAATTGCGACCAGTCTCCGCGACGCTGTGGCCGTTCATCGTCGCTACCCACGGAACATCCGTACAATAGGTTCAAAGTTCAGGGTGGCGAAAAATAATCACAATTGTTCATCTACAAAATACTATAAGGAAAATATTATGCAATAATTAGGAATATGGTGTTTTATATAAAATTAGTGCGTATATGCAATTTAATTAATTATACGTTTGTACTTTGAATTATCGTTTTGATGAAAAACTAAATTAGAATACAGTAATATCAATCTTCATTATTTCGTAACTTAGAGAATTATACGATTTATTTATTTTAATAATCAGAAATTATAATATTTCATAATTTTCTTTCTTCATTAATGTGCAGTCCAAACAAGACAACTCCCACTTCGACCTTCATCGGCCGAACCCAATCTGTCAGGGTGTCGAGGGGTCAACAGTTTCGACCAAAAGAACTAAAGAAGTTACGAGTTTTGGGACGAGGAGGATTCGGTGTGGCATATCTTGTTTGCAACTATTATTTTTAAATATTTTAGTACTAAATAATAACGATAACTAACAAAAATAAATATAAATATAAATATAAATATCAGTAATCGAAAATATCGAATGTTAAATAAATGAATATTAATATTGAAACTATATTTATTAAATTAAGAATAGTGTAAATATACATTAAGTAAGTAACTTTAAATCTCGTAGATGGAACACATTAAAACTGGAGATAAAATGGTAACAAAAGAACTTTTAAACTTTCGAACTGATGATAAGAAAGCTACCGATGATTTCACAATGGAGGTTGATTTTGCTCATCTTTACTTCTTCCTGTCAACCCTATTTCTCACTATGGAAGTTGATTTTGCTCATCTTTACTTCTTCCTTTGACCTTATTTCTCACTATGGAAGTTGATTTTGCTCATCTTTACTTCTTCCTTTCACCTTATTTCTCACTATGGAAGTTGATTTTGCTCATCTTTACTTCTTCCTTTCACCTTATTTCTCACTATGGAAGTTGATTTTGCTCATCTTTACTCCTTCCTTTCACCTAATATCTCACATTATTTTTAAACTTATCTCTTACATTTCAACGTTACCCTATCTTGTCTCCATACTTTATGTAGTAATTCTTACTTTATTTCTCTTTATCATATCACTTTCAACATTATCAAATTACTACTCACATTAATCTCAACTAATGTCTCTCCTTATATATCATCTTCTAACCTTACTTGTTGCAATACATTTATTTCTTACTTTTCATTTAATGTTATTGATTCGCAAAATTATATTTAAACTATTTTAATTACAAATTTTTAAATTATAGTATTTCCAAACATTTTCATTTTATTAATTTGACTTTATAATTATTAGTGAATTGTTGTGTATTTCTAAAATAAAAGATCATTATTTTGATTATTAATAATGACCTATATTAAATGTGATATTATTTATTTATATTTATATATATATAATAGGTAAGGACATTAAAAGAATTAAACAATCCCTACGTACTAAAATATATTGGATTCTGGTTGAACCCTCTAACTTTAGTCACTGGTATGTTGTCGTATATATATAACTTTATTAATTATGATATTTATTAATTACTGTAATTTTATAAGTTTTTAGTGAGAAAGCATTAAGTTAAATCATAAAGTTAAATATCTCAAATTCTTATATCCATTTGTTTTAAATTCTTTTATCGATATTTTATATGTTGAATAATTGGAAATGTAATCACTTCTTGGTTGCAGAATATGCACCGGGAGGAACTCTTAAGGAAAGACTTTTGGATGATTCCGTGAACCTTTGTTGGATGCAACGTATCTCTTATGCTTCCAATATTGCAGAAGGAATGGTCAGTGGTAAACTCTTTCTTACGTGAAACCTTGGAATGAAGATATTATATAGATAATGTTTCTATACTAATACATTATATAATTAATTAATAATTTCTGAGATATAAAAATTTTGACGTGAATTTTATATTAAAAATATATTCTATATAAATTATTAATAGCTTATTGGTTCTAGTTTTTACTATTTATATGTTTATTTAATAAATATTCATATAAAACTGTCTCCTGCTATTTTGTTTAATTTACTTATTAACACTTTGACTTTAACAATGAATGATTAATTAAATGAGATGTATATTCATAGGCTTACCTGCATGCAAATAATATTATCCACCGTGATTTGAACTCAAATAATTGTCTAATAAACAAGGTTTGCCTTCATATTATTTTTACATAATATACATTTTTTTATAAATATTTACATGTATTTATACATAAATGTAACTATATATTTATATAATTTATATATTATATATATTATATATATATATATATATATATATATATATTAATATATATTATATTTATATATTAATATATTACCAATGCAATTTTTTCATGTTACCAATGTATTAATATTTATTGTTAACTTTTCTCAATATATTTTATACTTTCAATAACAGTTGGGCGATGTAATAGTCGCTGATTTCGGAGGTATTTCATTGTCTCTTGAATCCAACCAAATTGCAGAAATTCCTTCAAGTATCAAGGGGTCGAAAGGTCGTTCAAGGTACCTAGAGAAAAGATGTCGCAATCAATCGGTTAATTAATAAATTATTATTTGAGAAAAATAATTTATAATATATATATAAAATATATATAAAATAAAATTTAATAAATTCATGACTCACAAAATATTAATTTAAAAAAATATAATATAAAATTGTATTTTAAAATTATTTATTATACATTTTTTCAAAGTATTAGAAATTATAGAAAGAAAATTCCATATAAATTTATAATAATTTAAACTGCAATTTATGAATTTCTATCATTATTTATACCCGTTCTTATCATATATTTTATTTATGCATTACAAAATTACCATTAATATATAGCTAATGGTATCAAACTAAATTTATACATTTATGCATTTTGTACTCAAATAATATTAATTTGTGTTTCGCAGCGCTGCGGGATAGGATTTTGGAGTGCTCCTGAGATGTTAGACTTGAGAAGATCATTACCCTATGATCAGAGAGTCGATATCTACAGCTTTGGCATTGTTGTCTGCGAGGTATGAAATACAATTCAATTCAATTACTAATTGCATGCGATTCTTTATAACGATGCACGTTAAATGAATTTTGTTAATAACTCTCAATAATAAACGTATATTTATATTCATGTATCTTTTCGGGATAATAAGAATTTCAATATATTTAGTAGTTATTTCAAATGACTTTGTAGTTTCTACTATTTGAGTAGTTGTACTCGAGGAGTGGCTGTCTTCTGATTTTATTGATTTCTTTGTACCTGTTCTAATTATCCTGCATACATTCGGTCCTTTTCTTTTGTGTGCGTTTAATTGTAATCTACTCTAAGCCGCTCTATTTTCTGCCCATCCTTTTATTATGATCTTTTTTAGCGTAAATCTTATTCATGCGTTGAATTCGACCTCACAGATCATTGGCAGAGTTTACGCCGATCCCGACCTACTTCCTCGTCTGAATAACTATGATCTCGATCACGTGAAGTTCTATAAGTTATTCTGTGACCTTCAGCATTGCCCTTTAGCCTTCTTCAATCTGGCAAGACTTTGTTCGCAAATGGACAAAAATGACAGGTACCTAACCACTATACACTAAACCTGTACTAGAACTACACTAGACCTACACTAAACCTACACTAAACCTACACTAAACCTACATTTGACCTATACTACAGCTTACACTAAACCTACACTAAACTTACACTAAACCTACACTAAACATACACTAAACCTACACTAAACCTACACTAAACCTACACTAGACATACACTAAACTTACACTAAACTTACACTAGATCTACACTAGACCTACACTAAACCTACACTAAACCTACACCAGACCTATACTAAACCTACACTAGACATATACTAAACCTACACTAAACCTATACTAAACCTACACTAAACCTACACTAAACCTACACTAGACCTACATTAAACCTACACTAAACCTACACCAGACCTACACTAAACCTACACTAGACATATACTAGACCTACACTAAACCTATACTAAACCTATACTAAACCTACACTAAACCTATACTAAACCTTCACTAGACCTACACTAAACCAAATCATTATATAATTCTCTCATAACTAATCGTTACTGTAATATTGTGGTTTTAATCAATTAATTGAATTATCATTTTTTGCTTTGATTACTCTATTTGTATTATTTTACTTTTATTAATAAAGTTTAGAAAAGAATTGTAATGAAATAATAATTAGTACCTTTTAAAAAATATATATTTTATTCAATTTATACTTTTAACTATTTTTTAAGATTGATTTTATTGATCTCATTTTAATAACAAACATTATTGTATCGTAAATTCAATTTGATCAAACTTAATAATTTAATTAAATTTCAAACAACCATTTAATAATTATAATATCTTTATACTTTTAATTCAAGAATTCTCCTATTATTCAATTTATATAGATACAATAGGCTTACAATTAACAAAACGTATATAAGTTGGTAATATTTTACAGACCCGAATTTGATGATACGGTTTCCCTGTTGAAATCGATACGTTTTGGTTTGGAATCTGGAACGGCATGTACTCCGGCTCCACTGCGTCGTTTCGCAGCTCCAACGGAAGATGAAATTTCCGACATTTTGCTCGTCGAACCCACGGATATTTCTATACTAAAAAATGCCGAAGTCGTACCCATATTCCCCCCTAAAACCTCATCCACTACTACCACTCCAATCATCACTCCTAGTTTACGACGACCCAAACAGTCTAACGGCGTTAGAGATTCTCGCGAAGAGGAACAAGAAGCTCCACTACCGAAAACACTGAAATTGGACGTCTCTTCAGTTTCGATTATCGTACGAAAACCCGACTCCGAATCAGGGTCGGATTCGGAGTCGGATTGCGTTTCCACGGCGACTATGGATTTCGGTGAAATATACGACGCCGCCGCCATGGGCAGTCCTTTATCGTCCGCTGACGAGGACTTCGATGATCTGTTCAATAGTCAAGACGAGTACCTGCGCCGATTACTGGCACCCCCTGGCGGCGTCGCTACGCCGCCCAATGGTCCGCCGATGCCTAAGATTTCGGAGAGCGGAGAACCGTCCACCGCCGAAGACGATGAAGACGACGAAGACGAAACCCACTCGAAATCTGGTTCCAGTTGTTCAGGAACCGCAGACGACGGAGTTTCGTTACCGGGACAACGAACCGATGATGCATTTGTGGACGACGACGACGTCGTCGTACTTGCCAAGGAAGGCGACGGCGTCGTAAAAGTAGATCCGCTGCGAAACGCTGGTCGTCTGATTTGTGAAGAGGATGGCATTCGCGAAGATCCCAAACGAGAGTTTACGTTATTCGATGAAAATAAAGATAAATACGCGAAATTCACGATCATCCACGAAATGTTGAAGGCGGGGACTACGAACGGGATGGGGCTCGCTGATGCGGAAACCAACGACAACCACGGAAAGCCGCAAGTAGTACCCGAGTGGGATGCGGCGGCTACGACGTACAACCCGGCGGGCGAGATGGATACTACAGCCGAGATTTGTTTCAACGGCGACAGTTTCAACAACGACAGTTTCAACGACGACAAAGCGTCATCTCCGCTAAGTCCCAAGCATGTCGAACATGTCGAGAGGCATAAACATCACGTAAATGTTAATAATAACAATGTTCGCAATTCCGCCTTAACCAGTATTAATCACCTCCCCGAACACCGGTTGGATATGGAAACGAAGCCTGAACCTCATCGACAGCCTGCCTTAAAGAATAATCCGAGTCGGATTGTTTGCAAAGGAAATCAAGATGGGAAACTAGTTGACAAAATGGGGAGCAACGAATACACATCGAATACCGTCGATATTTTTGCAAATAAAACTACTACAACTACTTCTACTACTTCTACTACCGCTACTACTACGACTACCGCTATTACTTCTACTACCACTACTACCGCTACTACCACTACTACCATCATCGCCTCCTCGACTACAACCACTTCCATTACTACTTGCGTCGATAAAGTCCGACGTTACTCGTCGAATTACGATCCGGCATTTCTACGAAATTCCAAAATCGCCGATATGGGTACGACCTCGCCGCCTCCAGAAACCGGAATCGTCGCTTATAGAATTGCCCACCTGGCGGCCATGTTTGAGCCGACGCGAAGCATATTTAGATCCGCCGACCTCGTCGTACGACCCCAACGGCCGGCGTCGTTGATTTCGAAATCGGCCGACGTCGCGGTGGCGCTAGCGTCTCCCGTGTCTTGCTCCGACGTGCCGTTGATTGCTGTTCGATGTCGCGTCGAAGCCATTGTTTCGCCGACTTCGATTGTTTCGCCGTCGAGTCGACGTTATTCCGCCGCGTCTTCCGCGTCGATTTTCATTGAAACCACGCCCACCGGCGTACGAAGTCGCATCGCCGCCTACGAAAAACTCATTACAGGTCGCTGAACTGTGAACTGTGAGCTGTGAACCCTACGGCAACGGACCATTCCACCACCACCACCACCACCACCACTCTATTCTCGGCATTTGTATATAGACTGCTCGAAACTATCTTTCTATTAGAATTTTGTAAACATCGAATTTATTTACAGCTATTCTTTATAAATACATTTTTTAAAGAATTTACGGTGTATTTATTCCTGAAATAAAGAATGATTTACTGAAATATATTCTAACATTTATTAATAAGTCATGTTTGTATAAATAATATCCTGTATGTCTTTTTGATTGCACGTAATCGATAAAAAATTTTGAAAATATGGCAAATAAATATCTGATATCTGTAGAGTGTTGTCAATTGTGGTATAAAGTGTGCTATGGGACAAAGTAATACAGAGTCTTAAAATATATATAATTATGTAATTAATATACAAATATCATAATCATGTTTAAAAACGAGTCCACAAAATTGGATTAAAAATATCATATGGTAACATTTCATAAAAAAATGAACACAATTCGCAAAATTAACAAAAATCTAGAATTCATAATTAACAATACCATATTAATTTCCTATGTAATAATGGTAAATATGAGAGTTAAAATAGCACCATGCTTCTTCCGTTCTTAATACATCTCATTATTGATTTATTATTTGGTTTACACTTTAGAAGATTTCTTATTCTTCCTCGGTGATTTCTTCGCCAGAACAGGAATTCTCGATTTCTCTTCGAGTTCATCTTCTAACATATGAATATTCATCCGTTTCTGCGTCTGCAATTAAAAATAATTAGAAGTAATAATACATTTTTTTAGTAATATTATACGTAATAAATAAAACTATTTGTTCAGGTAATAACTTGCATTAAGTAGTATTATGCGTCGTAGTATTTAGAAGTAGTTTACTGTAAACTAACCAGATCACTTAATTGTTTCTGCAACTGTAACTTATGCGAAGTCAACTTTGCTACATTATCTATATTCTTTTGATTTGAGTTTGGTGTGTTTTCCAGTAGGGCTATGTGTGCATCTTTTTCACTAATAGCTGCAACTACTGCTTCCTGTCTGTAAATTGACGGCGGATAATATAAAATAATATAAATAAATAATTTAATATAAAAGATTAACGTTGAAATATAATACAAGTAATGAAAACAAATTACAAGTTATTTTTTATATCAAATTTGTTTTCAAAAATTAAATTACACAATATTTGAATGACCTATTTATTGTTCATAATTAATTTAATGTTCATTCAATCTAAATAAATAAAAATATTGTTTTAAATATATATTAGTATTAATATATGTTATTATCTTATAACATTTAATAGTTATCATCGTTGATAATTTTTTAATTATAATATTAAATTACTCATTATTTATTAGAAATATTTAATATCGAGTGTATTTAATATTATCTATAAACGTACTTCATTTCGTAAAGTTCTTTCAATTGCATTCGTCGTTCCACTTGCATGCTGAGGACTTTTTCATCTCTCTCTTTAAGAATTGACTCCATTGCAGCAAACTGCTCTTCTCTTCTATCGCGTTCATCCTTTATGGAATGCAATTCCTCATGAGCACAAGTAGTCTGCCAAAATGTAAATATTAAATATGAATTATAAATCCTTAGTTATATATTATTATTAAATTTATAACATTTTTTGAAATCAAATCAAATATAAATATCAAATCAAATCAAGTCATATATATATATTAGTAATAATAACCTATATATGATTATTTGATTAATTTTGTTAGATTTTACATCATTGATTCATTCCTAATTATATTATAATTAATAATTTAACATGAATAATTAACATCAAGAAAATTATATATACATATACATATACATATAATGTTCTCATATTAATTGCATTAAATAACTGTGAAACTTACAAAGATTATAAAACTCAGATTGTTTATTTTAACGCAAATTCCACGATTATCAGATTATCAAGACCTGTTTGTGTTGTTGATCGATGGTGGATTGCAATCCCTGCATATGCATTTCACGTTGGGTCGTAATCGTTACACTTTTCTTCAACGCCTCCTCCAACTCCTCAACACGATTAGTGTATTGGGTAACCACCCGCTTTACAATGAAGGTGTTAGTGAAGGTGTAGGAGAAGGTGTTAGTGAAGGTGAGGTTAAGGTGTTGGTGAAGGTGTTAGTGAAGGTGTTAGTGAAGGTGTTAGTGAAGGTGTTGGTGGAGGTGTTAGTGAAGGTGTTAGTGAAGGTGTTGGTGAAGGTGTCAGTGAAGGGTTAGTGAAGGTGTTAGTGAAGGTGTTAGTGAAGGGTTAGTGAAGGGTTAGTGAAGGTGTTAGTGAAGGTGTTAGTGAAGGTGTTAGTGAAGGTGTTAGTGAAGGTGTTAGTGAAGGTGTTAGTGAAGGTGTTAGTGAAGGTGTTAGTGAAGGTGTTAGTGAAGGTGTTAGTGAAGGTGTTAGTGAAGGTGTTATTGAAGGTGTTAGTGAAGGTGTTAGTGAATGTATTAGTGAAGGTGTTAGTGAAGGTGTAGGCGAAGGTGTTAGTGAAGGGTTAGTAAAGGTGTTAGTGAAGATGTTAGTGAATAGTTCATGATCAGATTTTTTATATTCGAATTAGAGAAATAAATTTCAATGTGAGCAAAATGTACTGATTTGACATAAAATAATATTGTGAAGATATTGTGAAGGTATTGTGAAGGTATTGTGAAGGTATTGTGAAGATATTGTGGAGATATTGTACATAGCAGACTGTTTTACTCCTCTAATGTTAGCGTGGTTGGGGAGAATACCTTCAGTTGAACTGTGTCCTCGGAATCCTGTTTCATATCGGCATCATGTTTAACCTTTCTTCGGTGATCTTCACTCTCCAAATCCTCCAATTGTCTGCGTTATGATAAGCAAATGGTTAATAATTCTATGTCTTGAAATCGCGAATTTTTTAATAATTTATTAATTAATCAGCATGTGAACTTTGTTAGTTTTTGAATTTCTTGAATTTTATTTTTCTCAATAATAATGATCTGCGCATTTAGTCGATTCTCGATCAGCGTATGTTGCTTCGCATCTTGAACGTAGTTCGAGATTCTATCCTGCAGCATGCTCATTTCAGACGATTTATCGGTATATAAAGATGTTCTTTCTGATAACTGAAAGAGATAGTAGAATAATAATAGACTAGATTAAAACATATATTTTTTATATCGTACTATAATATAGACTTCAAATGCCTTCATTTCATTGGCTAAAACTCGTATATGAAATGTATTATATAAATATAAACTCACTTATTAATTTGTTATATTCTTGAAATTAATTTGAAACTAAATAATAAACTAATTACAATAATATTATAACTAATAGTAACTAATTAATTAACAAATCATAAAAATATAAACTCATATTAATACATAAATCAATTTATATACATATGTTTATTTATTTAATGTTTTATACATACATTTTTTTAACAAACACAATTAATATTTTAATAAAAAAATATTTTAAATTAAATTAATATTAGTTTCGATAATATAAATAAATAAATAAGTCGTTTAACAAAATTAATCATAATTTAATTAAATTGACCTGAGATTTCAATTGTTCGTTGGAAATTTTAATTTTTTCAAGTTCTTTTTTATTTAAATCCAAGCCGAGTTCAAATTTAATGCTTTTTTTGTGTTCAGAATCAGAGAAAATTTTCAATTCATGGAGATCAGTAGTTAACGATGAAACATTTGTCTGCAAGATATAAAATTTTAAAATCTTGAATAATTGAAAAAATACAATATACAATTATTTAAATATTGACTTATAATATCATAATATGTATAACATATATTAAAAATGCAATACATGAGAATAGACAAACTTGAGATAAATCTAATATCAATTGAAGTTTATGTTCAGATTTCTGTGATTCGTAAAAATTCTTTTCCAATTCTTTAATTGCATCTCGACTTGATGTTTCAGAATTTAAAATATCTTCTTGTAGTCTAATTGTATATTTCTTAGATAAATGGAATATCTATTTTAAATAAAAAATACAATTCTGTTTTACTAAATTATTGGAATTATGCGTTTAATTCACTCATAATTAATCTTTTTAAAGAACCCACTAAATATATTAATAATAATAATAATAATAATAACAAAATAAATATTTTAAGGAACCTTTTTATAATCTTTTCTTTTTCAGAAAGAGATCTTTTTATATCTCGATTATTTTCATTATTTAATGATTCAGTATCAGATAAATTCTTTAATTTAGTTTCATTATCCACAATTCGGTGTCTTAAAGTAACCAATTCTTGATCTTTGTTCATTAACTTTTTAAATGTTATATATAAATTAATAAAAATTAATAATAACTAATAATATAAATTAACAATTTGCATAACAATTAAAAATAATCTATAAACTTTATTCACATTCACCATCTCAACTTGATGGCTGTTATCTTGCAATTCATCCATTTCATGCTCAATCCTTTTTAAACTATTTTCAGATTCTTGAATCCTTGCAGATTTTTTTGATAAAATCTGATCTTTATCTTGTAATTTTAATTTATATTTCTCCAGCTGAAAAGTGAATAATTCATAATTTTTTTAAGAAATGTAATTTTATATTTTCACAATCAATACTATTTTATATTATATATTTAATATTATATGCATTTACCATTATTATTGAAATTCCACTATTTAAATACCCTTCTAAACAAATAATATTTAACACTATATAATATTACAATTAAGGAATTTTTGCATAAAATATAAATATAAATAAATCCTTAATTAAATGTTTTAATAAATAATTATAATTACATTAAAATTAATACAAATTTAATAAAAAATTATTATTTATAATATAACTATTTACAATTAAAAAAAGAACTTAAACAAAACATATCAGTCAGGCCATGATTTTAATTTTTAAATGATTTTAATTTCAGAATGATTCATTAATAAAATTACAATGACCTCTAACCTCGGATAATTGTAACGTTACTTGATTTTCTTTAGCAGTCAACTGCTCCCTAACCAAAGAAATTCTATGTTTATCATCGGAACATTGTCTTTCATAATTCTCAATCTATTAAATTAAGTTTCATTTGTTTTCATTTTTTATTATCAAGAATAATACAGTTTATAATAAATCTATAATTAATTACTTATATTATATAATAAACTGATGAACTATATTACTGAATATAACCTGTGTTTTCAGCAACACAATTTGAGCTTCAGCTGTTACAAGTTGTGATTCACTTTTTCCCAACTAAAAATATATATAAATATATATAGAATGTAAAATTACAGATATTAATTTTGATTAAAACAAATATTAAAGTAAGTTTACACTAAAGATAATCCGATTGAACATTTAATTAACCTTTTCTTGGTGTTGTATGAGAAGAGAAGAATCCTCGGCCGTCTAAAGGAGAGAATGACTTACAATAACCATAACAAAGAACTATATTGAGAAATAGAGCATTTGTTGATATAAAGTCTGATATTATATTATGCAATATCTACAGACCTTTCTCAGGGTTAACATTTCGGCATCTTTTGACTCCAATGCCGTTTGCAGGTGTTTGATTTGTCGTTGGTTTTCGGCTATTTCACTCCGTGACAACTCCAAATCAATGCGATCGAGTTGTTCAGAGTTGTAAGGTGAACCCTTCGACTGTTCAGGGTGGTACGAAGTATGAAAATAATAATTCTTAATAAGATAACGCTAAATAATAATAAATAAAAACATTCCGAATTAATTTGCAATAAGCAGGAAGTACCTTCACATTAATATACAAACATATAGAAATAATTCAATAAATATATAAATATATTTATATATACTGTGAGTAGAATCTACAGAAAAGTAACAGACATAGTAATATATATATACATACTAATTAGTTAAATTAGATAAATTATAATATTTAAAATTATAATTTATAACATTAATAAATTAACATTAATTAACAGACAAATAATCAAAGTGTATAGTTTGGTTATTTATATTTTATATAACCCGCATAATGCCGAGAAGACGTTTTATACTTTCATCTCGGTTGGCGAGGGTTTCTTTCTGCGAAGTAATCCTCATTTCCATCTCTAGGATAGTTTTGCGGAGTAGTGAACTTTCCCTATTACGAGCGAGGAAACTAATTAGCAAATGAGCTAATTTACATTTAAAGTTATCTTTAGTGACAGAGGCTGTACACTTTTTACATGGATTGGAGACTGAAGGAATCAAATAATTTCAATCTGGCATGTAAATATAAAATTTATAAAGTTGATAAAATTAATTATATTAATTATTAATTTTCAGTGTTAAGCTTTGGGTTTTACTACCTTAATATTTTTATTCGTATTGCTTACTGAACAGATTTATCAAAACCAAAATCAGTAGAAATTATCAAAATATTAGCAATATTCGAGAAAAGTAATTTACTGACTTTTTCTCTGAAATATGAACGCTGGCTCCGCTGCTTCCTGAAGAAGTACTGCGCCTTAGACCATCCGAGGTCGGGGCAAAGGTCAAAGCTTCGAGATCTGCAAGATCTTCTTTCTGAAGCCTTAACTCCGTTTGATGCTTTGCAATCTTAAGTCAAGTGTAAGTCAAGTTTATTATTAGGATTTTCCTGTGAAATATTCATGTAATTTCTTTCTTTATATTGTTTATGATGACATAGTTGTACAAATATTATAGAATGTAATAAGAAATGTAGATTTTTTTAAATAATACATAAAAGAAAATACAAGAAAAGATTATTTATTTAATAAATTATATAGAAATAAATGCAATTTAAATTATCAAAATACTTAATATATAAAATATATAAAATAAGGGGAGTTAATAATAATCTAAAAGTAAAATGATATATTTATAGTTATTATAACACATTCCCATAGGGTGAAAAGGAATACCTAGTTATTAAAAAATTATAATAAAAATATGCTGTTATCAATAATATAATATTTGATCATTATAAGATCATAAATTAAGATCTAAGATAGATTTCTAAAATAAACTAAGGATATAAAACTAGGAATTTTAGTTTTTATGCAGACTTATTAACAATTATAGCTTGAAATTAATGAATATTACATTTATTTTCTAATCATTTGTTAATAAATATATGATTAATAAATATATCATAAAATTAACGGCAATTTAATTTTGTATACGCAACAATTTTCTGTGTATTTATTCTAATTACGGCTACTTTCTACTACTTGGGAGCTACGCCCGTAGAAGCCTCATCGACAGCTTTCCTAAAACCTCGCCAATCAATGAAATCGACAGCGATCCTGAGATTGCACAAATGCAATTAGCGAATGTGAAACCTACTTATGTTACAAACAAGCGGAGATGCTAATTACATCACCACGTACGATGTAAGAATTGCGAGTCTGAGTAGAATGTAGTACTCGACGGATTTGTAAAATTTCAGTGGCGAATCTATTAAACGTGCACCCCGACGTTGTTATAAGAAACTTAGGCACCAGGATTAATTAAATGTTGTGTCATTTCTGTGTATTGTAGAAATTAGATAGTACGGGTAATGGTTAAAATGAAATAGCAATGCATAACAATTGAATTGTGTGCACCTTGACCAGAGAGGCTCGAGTTTAAATAAGCAAGTGTAGTGAGTCACAACCTAGTAAACATGAACTCTAACCTATGACATCTGTATGTGCTTAATAAGATTATTAAAAGAAGTTATCAATGTTTCTAAAATGAGATGCTATGTAACCATGATATATAAATATATATTTATATATATCAGCCGATTAAATTGATATTCATAAAATATATAATTAGTCATGTGTCAAAAGCATCTTAATATATACATATATATATTTCAATGATTGATATTTTAGTAGATATTGACTGAAATAAGAGAAAAGTAATGTTTAGCAATTACTAATGAGATAAATATATAATAAATATATAATAAGAAATGTAGATATAAAAAACAAACGAAAATATCACCGAAAAGAAAAGAAATATTTTTAAAACAACGTATTTTTATTTATATATATGATATAAATATGTTGTTTTGATAATATATGATATAAATATGTTGTTTTGATAATATAAATATATATATATATATATATTTTTTAATTTATATCCAATAAGTAATTTAAAAATATGTAATTTATGTAATTTAGAAAACAAAGTAATAGCAGTAACCCGTACGATATCCATCAATGTTTTTAGATGGTGTTTCATTAGTCACTGTCCAAACCATAAACTACTTAGAAATTACTATAACTACCTAACAATGTAAACATATATAAATAAAAGCACATTTTTAGCTAAATTTAACTTTATTTGTTTATGTATAATAAGAAAATCACTCATAACAGAAACTATCCATAAAATTGCTATTACCAATTTTTTTACAAATAAATTATGGGTATAATTTTTTAAAATATAATATATAAACAACTAAAATCACTTACTTGACTAAATCCCAAATAAAACTAATAGTTAACATAATAAATAATATCATAAAGATCAATAAATACACAATAGAATAAATCACTATAGAATTATTAATAAATTAAATACGGAATTAGCTGACCAGAGGTTGCCTTTAGAAACCAAAATCTCTTTCCGACATTATCATCTGAATAATTACTAATAACTAATCCATCATGAACGATGTAATTACTCACACAATAATGATATTTATATTCATTCCCAGACATTTAATTTAATTTCTTTCTTCAAAATGATATATTTATTTTTATATTTCAAGCACAAAATGTGTTTGAAATATAAAAATGTTCAGTATCTAAATAAAATCAATTAATATCATTATGTATTTATTATTAAAATTTTATTAATCAATACTTATAGGTATTTTAAGTTATATTATGTTACACATTTAGTTGTATCCAAAACTAATTGATATAATGATATTTCTACAAGATTTGGAAAAAAAATTATATATATAATATTATATATATAAAATTATATATATAAAATTATATATATAAACTTATATATATAAAATTATATATATAAAACATATATATAAAATTATATATATAAAATTATATATATAAAATTATATATATAAAATTATATATATAAAACTATATATATAAAATCATATATATAAAACATATATATAAAATTATATATATAAAACATATATATAACATGAAATGCATCGTACAGGGAAATCGTAGAATACACAAAGACTTGCGATTATTAAATTAACAAAGCCAACAGAATACTTGATGCGATACCGGCTATAGACCTCTTTCTTAAAAGGCAACACAATGCAAACAATATTTCCTAACATTTCCTATAATACTTTGGGTATAGACACACTTTGCGTATAGACACACATTGCGTATAGACACACATTGCGTATAGACAAACATTACGTATAGACACAAATTGAGGTTAGGCTTTGCATGGAGAAATACTTTAATGGAAGTTTTCTGTTAATATGTAATTATGAGGAATTAAATTAAATATTCAGCCAACATGTTAATATAATTTGGGAAACATAATAATTAGTTACCATACGGCAGAGTTTTCAAAAGCACAAATATATCAAAATTAGATTTACTATTCCAAAAAGAAAAACTCTGATTTATTTTTTTTACAAATTATTTTAATTCTTCAAATTCCTAAGGCTTTCAAATGATCAGTACTTAAATAAATTAACAGCCTATCCATATCATATATAATTCAACCCATGAACACATAATCAGAAAACGTAATGAAATATAGGGAAAACGTTTACTCTGCAGAAAGAGTTTAAATAATTTGTACTCGGATGATAATATTTTATAAAATTTCTTAAAAAGTAAGAATATGGTTTTAGTAACAAAAAGGTATCAGCTAATATTGTCTTAATATTTAATGCCAACAAATGAAAATCATTGAGCAAATAATTAAGCAATATTGAGTAAGCAATAATGTATATATCCTACAATAATATATAATTCAAACTTGCATCGGAAGCTATACTTGATCTTGCAAGTAAAGATAAGAAAATAAATCTGATCATCATTCGGGAGTGAAATTATTTTTAATATAACTTCAAACATCTCCGAAAAGTAAAATATTATTATCAATTTTGTCAGATATAGAAAAAAATCTCTCCCGTGATTTATGGTAGATTCAAAAATCATCACTAGTTACACTTGATAGGAGGATACATAACTTCCTACAATAAAAATAATATACAATTGTTCTAAATGGTAATTGTTTCTTTGTTAATCTCGAACTTAGGTCAAGACGTTAATGTTAAAAAATATTAAAAATATTTTTAAATAATAAAATGATAATTAAATCATTCCTGTTACTATTTTCAAATGATGTTCAGGTTGATAAAATCTCAAAATAGCAGTTAAAGGAAATTATATATAAAAAATACGGAAACAATTACGTCGAAATTCTATTTGTGGCTTCCTATTTTTTATAATTGGTCATCAATAAATAAATACAAAAATTAGCATCGATGACATCTAAATTAGTGAAACCACTACATCCGGGAACTACTGGAGGACCACAACATTTCAGGACTATCCCTCGAATGGACCCTCGAGGTCGTATGGTCATTGGACATTCACCGGATAGGTTGTGTTTCGAAGTTTCATGTAAAATTAAAATCACCCGAAACCATTTACATAGATATTCAAAAATGTGAACGTCATAAACTTTACCAACAATATTGAGAGTGAGTTAGAGAAACAAATACGAATTGTTATCCAATTTCTCTTCAAACGAGAATAACAAATGTTAAAACTACCAACCAAACCATCAACATATCGTCTTAAGGGTGCTTTCGCTTTCGTAATCCAACTGATAAACGCAAAGTAATATATAAATACGTAGGCTGTGTGATTCTTTATGTGATTGGTGTCATCTGTACTTGTTGGTGCACTAATAAGGTTTCAGAAGTAATTAAAGAAGATATAGTAACACATACTAAATAGGTAATGGGGTGACGTTGACACATTTCTGTTGATATTTTTGATTAATAATCCTCTTGTTTTTAAGATTATTTTAAATTCGATTTTATCATCTTCTCTATCTGTTTTATTAAATATTTGTATCTATTTTTACATGATGCACACATAGTTTATACTTGTTTCATACGTTTTGGGCTTATACCCGCAATGAAGAGATTCCACATCATTTAATATACATGTTTAATTGATTATAATGACTGATATTTACCTCTAGGCAAAAAGTATGTACATTCATCTATAAATATATAAATCCATATTACACACACACATATATATATATATATATATCAGTATCTTCACGTTTAGCGCCAAATGCCAGTTTCTTTATGTCTACAAATTAACAAATGAATGTACAAGGACATAATTAAGAGGACATGACCATGACATTGTCACTACATACAGATATATTATTAATATAATTACACGTATAATCAATATCAAGATATACGTTTGGATTTGTGAAAATAGCATTATGGATACATGTGTTGGTTTATGTCATAACTCTGCATAAGGTGCAGATTATAATTGAGGATCCGGTAAAATTGCCGTACATAGAACCACATACTATAGATTGACCTTGTAGATATTTAGAAGGAAATTCCATTAAAGATAGACTCAATAAGAGAGAAAATTATTATTAATATAATCACTACTCTGAATACTACCCTAACTACTACCTTAACTACTACCCTAACTACTACACTAAATACTACACTAACTACTAAACTAACTACTACACTAACAACTACACTAACTACTACCCTAACTATTACACTTAACTACTGCACTAACAACTACACTAACTACTACCCTAACTACTAAACTAACTACTACCTTAACTACTACCCTAACTACTACACTAAATACTACACTAACTACTAAACTAACTACTACAATAACAACTACACTAACTACTACCCTAACTATTACACTTAACTACTGCACTAACAACTACACTAACTACTACCCTATCTACTAAACTAACTACTACCTTGACTACTACCATAACTACTACCTTGACTACTAACATAACTACTACTCTAACTACTACCCTAACTACTACCCTAACTACTACCCTAACTACTACTTCAACTACTACACTAACTTCTACAGTAAATACTACACTATCTACTACACTAACTACTACCTTAACCACTACCTGACCACTATACTAACTATTATTTGACCAATACAATAACTACTTCCTTGACAACTCTACTATCTACTAACTTGACCACTACCTGACCACTATCTGATCACTATAAGAACTACTTCCTTATCAACTCTACTATCACCTAGCCTAACTACTGCATTGGAAACTACTATATTGAGCACTAGCCTGAACACTAGCCAAACTATAATGACCTATAGCCCAATCACCGAGGCAATCAATATGACAATCAATATTGACATGTGACAAGTAGCATTGTTAGATCTATTATATTCAGAAATGAAAACCATACATGTGTGTGAATGTGAATGAATTTGTTAACTTGTGTGTGTGAGAGTGTGAATAGATGTATGTAATTGTGTGTGTGTGTGTGAGTGTGAATAGATGTATGTAATTGTGTGTGTGTGTGAGTGTGTATGTGTATGTGTGGTCTATGTATTAGTGTGTATTAATGAGAGTTATTGTGTGCTTTCGTAGTAGACCATGAGATTATGTAGCAGTGTGTAATCAGAATTCGCTTGGATAAGTGCATTATTGAATGTATTTAGGCCTTAAACATAGTTCTTACTGTATAGGTCATACAGTTTAGACCTTACTATTTAAATCCTACAGTGTAGGTCCTATAGTTTAACTACTACAGTTTAGATCCTAAGATATTGGTCCTACAGTTTAGGTTATACTGCTTAGTTCCTATGATTTAGGTCCTATAGCTTAGGCCCTACAATTTAGATCCTATAGTTTAGTTTATGCAGTTTAGGCCCTAGAGTTTCAGTCCTACGATATAAGTCATATAGTTTAGGTCCTATATATTAGGTCTTACGAAGTAGGTCCTGTAAATTAGGCTCTATGACTTAAGTCCTATGACTTAGGTCCATACGACTTTGGTTACTACGCTTTAGGGCTAAAATTTAGATACTTCAGTTTAGGTCCCACGGTTTAGGCCCACACTGTAGGTCCTATGCAGTAAATCCTAAACATTAGATCCTATAGTTTAGGTCCTACGTTTTAGATCCTACATGTTAGGTCCTCTAGTTTAGATCCTACGACTATACACTATGATAAATAACAAAGTAATGAGTTGAAGTAATAATAGAAAATATATGTGAATATGCCTTTTCTATGAGCTCACGTTACCAATGGCATAAACAGTAATGATATGCAAATTCTGTGTGGAATGGCAATGGCCAGGATAAATCAAAGCATTAATGACCTTAGTGGTCATTTTATGACCTCGGTTATGATAAGTTATGGACGAATGATATGAATATTAATAAGCATGTAGTTATATCGCAATGGTCACGCGGTGGTCAGTCAGATGTAATCATTAGAAAGTAGAGATAACTAGAGGTGAAAATTGGTGATGGTCAGTGATAATAATTAGAATAGGTCAGAAGTCAGTAGAGGTCAATAGGTCAGAACTCAGTTACTTAATATATTAATATAATCAGAAATCATTATTACAGAATTGTGAATGTTATGCGGGTATGTTAGGATAGAAGGTGGTGTGTAGTTGGTAGTGTGTAGATGGTAGTGTGTAGTTGGTAGTGTGTAGTTGGTAGTGTATAGTAGGTAGTTGATAGTGTATAGATGGAGGTGTGTAGTTGGTAGTGTGTAGTTGGTAGTGTGTAGTTGGTAGTGTGTAGTTGGTAGTGTGTAGTTGGTAGTGTGTAGTAGGTAGTGTGTAGTAGGTAGTTGATAGTGTGTAGATGGTAGTGTGTAGTTGGTAGTTTATAGTTAGTAGTGTGTGTGTGTGTGAGTGTGTGTATATGTTTATTCACGAAAATCCAATTTTTACATTGTTCGAAGGTGAGTGTAAGTATTATTAACGAAATATAACACAATTAATATAGTAAATACGTTTTTCAAAATAAATAAAATCAAGGTAATAATTGTGGTAATATGTGTAAGGAAGTTACGTGAGAGGGAATTGCATGTGAGGGAAGTGTGCAATGTACATTATACATATGGGAAAACTGTATAGGGGATAGTATATAGAGAAAATAAGTCAGATATAAATGTACGTGTAAAGGAGGTAAAGTATGGTAGTGAGGTTGGTAAGAAGTAAGTAGTAAAAGTGGAAAAGTAATATAGGCTGTAGAAAATAAAGTAGTTGAGTATTGGTTTTTGAGTAATAGGTATTGTATTAGGTAAAAGTACAGTGTAAATCAATTTGATAATTCAGTAGCAGTAGGAATATTATAAGGGTGTGTGTCAGGTTATATCAGTCTAGACCAAGTAAGTATTTGTGTAGTTTGTAGTTAGTAGTGTGTAGTTGGTAGTGTGTAGTTGGTAGTTGGTAGTGTGTAGATGGTAGTGTGTAGTTGATAGTGTGTAGTTGGTAGTGTGTAGTTGGTAGTGTGTAGTAGGTAGTGTGTAGTTGGTAGTGTGTAGTGTGTAGTTAGTAGTGTGTAGATGGTAGTGTGTAGTTGGTAGTGTGTAGTTGGTAGTGTGTAGTTGGTAGTGTATAGTTGGTAGTGTGTAGTTGGTAGTGTGTAGTTGGTAGTGTGTAGTTGTTAGTATGTAGTTGGTAGTGTGTAGTTGGTAGTATGTAGTAGGTAGTGTGTAGTTGGTAGTGTGTAGTGTGTAGTTAGTAGTGTGTAGATGGTAGTGTGTAGTTGCTAGTGTGTTAAGGTAAGTCATGCAGGTGAGACGTGTAATGATGCATTCAATGAAATATAGGTGAGTAATATGGTCTATTAACATGTCAGGACGTGTGTCAGGACGTGTGTCAGGACGTGTGTCAGAACGTGCGTCAGGACGTGTGTTAGTAAGTGTGTCAGGACGTGTGTCAGGACGTGTGTCAGGACGTGTGTCAGTTTTCTGAGCTGTATTTCAACTCAGCATCAAAATGCCATAACATAGAAAAGGTCGATAACCTGTTAATTAGAATGCCTACAATCATGAAGTATTTCTATTTGTGAACTAACATCTAATCCATCTAATATTATACAATTGAAGTGTTGATTCATCTCAAATAACTTCGTTAATTAACATCTAGAGTAGACTCCCATTCCAGGACATAGATGTAATTATCTATCTGAGGGCATTTAGATACGGGTAAGATGGTGTCGAGGTGGTAACGGCGGGGAGTTCGTATGGATACGCGGTTGTATTAGCTGGAAGAATATCAAATGGCGTAACTAAACACTACGGAATGTGAGGAGGACACGTATGTCCTCGAGTCCCGCAATTAGCGGCCGACGGAGTGAGTAATGCCGAGTGGAGGGGGGGGGGTTGTAAGGGTACGACGTGAATACACAACGGGGAGGGCCGAGGCGATGTAGACATATTAGAACATGAGTTTATTATTGGCAGTTGGGTATTAATATAAACTACTAGGGGGCAAATATTGACATTTTTTACAACGAGGATTATTACGTAATAACGTTACGCATTATCATATAACAAGTTATGAGATATGCTACATATATTTAATATAATATCTGTAATAAGTATAATATATGCTTATAAATAGCTTATAATATAATCTAGCATAGTATTATTAACAGGCATGTGATAATCTTTAATTATAATTAATCATCAAGAGGATTTTCTCGGTAGAGATAACATCTACAGATATAGAAATAGGAATACATACAAGAGTTAGGTCAAAATAGATTATTAAATTAAGTGTATTGATATATTATTAATTTGATTAATAAAAATAATATGAATTAACTAATTAATCATTTCATTTAAAATATTATTAAATATTAAAACAGAATTATATGAATATGAAAACAGGAGTAAAATTTAATGTTTATTATGAAGATAATTGTATACTATGGGAGTCATCTAATGTAGACTGTACTGTACAATGTACACTGTACACTGTACTGTGTACATTGTACACTGTACAATGTACAGTGTACACTGTACAGTGTACACCAGTGTACAACATATAGTGTACATTATACACAGTACACTGTACAGTGTACAGTGTACACTGTACTATGTACTGTGTACAGTGTACAGTGTACATTGTACTGTGTACATTGTACAGTGTACTGTGTACATTAGTGTACAATATATAGCGTATATTGTACAATGTATTAATTGTAGTTTTGAAGTATTTATAATCTGTTTGTAAGTTATTGATTTCCTAATTTTATAAACTAAGAAATTATGAATTTATTTACTCTTATAGTCAAATATCAGTACTTATTTTCTTCAGAAAAGCCAAATATTAGATTTGATATTTCAATACATGCTATTTAAGAAAATTCATCGTTAGAAACATATATATTCAATAGAGCATATTACTTTACAAAATAAAATGGATACTATAAATATACTGTATAACTAGTTTAAAAGTAGTAAGTAGAAAGTGGTAAGTTCTATAAAAATAGCTTTTTTTAAGAAATCAGCCAAAAGCTGATCTATAAAATGATTTCTAAAATATTAAACTAATATTGTAGTAATTATATTATTAAAATATTAATTTTAAGTAAGAATCCTACTTTATTAAAACTAAACTTAGCCATGTAACAATGTTTTCTTAAAATATATAAGTTTAATATATTATTATAAACTAATATTATATAAATATGTTTATATGCTAATTTACTATTATCAATGGTAATTTATTAAGTATAAGATCAGATTAAATTTGAATAGTGAATTTAATTACATGCTTAATTTATATAATGTTGTTATTAATTTCAGAGTATATGATTTATTTTGTAAAACTAAATTTATTTAAATTTAATCTTTTTTTAAATCATGATTATTTTAATATTATAGTTTTAATAACTTCAATTCGGTTTTTAAATATCAGCTTTGCTGAATGTATATTCCAAAATATCATCATGCTATATAGAATATTGGGAATATTCCAATATCAGCTTTTATAAAAAATGACTTCATTTTTACTAAATACCCATTGCTATCATTAACAAGATACAATGCAATAAATCTATTTCTAACAATATATATATGATCAAGTATGCTTTATTATGTGAACATTGTTCTCTATATTTTGAGTAATAGTCTTTATTGGAATCTATAATATCAAAATATAATTATATTAAGAAGGAATAAATGTTAATCAAATAGTTCTAATGTTAACTATCTTATTTAAGTTAGTGCTATAAATATTCACTGAATTGAATACCGGTGAAATAAAAAATCACTGAAATCAATTAAGAAATTATATTTAATGTAATCTATATTTGTATCTATATTTGTATCTATATTTGTATCTATATTTGTATCTATATTTGTATCTATAAAAAACATCTCAATTTTATCATTTAAATCATTTTAATTCAATTTTACCAATTTATTTATTTAGAAACAAAAAATGCTACTAAGAATCTCAGAAATTAAAATGAAATATTTTTTTAATATTTACTTCTCATTTAATAACGTTTCATTATTTAATATTATTATTTTCATCTCTAGATCATCAATAATCAAATTAACATATTATTTAATGAACTTGGTTGTTTATATAACTATATAAAAAATTGATGTTTTTGAAAATACAAATCATTATTTAACAAATGTAGAATGAAATCCATTACACATATTCACCAGCTGTTACTTATTGAAGGAATTCAATAATCTATAAATACTTTATGAAGTGGTCGTTATATATATGAACATATAAACTATACCATGTATATATATATAAATATATATATATATATATTTATATACAAAAATAATATACAACGCAAAAATAATAAACAACCCTCAAAATATTATGAAAATGAATTACGAACAAAATCAATATTTTGAATGTAAATAAAGAAAAGGAATTATAGGATTGGATCTAGATTTTGGACAAAAGTATTCGTTCTATAAATAAGTAATAATGAATTATTTAAAGTAATCGTTAAAGTAAGAATATGACGGGAAAAGCTAATTTCTATTACGCCCATAAGATGCCGTTACGTTGTATTGACCCGCGTGACCTCTAACCAGTTGAGTTTGCTGCGACATCTGTTGATCCCTGTAGACGGTGTGTCGGGCGGCCTCTTCTTTCCTGATCGCTCGTTCCTTCTTCAGCTCCGGCGACCAGAACGTGCGAATCGAATTCATGTTGGAATCCAGTTTCTCGCGCGTGCTCTCTAGGTCAGAGTTCAACGTAGCGCAGTCGCTGCAAAAGTCGATTAGGGGTCACGTAATAAGAGGGACGAGTTAAAGCCATCTGCGAGGAGAAGTAGGAGATGGTAACGGGTGATTTGTGGAATCGACTGAAATACCAGCAGCCTGTGTTAAAACTGATATGGCGGTCTAGAAACTGATTACAATCGTTGATAAGTTATAGCCTCCATCTTTGTATCAAATGAATCAATAATATTTACAAGAAATATTGAATTATATGTTACCGATATACATTATTGGATATATGTATATATATATATATATACATATTAATATATATATATATGTATATATATAAATATATATATATATATATATATGTATATATATATATATAAATATTAATATATATAAATATATATATATATATACATATTAATGTATATATATAAATATATATATATAAATATATATATATATATATATATAAATATTAATATATATATATATAAATATATATATATATACATATTAATATATATATATATATATATATAAATATATATATATACATATTAATATATATATATATATATATATATATAAATATTAATATGTAAAAGAAAATAGTGAAAATTGTAATCCAATATCTATAAGAAATGGCAGACGTCATTCTTAATATTATATTATATGGATGTATAATTTCTTTTACTGAAAATACATTAAACAATGAAATTTCTAGATTATTGTGTATTACTAGCTAATACTGGGAAATACAGGTATGATTTATCACACCTGCTAGCTGAAGGAAAGCTATGAATATAATAAAGGATATAATGTCGTATTGTAAATACCTTATTATATAAGATCTTGACCACTTACACATCATTTTTTTAACTAGCACCAATCATATATTTATCAATCTACAGTTCATATAGATAATCATTAAATGACAGTTGCATAATTGATATATTGTTCTAATAATTAATTTCCAAACATGTCTAATCACTATCAACAGTTAGTTAGAAAAATCCTAGATTACTATTTTCAAATAATACAAAGTCCATGAACTTTATTATAATTTAATTCTCTTTCAATGTAAACATATAAAATACAGGATTGATAATATTGATAATCATGAGATATTCTAGACAAATGTTATGGGGGAGAGGGTTTTTTCAGAATTCCCGTGTTATTTGATACGACAATAGAACATTCTGTACAAACGTTATGTAATCACAGATAAAGTCCGATTGCTGATTTATAGAGAAATGATTTTTTTAGAACATAGAGATTTGTGAAAGAATGTAATATATTGATGATTAACATCTATAATATTTAGCAAGTTTATTATTATATATAGATAGAAATATTTTACCTCTCTAATAATCATTTAGGATTAACAATATTCAGGACTATATATTATATATAATATATAATGTATATATAATATATTTTATATTATATATTATATTATATATTATAAATGTATAATAAAGTAGTATGATAAAGCAATTCACTAATGATTATAATACTGTATTAAATGTATAATTATGAACTGTAGTAATACTGTATTAAATGTATATCTAGATATATTTGTGATATATTTTTGTTATAAACTCTTAATACTGCATTTTAGCTAAAAAATTATTATAAATAAATAAATATTTACACCACTTTAAGATACATCTTAATATAAATATAAATATTTATTAATTCAATATTTCATTTATACTTAAAGTGCTTTGTATATTTAAAGTATGTATATTTAAGTTGTATTAACTATACAGTCTAGGCCGTATCCATTAGATGTATTTATTTAAATGACTATAGAATGAGATTAAGGAAGAATGCATAGAAGATCTCGGACCATTTTCTGATATCAATGAAATGTACAAAGTACACTTATACATATTATAATAAAGGAAATTGCATTCTGGTTCTACATGTATTTAATGTGGCTAATACTAGCGGAATGAACAAAGATGCATGTACTTTAATGATGATTGTCTATTATACTATCTAATAGACAATTGGGCAATGTTACGGTTTGCTCTCGTATTTTCAAGAATATAACAATAGTTTAATTTATAATTTAGATAAACATAAATATAGACAATAGGCAAACAGTGAATAAAGTTAAAATAAATATAAAAGTGATACAACCAAATTGAATATATACACAAGTATAATTCTATTTATAGTAAACAAAAGGACGAGTCAATATTATTATATATTACATATTACTAAATATATTCAATACCCAGAATTATACAATATGCAAATAACAACTCGATATCCTACCAAATATTACACTAGCTTAGGCTATAAATATATTATAAGTGTAAGTATACTATATCAAATATCCTAATCGATACTTTGCTCTATATCTCACTAAATACCCATCTCAATACCTTATACAATATCATATCAAATATCACAATCAAAAAAATACTCGATAAACCTATCCTATTACATAAACATTACTCTACCCGATACTCAAAACCATCCAAAATAACAAACCCTACCCAACAAGTTATAATACCCTACCCAACACGCTAAACCCTAAATAATACCCTAAGCAATAGATATCAAATAACATAATTAATAATCACCTTAATTAATTATCAAACAACCTAAGCTATAACATATCCAATACCCTTTATTATACTATACTCAATACACTATTAAACACCCAACCGAATAACCTATACAATATCCACCCCAATACTCTAGCAAATGCCCACCCCAATACTCTAGCAAATGCCCACCCCAATACTCTAGCAAATGCCCACCCCAATACTCTAGCAAATGCCCACCCCAATACTCTAGCAAATGCCCACCCCAATACTCTTAGCAAATGCCCACCCCAATACTCTAGCAAATGCCCACCCCAATACTCTAGCAAATGCCCACCCCAATACTCTAGCAAATGCCCACCCCAAGACTCTAGCAAATGCCCACCCCAATACTCTAGCAAATGCCCACCCCAATACTCTAGCAAATGCCCACCCCAATACTCTTAGCAAATGCCCACCCCAATACTCTAGCAAATGCCCACCCCAATCTACTAGCAAATGCCCACCCCAATACTCTAGCAAATGCCCAACCCAATACTCTAGCAAATGCCCACCCCAATACTCTAGCAAATGCCCACCCCAATACTCTTAGCAAATGCCCACCCCAATACTCTAGCAAATGCCCACCCCAATCTACTAGCAAATGCCCACCCCAATACTCTAGCAAATGCCCACCCCAATACTCTAGCAAATGCCCACCCCAATACTCTAGCAAATGCCCACCCCAAGACTCTAGCAAATGCCCACCCCAATACTCTTAGCAAATGCCCACCCCAATACTCTTAGCAAATGCCCAACCCAATACTCTAGCAAATGCCCACCCCAATACGCTTAGCAAATGCCCAACCCAAGACTCTAGCAAATGCCCACCCCAATACTCTAGCAAATGCCCACCCCAATACTCTAGCAAATGCCCACCCCAATACTCTAGCAAATGCCCAACCCAATACTCTAGCAAATGCCCACCCCGAGACTCTAGCAAATGCCCACCCCAATACTCTTGCAAATGCCCACCCCAATACTCTAGAAAATGCCCACCCCAATACTCTAGCAAATGCCCACCCCAATACTATAGCAAATGCCCACCCCAATACTCTTAGCAAATGCCCACCCCAATACTCTTAGCAAATGCCCACCCCAATACTCTAGCAAATGCCCACCCCAATACTCTAGCAAATGCCCACCCCAATACTCTAGCAAATGCCCACCCCAATACTCTAGCAAATGCCTACCCCAATACTCTTAGCAAATGCCCAACCCAATACTCTAGCAAATGCCCACCCCAATACTCTAGCAAATGCCCACCCCAATACTCTAGCAAATGCCCACCCCAATACTCTAGCAAATGCCCACCCCAATACTCTAGCAAATGCCCACCCCAATACTCTAGCAAATGCCCACCCCAATACTCTTAGCAAATGCCCACCCCAATACTCTTAGCAAATGCCCACCCCAATACTCTAGCAAATGCCCACCCCAATACTCTAGCAAATGCCCACCCCAATACTCTAGCAAATGCCTACCCCAATACTCTTAGCAAATGCCCACCCCAATACTCTAGCAAATGCCTACCCCAAGACTCTAGCAAATGCCCACCCCAATACTCTAGCAAATGCCCACCCCAATACTCTAGCAAATATCCACCCCAATACTCTAGCAAATGCCCACCCCAATACTCTTAGCAAATGCCCACCCCAATACTCTAGCAAATGCCCACCCCAATACTCTAGCAAATGCCCACCCCAATACTCTAGCAAATGCCCACCCCAATACTCTAGCAAATGCCCACCCCAATACTCTTAGCAAATGCCCACCCCAATACTCTAGCAAATGCCCACCCCAATACTCTAGCAAATGCCCACCCCAATACTCTAGCAAATGCCCAACCTAAGACTCTACAACACCACTAACCTATTTAGTTGAGCGATGCGAGTTTGCAGGTCTAGAATCAGCATGTCCTTGCTGTGGAGATGTTGGGGAGCTCGTACCGACAGCATAGCTCTCGCCATAGCGTCCTCGTCTTGCAAAGCGGTGCCGGCAACACCAGCGGCGTCGTAGCGCCCCCTGGGTTGTCGAGGCGCCGACGCGTACGGAGACGCGGCGTGCGAAGGCATGGTTTCGCGGCGCGACAATCCTCCGAACCTGGCGGCGGCGTTGGCGGCGGTGTTGCCCCCTGGCGGTACGACCGAGGTCGAGTCGTAGTCGTAGTCGGCTCGGTCGGCTGAACGGGCTCGACTAGTCCTGTCCAGCGTGGCGGTGACGTCGGTGCGTTCGCGGGTCGCGTACCGTCGAAGCAGCGAAGCCTCGGGGTCGTTGAGGTCGCGACGGGGCTGCGGCGTTTGACGGGGCTGCGAGAGTTGTCGGTTGTAGCGAGGATGAGCAGGCGAGGTCAAACACCCGTAACCGGAGTTACCGGAGTTACCGCCGTAGCCGGAGTTGACGCCGCCGCCGCCGACTTCCGTTTCGTAATCGTCTCCGTACAGATCGGTTTGGGTTAGACACGTCGCCGAACTAGAGCGATACCTGGCGCCGACGCCGGTGGCGCCACCGCCGCCGCCGGCCGTAGAACGCGAACTACGACCTAATGTTGCGTAATGAGGTCGCGACGCGGCTAACACCGCGCTAGTGGTTCCCTCTGCGAAGATGCCCCTGGCGGCGGGCGAAGCCATAGCGCTGTAGGCGGCATTCACCGATTGCTGGTTCTCGAGGTTTCGGGAACTCGGCGGGTCTCCGGCGGTCCCCGAATCCAGCCCCCCGCCTCGTTTGAGCCAAGGAGACTCGAAGCCAGACGACTGCAGCATATCGGGAATTGGAGAAGTCATCTTAGAGCGCGGTTGCCGAGGTAATGTATTTCCGTTTTGGTAGGTCATCTTAAAAGTAACATTTATGTAAATTAAATTTATTTAGTAAATTTGACTTAGAAATTATATTGTATTCACAAAACAGAAATAAGAGATTTTTTTGGTTATAATAGAATATATGAAAAATAATATTCAATAGAAATTTAATCGTAGAGGTTCATATATCGATAACTGTATCTGACAGAAATAAGAATTATAAGTATATAAATCTAGTATATTAATATAGTATTGTATATTATAAATGTATAGGATAATAAAAGTATGTATTAATTAAAATTTTAAATTAAAGATTGAATATCATCAAAATTATCCGTAAGGTTATAGTCATATGATCCATACAATTATTGTAGGCTTTGAACTTTTAAATTATAAAACTTTAAAACTTTATATCATTCTTATTCAAACAAATTTCAAGTTCTAATTAGAATTTAATTTGCTACAAGCATTATAAGATATTTATTTAACAGTCCAGATTTTTTGTAATCGAATGAATAATTATTACAAGTAATTAATTAATTAGAATACACATCGATGTATCGAAAAAATGTAACTACTAAATTATCCTCTATAAATTATATAGTAAATAACAAACAAATAAATAAATAATACTATATATTCAAATAAATAACTAGTAAAAATATGTAAATATTAAATGAATATTGTTACGAATAGAATATTTGAATAATTACCTTTTATTTGTTATTTCCAGGGTGATTATTAAAACTTGAATTATTACTGTAACTTTAACATACTTAATTTAATAAATCTTTAATTATTAGCGTTAAAAATAATTATATATATATATTCGTTAAATTCATATAAAGAGATAGTGTATGCAGAATAAGATCCGCTTCGATGATCAATATTTTGTATATAAAATCATTATAATAGTTATCCAAAAGTTAAATTAACTTTAGAATACCTTAGAATATTTACAAAATCAGAATTTATATATTTTTTTAAGAAAATGATCTTTAAGATTTAAAAAAATTAAGGTATTAATTAGTTTTTTTTACGTGTTTACTATACATTTTGCTAATATATTATCACTATAAAATATTATATCGAATAAAGATTATCTAAAAACATCAACATATTGATTATGTATTAATCGTGAATAAACAACATTTAAAGAAATATATTAAGAAATAATATATTTAAGAAATTTACAAATCAAACACAAAATAATAATTAATTTAATTAATAGATGGCGATATATTACATAAAGAATATTCATAATATTTAAACTTTTATATAGATACATTCATAGATAAATTGTCTCGGGGAATTTAATATTTTCTGTTTTGATATCTTATAAAAATATTAATACCCCGGGTTAAAATATGAATCAATAAACATCTTTATTTTAATTAATACAAATTGAATATAAATGAATAAATTATTAAGTTGGGAATATAACTATAAATAACAACATGTCTATATTAATAACAACATGTCAATATGTAATTTCGATATTCATATTTATGAATTAAAAAAAATATTAGAGGTGTCTTATTGGTGATACAGTTGGGTATCATAAATATACATATAAATTAAAAATGTGATCTTAATTACATTTTATCTTTGGTATAATCATATAAATATATAATAACTATTTTATATATATAAACAATATACCATACAAAAATTACTATAAATATAAGTTTATAAACGCATAAATACAGCATGTGTCATCATATATATATATATTCCAGCTATTTATTGACCTATATAAATAAAGTTACAAGAATCTAGCGTGCTTTAACTTAAGCAAGTTATTGAAATATATATTCATATGACATGATTACAAAATATTATAGTAACTAATTTTTCCAATATATGGTCAAAACTTGGGGATAAACTATAGTTTGCTAAAATGATATATAATAACAGAAGATAAGATGATATATTATGGAATTAGATTATCATTTACTTAATTTTACAATATCCTTTGGTATACAACTATACTTAATTTATTATTATTATTATTGCTATTTTAAAATATCAGATTTAATAGAGGACATCATATATATTGGTTAAATCAATTTGATATTGTATATAATATTATGAGAATATTATCTAATTCATACAAAAACTAATTCAATATAAATGTTCTCTTTTAATTTCTCATGAACTTATATATTTTCTATACTTTGCAGATAATTTTATTCTCTTCTTTATTTCTTTACATTATCAATGCATGTATATAAATTAGTATAGACTAATTTTCATGATCATTACATTATAAGTGTTATTAAACATTAACAACATAATTTTGTAAGAGGTTTGAAAATCAATAAATATAATAAAATCGATAAATATATTGTATATGAATTTAAATTTATATATACAAGTAAAGAGGGAGAATTATAGTTTTGTATTATTTATATATCTACAAAAATAATAAATCATATAAGAGAAATTACCCAATGAAAAAATGTAATTACCTAGATTTTATGTTGGGTATTTTCAAAACCTTATGCAATCTCAGAAATACACATTTTAAAAAAAAATTTTAATTTTGTAATCTTTTGATATAAATATTTTTAATTTGACATTAATAATTTATATTTTTAGAAAGTACTTATGAAAAAAATGACTTAATATAATTTTTTTTTGCTTTTGGAATTTTTAAAAATATTTTATTTTATTTATAATTTGTATTTTTTTATTCTGTTTACATTTATATTTTTTATCTTATTTTATTTAAATTATCCATCTAATATACGTTAACAAATTTACTTAAAAATAATGTAATTAATTTTGAAATAAATGATTAATTGTTAATACAATGTATTCTCACTTCTGGCGATAATGGGTACCTAGAAAATTGGTTTTTACAAAACCACATCTCTAAAAAAGATACACCCATATAATTAACATAACTATATTTCTGTTTAGTTTTAATTTATCAAAATTAGTTTAAATTTTGAACTTATTTTGTTATTCTCCGTAGATTACTTTATTTCATTATTATTTATATATATATTGAACAATGTGTTTTATTATATTTAAAAAAAGTTGTATTATTATTTCCTAATTTCGATTTTATTTAATCTTATTGTATTTATCCTCGGGGTTACCATATTGAGAACAAGTTCTGATTTTGCATTCTCCGTGGTTTTACATAAACTCTTCTATTAAATATATATATATATATACATATATATATATATATATATACATATATATATATATATATGATTTACATAGAAAATATGGAGTGAGATTATCATTTTATTAAAAAATAAATGCAAAATATGCAAATAAAAAAGAGTGTAGATGTAATTGAGAGAATGCGATTTCTAGAAATATGCTTCATTCGGGCGTTCCCTCAAAGCTGAATGTAACATTTTCATGTTTAGATTGCTGGAAATAGTGAAAATAAATTATTGAAGGCATAAAGGTGACTAGAGAGGGAGATATAGAGGTGAATAGGGAGGAAGATGTAGAGATGAATAGGGAGGGAGATATAGAGGTGAATAGAGAGGAAGATGTAGAGGTGAATAGGGAGGGAGATATAGAGGTGAATAGAGAGGAAGATGTAGAGGTGAATAGGGAGGGAGATGTAGAGGTGAATAGGGAGGAAGATGTAGAGGTGAATAGGGAGGGATATATAGAGGTGAATATGGAGGAAGATATAGAGGTGAATAGGGAGGGAGATATAGAGGTGAATATGGAGGAAGATATAGAGGTGAATAGAGAGGAAGATGTAGAGGTGAATAGGGAGGGAGATATAGAGGTGAATAGGGAGGGAGATATAGAGGTGAATAGAGAGGAAGATGTAGAGGTGAATAGAGAGGGAGATATATAGGTGAATAGAGAGGGAGATATAGAGGTGAATAGAAAGATAGATATAGAGGTGCTTCTATGTTATACAATAGTATATGATTATGCAACCGTGTGTACAATAGTATAGGATTATGCAATATTGTAATTAAATTAAATAGTGTAAATTTATACAATTTTAATGTAAGAGTGACCAATGCAATATATTCTATAGTATATAACAATATATTATAGTATATTATATTATATAATAATAAAAAATAGTATACAATATAGTAGATATATTATATTATATAATAATATAGTATAATCTAATATATTTGATCATAATTTAGTATAATGGGTATTTAAGATATTAAATACCAAGGTCACCAATAATGAGTGACATAGGATATCTAACGAGGCAATATTCCTTCCATTCTTCTTGATAACAATGGCACGGATCTCTCTATTATTCTTCACAGCAGAATGTAACATCTTATCGTAAGTTTCAAGTAAAATCTTACTGTCCCCAACTTCTAAAGGTTCAGTAGAAGAGAGATGAAGTGTAGAGATTAAGATAATGATATTTAGGAATGAAAAGGGTAGATGAGCTTAGGGGTAGTAGGGTGAAAGATTTGTTGGTACGAATGTATATAGATGAGCAAATGGTTGGACATATATAAAAGTTGGTGAGGTAAAAAGACATACAAATTATCGTTTACAAACCTTTAACTGATTTCAACATTCGTAGAATAAGATTCAGATTATTATTGTCCATTATTAATTTACAAGATTTTTGGTTATCGTAGAAAATCGTAGAAATTTCTGATAAATATTTGATGTTTATTATATTTGAAGTAATGATATTAATTTATAAGATATAAAAATTTAAGAAATAAAGGATAAAGATATAAGTTAAAAAGTATAAGAAGCAAAAAGATAGATATAAAGGGCTATATATAAGGAGTTATAATAGAGCTATAGATAAAAGGGGTATAAAGAAGGTTCCGGATGTAACTCAATATCTCAACCTCTCATTCCCATAATCCAGAGTTCAGTGATATCTTTTGCAAATTCTTTGTACTGATGAGCAATCTTTAAACCACTGTCTCCGGCCACATACAGACGTCTATAGATGTCCAAAGACCTTACAATAAGTTTCTTATCCTCTTTAGTGCAACTGTAGCCTGCGGGAGGTGAGAACTTTTGTGTATCATAAAGTGGAGTTGTTAAAACTATTCGCTGCTGAAATTCTGAATGATAAACTACGAATAAAACTTGAAAATAAAGAATTTACGATATACAGTTTGTTATTCGTGCAAGTTATTTCTATTTATAGAGGATAAGCAAAAGAGATAAGAAAAGATTCAAATAACATACTTGCGGAATTCTTTTTTGCCAGAATCATAATGGCAACGGTCACAGTATTATAACAGACGATGATGTCATTCTGGCCGGCTCCTGTGATATTTTGTAATAGTTATGAAATACTGAGAGGTCCTTAATGTATACCGATAATGAAGAATGTTCAAATTGAGTTGCGAGTGAGGAACAATTAGTAGTCCCAGTTACTGAAATGATCGAGGGAAGGGTTGGAAAATTAGTTCATATTAAGGGAAGGTTGCAGTCGTCAAATATAATTTTTATATTATGTTTTGATTTATTTATATATTAATGTGAAATTTCAAATAAAAAAAAGCAATATAAATGACATAAATAACAATTTTATATAGAAGCATTAAAATATTAATAAATGTTAATATTATATTCAGTCGTACATATTAAGATAATATATCATTTAAATTAGGGATTTAAAAAACCAAACTATCTATATTTGAATATTCTACCCATCAAATAAAATAATATTATCATACTTCAGACAATAAAACATTTCAAAAACAACATTTCCTTTATATCCTTGAATTATTCAAATTATTTACTGATAATTTTTGAATTTATTATTACGATATTACTAAATAATATACACTCATTGCATTTGGGTGCTATACTGATCAAGACATATTCACAACAATGTAATATTAGTAATTACAAATTAGTATATATCAATATAGTAGATATATATATATTAAATATAAAATGGAATTTTATAATAAAATTATTATAAATGTTGATCATATTTTTCTTATAGGACCATGAACAAGTAACATTACTTACTACTGAACCAGAATCAGTACAAATCCATCAGCAGTCTATTAAACTATTTCTACATATGTATTATCTGCATATATTCAAATAAACATATCGTAAAACCTGTTATTTTTACTGTGTGAATATAATTCACTGAATAATTATAAATAATTAAAAAAGTGCACTCTTTCAAGCGCATTTCTCGGAATAATTAGTTTCATTCACCTTTGGTCATTATAAATGTAAAATTTAAGAGATAATCCAATAATTGTTATTTATGTATTGATAAAACAAAAAGTAGCCTTTTTAATATATATTCAATAAATAGTAGAATTTATGCAAATAAATTGTAAATAATGATAGTTTTATATTATCAGGATCGGAAAAATACTAAGTTAAAATGTGCAGATGTGTTTTTACTATAAGAAGGTCATAGTTTTTTGGAAATATTCCAAAAATTGAATCACTACATTTTATGTAGTTGTATAAATCCCTGTAAATATTGACGACTGATACCTCTCATTAATGAAGTCAATTATCGGAAATGGAAAGATACAGGGTAGGACATGGAATAGTACTTATATTTAAAAGGTCGGGGGTCAGAATTACTTACTATTAAAAAGGTCAGAATTGATGACGTCGTAACAAAATTGATAGAGTTCAGGGAAGGTGGTTTCACATTTGATGTATTGGTATTGAGTGGTACATAAAGTAATAAATATATGACAGCTGGTCACCAGATGTATCTGAAGTATAAGAGATTGGAAGTAATGGGTGTAAGATATTGGAAGTAATGGGTGTAAGATATTGGAAGTAATGGGTGTAAGATATTGGAAGTAATGGGTGTAAGAGATTGGAAGTAATGGGTGTAAGATATTGGAAGTAATGGGTGTAAGATATTGGAAGTAATGGGTGTAAGATATTGGAAGTAATGGGTGTAAAAGATAAGAAGTAATGGGTGTAAGATATTGGAAGTAATGGGTGTAAGAGATTGGAAGTAATGGGTGTAAGATATTGGAAGTAATGGGTGTAAGAGATTGGAAGTAATGGGTGTAAGATATTGGAAGTAATGGGTGTAAAAGATAAGAAGTAATGGGTGTAAGATATTGGAAGTAATGGGTGTAAGAGATAAGAAGTAATGGTTGTAAGATATTGGAAGTAATGGGTGTAAGATATTGGAAGTAATGGGTGTAAGATATTGGAAGTAATGGGTGTAAAAGATAAGAAGTAATGGGTGTAAGATGTTGGAAGTAATGGGTGTAAGAGATTGGAAGTAATGGGTGTAAGAGATAAGAAGTAATGGGTGTAAGAGATTGGAAGTAATGGGTGTAAGATATTGGAAGTAATGGGTGTAAGAGATTGGAAGTAATGGGTGTAAAAGATAAGAAGTAATGGGTGTAAGATGTTGGAAGTAATGGGTGTAAGAGATTGGAAGTAATGGGTGTAAGAGATAAGAAGTAATGGGTGTAAGAGATTGGAAGTAATGGGTGTAAGATATTGGAAGTAATGGGTGTAAGAGATTGGAAGTAATGGGTGTAAAAGATAAGAAGTAATGGGTGTAAGAGATTGGAAGTAATGGGTGTAAGACATTGGAAGTAATGGGTGTAAGATATTGGAAGTAATGGGTGTAAGAGATTGGAAGTAATGGGTGTAAGATATTGGAAGTAATGGGTGTAAGATATTGGAAGTAATGGTGTAAGATATTGGAAGTAATGGGTGTAAGAGATTGGAAGTAATGGGTGTAAGAGATTGGAAGTAATAGGTGTAAGAGATTGGAAGTAATGGGTGTAAGAGATTGGAAGTAATGGGTGTAAGATATTGGAAGTGATGGGTGTAAGAGATTGGAAGTAATGGGTGTAAGAGATTGGAAGTAATGGGTGTAAGAGATTGGAAGTAATGGGTGTAAGAGATTGGAAGTAATGGGTGTAAGAGATTGGAAGTAATGGGTGTAAGAGATTGGAAGTAATGGGTGTAAGAGATTAGAAGTAATGGGTGTAAGATATTGGAAGTAATGGGTGTAAGAGATTTGGAGTAATGGGTGTAAGACATTGGAAGTAATGGGTGTAAGATATTGGAAGTAATGGGTGTAAGATATTGGAAGTAATGGGTGTAAGATATTGGAAGTAATGGGTGTAAGATATTGGAAGTAATGGGTGTAAGATATTGGAAGTAATGGGTGTAAGAGATTGGAAGTAATGGGTTTAAGAGATTGGAAGTAATGGGTGTAAGAGATTGGAAGTAATGGGTGTAAGAAATAAGTAGTAATGGGTGTAAGATATTGGAAGTAATGGGTGTAAGATATTGGAAGTAATGGGTGTAAGAAATAAGTAGTAATGGGTGTAAGATATTGGAAGTAATGGGTGTAAGATATTGGAAGTAATGGGTGTAAGAAATAAGTAGTAATGGGTGTAAGAGATTGGAAGTAATGGGTGTAATAGCTTGGAAGTAATGGTTGTAAGATATTGGAAGTAATGGGTGTAAGAAATAAGTAGTAATGGGTGTAAGAGATTGGAAGTAATGGGTGTAATAGCTTGGAAGTAATGGGTGTAAGATATTGGAAGTAATGGGTGTAAGAAATAAGTAGTAATGGGTGTAAGATATTGGAAGTAATGGGTGTAAGACATTGGAAGTAATGGGTGTAAGATATTGGAAGTAATGGGTGTAAGATATTGGAAGTAATGGGTGTAAGAGATTGGAAGTAATGGGTGTAAGAGATTGGAAGTAATGGGTGTAAGAGATTGGAAGTAATGGGTGTAAGAAATAAGTAGTAATGGGTGTAAGAGATTGGAAGTAATGGGTGTAATAGCTTGGAAGTAATGGGTGTAAGATATTGGAAGTAATGGGTGTAAGAAATAAGTAGTAATGGGTGTAAGAGATTGGAAGTAATGGGTGTAAGAGATTGGAATTAATGGGTGTAAGAGATTGGAATTAATGGGTGTAAGAGATTGGAAGTAATGGGTGTAAGATATTGGAAGTAATGGGTGTAAGAAATAAGTAGTAATGGGTGTAAGAGATTGGAAGTAATGGGTGTAAGATATTGGAAGTAATGGGTGTAAGAGATTGGAAGTAATGGGTGTAATAGCTTGGAAGTAATGGGTGTAAGATATTGGAAGTAATGGGTGTAAGATATTGGAAGTAATGGGTGTAAGAAATAAGTAGTAATGGGTGTAAGAGATTGGAAGTAATGGGTGTAAGAGATTGGAAGTAATGGGTGTAAGAGATTGGAAGTAATGGGTGTAAGAGATTTAGAGTAATGGGTGTAAGACGTTGGAAGTAATGGGTGTAAGAGATTGGAAGTAATGGGTGTAAGATATTGGAAGTAATGGGTGTAAGACGTTGGAAGTAATGGGTGTAAGAGATTGGAAGTAATGGGTGTAAGAGATTGGAAGTAATGGGTGTAAGATATTGGAAGTAATGGGTGTAAGAGATTGGAAGTAATGGGTGTAAGACGTTGGAAGTAATGGGTGTAAGAGATTGGAAGTAATGGGTGTAAGATATTGGAAGTAATGGGTGTAAGATATTGGAAGTAATGGGTGTAAGATGTTGGAAGTAATGGGTGTAAGAGATTGGAAGTAATGGGTGTAAGATATTGGAAGTAATGGGTGTAAGAGATTGGAAGTAATGGGTGTAAGATATTGGAAGTAATGGGTGTAAGAGATTGGAAGTAATGGGTGTAAGAGATTGGAAGTAATGGGTGTAAGACGTTGGAAGTAATGGGTGTAAGATATTGGAAGTAATGGGTGTAAGATATTGGAAGTAATGGGTGTAAGAGATTGGAAGTAATGGGTGTAAGAGATTGGAAGTAATGGGTGTAAGAGATTGGAAGTAATGGGTGTAAGATATTGGAAGTAATGGGTGTAAGATATTGGAAGTAATGGGTGTAAGAAATAAGTAGTAATGGGTGTAAGAGATTGGAAGTAATGGGTGTAAGAGATTGGAAGTAATGGGTGTAATAGCTTGGAAGTAATGGGTGTAAGATATTGGAAGTAATGGGTGTAAGAGATTGGAAGTAATGGGTGTAAGATATTGGAAGTAATGGGTGTAAGAGATTGGAAGTAATGGGTGTAAGATATTGGAAGTAATGGGTGTAAGATGTTGGAAGTAATGGGTGTAAGATATTGGAAGTAATGGGTGTAAGAGATTGGAAGTAATGGGTGTAAGAGATTGGAAGTAATGGGTGTAAGATATTGGAAGTAATGGGTGTAAGATGTTGGAAGTAATGGGTGTAAGAGATTGGAAGTAATGGGTGTAAGATATTGGAAGTAATGGGTGTAAGAAATAAGTAGTAATGGGTGTAAGAAATAAGTAGTAATGGGTGTAAGAGATTGGAAGTAATGGGTGTAATAGCTTGGAAGTAATGGGTGTAAGATATTGGAAGTAATGGGTGTAAGAAATAAGTAGTAATGGGTGTAAGAGATTGGAAGTAATGGGTGTAAGAGATTGGAATTAATGGGTGTAAGAGATTGGAATTAATGGGTGTAAGAGATTGGAAGTAATGGGTGTAAGATATTGGAAGTAATGGGTGTAAGAAATAAGTAGTAATGGGTGTAAGAGATTGGAAGTAATGGGTGTAAGATATTGGAAGTAATGGGTGTAAGAGATTGGAAGTAATGGGTGTAATAGCTTGGAAGTAATGGGTGTAAGATATTGGAAGTAATGGGTGTAAGATATTGGAAGTAATGGGTGTAAGAAATAAGTAGTAATGGGTGTAAGAGATTGGAAGTAATGGGTGTAAGAGATTGGAAGTAATGGGTGTAAGAGATTGGAAGTAATGGGTGTAAGAGATTTAGAGTAATGGGTGTAAGAGATTGGAAGTAATGGGTGTAAGATATTGGAAGTAATGGGTGTAAGATATTGGAAGTAATGGGTGTAAGAGATTGGAAGTAATGGGTGTAAGATATTGGAAGTAATGGGTGTAAGAGATTGGAAGTAATGGGTGTAAGAGATTGGAAGTAATGGGTGTAAGATATTGGAAGTAATGGGTGTAAGATATTGGAAGTAATGGGTGTAAGAGATTGGAAGTAATGGGTGTAAGAGATTGGAAGTAATGGGTGTAAGACGTTGGAAGTAATGGTGTAAGATATTGGAAGTAATGGGTGTAAGATATTGGAAGTAATGGGTGTAAGAGATTGGAAGTAATGGGTGTAAGATATTGGAAGTAATGGGTGTAAGAGATTGGAAGTAATGGGTGTAAGAGATTGGAAGTAATGGGTGTAAGAGATTGGAAGTAATGGGTGTAAGAGATAAGAAGTAATGGGTGTAATAGCTTGGAAGTAATGGGTGTAAGATATTGGAAGTAATGGGTGTAAGATATTGGAAGTAATGGGTGTAAGAGATTGGAAGTAATGGGTGTAAGAGATTGGAAGTAATGGGTGTAAGAGATTGGAAGTAATGGGTGTAAGATATTGGAAGTAATGGGTGTAAGATATTGGAAGTAATGGGTGTAAGAAATAAGTAGTAATGGGTGTAAGAGATTGGAAGTAATGGGTGTAAGAGATTGGAAGTAATGGGTGTAATAGCTTGGAAGTAATGGGTGTAAGATATTGGAAGTAATGGGTGTAAGAGATTGGAAGTAATGGGTGTAAGATATTGGAAGTAATGGGTGTAAGAGATTGGAAGTAATGGGTGTAAGATATTGGAAGTAATGGGTGTAAGATGTTGGAAGTAATGGGTGTAAGATATTGGAAGTAATGGGTGTAAGAGATTGGAAGTAATGGGTGTAAGAGATTGGAAGTAATGGGTGTAAGATATTGGAAGTAATGGGTGTAAGATGTTGGAAGTAATGGGTGTAAGAGATTGGAAGTAATGGGTGTAAGATATTGGAAGTAATGGGTGTAAGAAATAAGTAGTAATGGGTGTAAGAGATTGGAAGTAATGGGTGTAAGACGTTGGAAGTAATGGGTGTAAGATATTGGAAGTAATGGGTGTAAGAGATTGGAAGTAATGGGTGTAAGATATTGGAAGTAATGGGTGTAAGATGTTGGAAGTAATGGGTGTAAGATATTGGAAGTAATGGGTGTAAGATATTGGAAGTAATGGGTGTAAGAGATTGGAAGTAATGGATGTAAGAGATTTAGAGTAATGGGTGTAAGAGATTGGAAGTAATGGGTGTAAGAGATTGGAAGTACTGGGTGTAAGAGATTGGAAGTACTGGGTGTAAGATATTGGAAGTAATGGGTGTAAGATATTGGAAGTAATGGGTGTAAGAGATTGGAAGTACTGGGTGTAAGAGATTGGAAGTAATGGGTGTAAGATATTGGAAGTAATGGGTGTAAGAGATTGGAAGTAATGGGTGTAAGAGATTGGAAGTACTGGGTGTAAGAGATTGGAAGTAATGGGTGTAAGATATTGGAAGTAATGGGTGAAAGATATTGGAAGTAATGGGTGTAAGATATTGGAAGTAATGGGTGTAAGAAATAAGTAGTAATGGGTGTAAGATATTGGAAGTAATGGGTGTAAGAGATTGGAAGTAATGGGTGTAAGATATTGGAAGTAATGGGTGTAAGATATTGGAAGTAATGGGTGTAAGATATTGGAAGTAATGGGTGTAAGATATTGGAAGTAATGGGTGTAAGATATTGGAAGTAATGGGTGTAAGATATTGGAAGTAATGGGTGTAAGATATTGGAAGTAATGGGTGTAAGAGATTGGAAGTAATGGGTGTAAGAGATTGGAAGTAATGGGTATAAGATATTGGAAGTAATGGGTGTAAGAGATTTGGAGTAATGGGTGTAAGATATTTGGAGTAATGGGTGTAAGATATTGGAAGTAATGGGTGTAAGATATTGGAAGTAATGGGTGTAAGATATTGGAAGTAATGGGTGTAAGAGATTGGAAGTAATGGGTGTAAGAGATTGGAAGTAATGGTTGTAAGATATTGGAAGTACTGGGTGTAAGATATTGGAAGTAATGGGTGTAAGAGATTTGGAGTAATGGGTGTAAGATATTGGAAGTAATAGGTGTAAGGTATGCTTTGATAGAAGTGAGATATGTTCTAATGTGGGTAAGGTAGGGCTTAAAGAGTTCATATGAAGTGAAGAAAGTTGAAAATAGTGAACAAAAGAAAGATAGCAGTTACTAACCATTGAATCATTCTCAACCTCGGAAGTTACACTTTCATTAAATTGCTTCCAACTGTAAATATTGCCTGTGTCATTATTTCTTATAATAGATCACAAACAAACACACATCAACTATGTCATATAAATACATTCATACATATGGGTGGATCGAAAAGTATACTTTTTGGAAAATGCTTTTTGTTACCTAGTTATATAAAAAAAGACTGTATTTTTTTCATTGAATATTCAGGAGACCATCTTTCCTAGAAGTTTAACAATGTAAGATGTTATAAGTATGTTGGAAGTTTTATAATGGGATGAAATTTTGTATTTTTGCATATTCATATTCACGTAATGACATTTAAGTTGAATGTATTTATAATACTCAGTTATTAGATATTTAAAATGAAAAATTAATAAAAAACATTTTTTAAATTTAATATTAAATATATATTAGATTTATAATATAAATTTTTTCTTTTTACTTTTTTTTTATGAATATTACTTCGTATTACACTTTTCTATGTTAAGGTAACTTTTTATAAAAACACTTAGTAATTTTTTTCTTAGTAATTTTAAAATTGAATTATATAATGTAAATATGTTAATATTTTCATATTATAAAGTTAATTAATATACAATTGGATATCAAATCATAACAATATTCATTGTGTATTCATTTATATTTTGTTTTTTATTCCATTATTAGGTATTTTATTCAGTAATATATATTATTAAATTAGAAATGAAAGTATCACAATTAAAAATAAGAGTATCAACATTATTTATTTAATGAAATTAAAATAATAATATAATAAATACAATAAATGAAAATCTTGTTTTCAATTGAATATTGACAATTGAATATTGACAGTCTAATTTTAAGCTATTGCCGTAAATATTCTAGAATCAATGTCTTTTGGTGATGCAAGATATTTATTATTGCATTACAGATATTTCGGATACCAAGTATATAATCCACTGCACTGCTTTATTGTTACAGGGATAAGACCATTATCTATTTTCATTGTTAATGTGGGTTCAAGCGAGTCTTCGTCATAATTAAGTTAATAGGAGGAATCACAAATACTTTTAAAATTACTTCTCATAATAGGGTATTATGCTCAATGACTTTACTCATATCATCATGGTGTATGATTACTTCGTCGTACATAAAAGTAATTAATACAGCTGTCACTCCACAATCTGATAACCCACATCCCATTGTCATCTTTGCCGTAAGAGGATGGTCATCGTATGGGAACCTATATCAATTATATGAAATGAATATTATAGAAATATAAATATAAATATTATAGTATTTATTTTAATTTTATTTCTATAATTTACATTTTCCAAAAATCTTTACATTATTTAGTCGTACCTTTGTAATTTAGGTGTATACATATAATCAGATAAATCGGGGTAATTATTTCTTTTACCTGAAACTTTGTACTCTTCAATACACTACAATATAAAGATAGTTATATATAGATAAATGAATTAGTAAAATAATACAGAAAAGTTAACCTAAAAATAATATTTATATTTTATTAATTATTATATAACATATTTTTTGTTTCAAATAATTCTGTGGTACTAATACATATTAATATAATTAATATTAATAAATTCTATTATTATTAATTATGATTTAACTGATTTTATTAATTAATTACATGTGCTATAATAATATAGTTATATATTAATTTAGTTGAATTAATTATTGTAAATAATGAAATGTTTAAAACATTTTAATTCAAAATAAATAAATGGTTATTATTATTAGTTACTAACTTGCATGTTGAAGTGGATGGTTCATTACTTGGAGAGCTTACAATGCTTTCTAAGAACATTGACGTGACCCAAGTATCTATCACATTTAAATTGTATTCCCATAAAAGGTTGTGTACGGATAGAAGAATTTACCAAATATCAAAAACTTCTTAAAGTGTATCTGTTATTGATTGTTTGTTATCTCCATCATATCTAGCCATGTCAGCACATGTTGGCAGTTTTGATGTTGGCATAATACAAGCTTCTAATGATCGCTTGAACCTACAAATAAATAACAACTAAAATAATTAACATTTTTCAATATTCGCAGATGTAAAAAATGATCTTCGTAGGCGTAACAAAATTCGCGAAAAGTTGGAATTGTTTTGAACAAAGCAATTTTCGAATTCAATGTCACGAATTCAATAAACAGTGTATTAAAAATTATAATTGATGCACCAAATTGTTTGCAATATTATTATCTACATACCACGTATTACCCTAATGCTTTCTCAGAGCACGATCCACCCTAATATACATACACACGGAGTCACGCCTCGCTGACCAAAAGAGCATGTAGTTGTAGAGGCTGGATATAGCACCGATGTCCAATAGCATCTCGTGTCTAGAGGATTCGTAGGACAAGTGGCTTAGTAGAGGAAGGGCCAAACGGAACAAATCCAGCTGTTCGTTGAATACCGGCAGATGACCATCGGTAGCGATTCCATCACCTGGTGGCGTAGAGAGTGGTGAGGAGAGTGGGAAAGGCGAGGAAAATAGAAGAGGCGGGGGAGAGGAGATGGGAAGAGATGGGAAGAAAAATTAGGAGTAGGAGAGGGGGCGAGGGACAGAGATCGGGAGAGGAGATGAGATAAGAAGAGGTTGGAAGAGTAAGAGAATTGGGAAGAATATGAGAGGTGAGGAAATGAGATGAGGAGACGTGAAGAATTGGGGAAAGAAGATGAGGAGAGGATGAGAAATAGGGGATGCGGGGAGAGGTGGAAATTGGAGCAAAAATGGGGAGAGGAGCATAGGAGAGATGGGAAGATGAGAAGGAGAGAGTAGAAGAAGTTGGGAGAAGAGATGGAGAGAGGAGTAGAGATGATCCGAAGAGACGGGCCCATATGAAGTTGTATGATCTCATATGTTGGAGGGTAGTCGAAAGATTTAATAGAGGAGAGTGAGATAAAAGAGAAGAGAGTGAGATTTAATAGAAGATAGTGAGATAAAAGAGAGGAGAGTGAGATTTAATAGAGGAGAGTGAGATTTATTAGAAGATTATGAGAATTAATAGAAGATAGTGAGATAAAAGAGAGGAGAGTGAGATTTAATAGAGGAGAGTGATATTTAATAGAGGATAGTGAGATAAAAGAGAGGAGGGTGAGATTTAATAGAGGAGAGTGAGATAAAATAGAAGATAGTGAGATTTCATAGAGGAGAGTGAGATAAAAGAGAGGAGAGTGAGATTTAATAGAGGAGAGTGAGATTTAATAGAGGAGAGTGAGATTTAATAGAGGAGAGTGAGATAAAATAGAGGAGAGTGAGATTTAATAGAGGAGAGTGAGATTTAATAGAGGATAGGGAGATTTAATAGAGGAGAGGGAGATAAAAGAGAAGAGAGTGAGATTTAATAGAGGAGAGTAAGATAAAAGAGAGGAGAGTGAGATTTAATAGAGGATAGTGAGATTTAATAGAGGATAGTGAGATAAAAGAGAGGAGAGTGAGATTTAATAGAGGATAGTGAGATTTAATAGAGGATAGTGAGATAAAAGAGAGGAGAGTGAGATTTAATAGAGGATAGTGAGATAAAAGAGAGGAGAGTGAGATTTAATAGAGGATAGTGAGATTTAATAGAGGATAGTGAGATAAAAGAGAGGAGAGTGAGATTTAATAGAGGAGAGTGAGATAAAAGAGAGGAGAGTGAGATTTAATAGAGGAGAGTGAGATAAAAGAGAGGAGAGTGAGATTTAATAGAGGAGAGTAAGATAAAAGAGAGGAGAGTGAGATTTAATAGAGGAGAGTGAGATAAAAGAGAGGAGAGTGAGATTTAATAGAGGAGAGTGAGATTTAATAGAGGAGAGTGAGATTTAATAGAGGAGAGTGAGATAAAATAGAGGAGAGTGAGATTTAATAGAGGAGAGTGAGATAAAAGAGAAGAGAGTGAGATTTAATAGAGGAGAGTGAGATTTATTAGAAGATTATGAGAATTAATAGAAGATAGTGAGATAAAAGAGAGGAGAGTGAGATTTAATAGAGGAGAGTGATATTTAATAGAGGATAGTGAGATAAAAGAGAGGAGGGTGAGATTTAATAGAGGAGAGTGAGATAAAATAGAAGATAGTGAGATTTCATAGAGGAGAGTGAGATAAAAGAGAGGAGAGTGAGATTTAATAGAGGAGAGTGAGATTTAATAGAGGAGAGTGAGATTTAATAGAGGAGAGTGAGATAAAATAGAGGAGAGTGAGATTTAATAGAGGAGAGTGAGATTTAATAGAGGATAGGGAGATTTAATAGAGGAGAGGGAGATAAAAGAGAAGAGAGTGAGATTTAATAGAGGAGAGTAAGATAAAAGAGAGGAGAGCGAGATTTAATAGAGGAGAGTAAGATAAAAGAGAGGAGAGTGAGATTTAATAGAGGATAGTGAGATTTAATAGAGGATAGTGAGATAAAAGAGAGGAGAGTGAGATTTAATAGAGGATAGTGAGATTTAATGGAGGATAGTGAGATAAAAGAGAGGAGAGTGAGATTTAATAGAGGATAGTGAGATAAAAGAGAGGAGAGTGAGATTTAATAGAGGATAGTGAGATTTAATAGAGGATAGTGAGATAAAAGAGAGGAGAGTGAGATTTAATAGAGGAGAGTGAGATAAAAGAGAGGAGAGTGAGATTTAATAGAGGAGAGTGAGATAAAAGAGAGGAGAGTGAGATTTAATAGAGGAGAGTAAGATAAAAGAGAGGAGAGTGAGATTTAATAGAGGAGAGTGAGATAAAAGAGAGGAGAGTGAGATTTAATAGAGGAGAGTGAGATTTAATAGAGGAGAGTGAGATTTAATAGAGGAGAGTGAGATAAAATAGAGGAGAGTGAGATTTAATAGAGGAGAGTGAGATAAAAGAGAAGAGAGTGAGATTTAATAGAGGAGAGTGAGATTTAATAGAGGAGAGTGAGATAAAAGAGAAGAGAGTGAGATTTAATAGAGGAGAGTGAGATAATATAGAGGAGAGTGAGATTTAATAGAGGAGAGTGAGATAAAAGAGAAGAGAGTGAGATTTAATAGAGGAGAGTGAGATTTAATAGAAGAGAGTGAGATTTAATAGAGGAGAGTGAGATAAAATAGAAGATAGTGGAATTTAATAGAAGATAGTGAGATTTAATAGAGGAGAGTGTTGAGAAGGAATTAGAAATAAGTTTACACTTGTTGAACAAGAATAAAATAAAAAAAGTTTCACAAACTGTTAATATTTGGTATCTCAGGATTTATGATATCATCCTTGAGAACTCCTTTCATTGATAGCAAAGAATAGAATGAAGCTTTTCTAGGTGTGTTTGGTTTGTTTTAAGGATATATTAAGGTACGTTAAAGTTCAATATTATTTTATAATAAAATGGCTAAATTATTTATTAATTTTTAAAAACAACGAATTTCAATATCAATTATTTGCAAACTATAAAAATATTTTCAATCATATTTTAATTAAATATTTTTATTTCATTTCATTTAAATTTTTTGATTATTAAGAAATATGGGACTAATTTTAAATAATGTAAATAATTATAAACAATGAATATGTTTCTAATTAGAATTATAAAAACAAAAATGATGTAAACTATTTCAATTAATAACAAAACAATATTTTGACAATCTATATTGTATTGGATATGATTTAATATTAATAAGGTTATATCTAGCGTAATACTAGAGTGTAATGAGGGGTATTTTAAATGAGCGTAACATAGGGAGGTAAGGGGACGGGTACTAACATGTTCTCGAACATAAAAGGAAAGGCTGCGATGAGATTTTCAGAGTATGCATTTTCTGAATCTAGGCCCCAATAGCAGAGCATTCTTATGCAGAGTATTATTGTGTTCTTGTAACATAGCTGAAAGTATGGGGAGTGTGGTTATGGGGGCTGTGGGGGTGTGGTGATAAGAGTGGTGTACCGGTAAGGGAGGTATGCTAATTATAGGGTTTCGGGGCTCTGAGGGGGTGAAGAGTAATGGGTAAGTGATATGGTGGATAATTTGGTAAGGTTTAAATGGTATTAGGGTGAGGGTAAGAGAGTAGGGAAGTATGGTGGTAAGGGAGAGTGTGAGAGGATAATAGGTGTAGAGGTAAAGTGGAGTTTGAGTAAGTAAAAGTATTGTTGGAGATTATTACAGATAATTTACCGATAATTATAGATTAATAGCGATAATTAATAATGATTACAATACTGCTAACTATTATAAATGATTGTGTTACTTTAATGTGTATGGCTAATATCACGAATAATATAATTATTAATATTGTAATTATAAGAATATTGAAAACTAATATATCAACTATAACTAAAATACACATTCGAAATTAAACTATAACGTTAAATATAAATAGTATTACTTATAATAGAAATATTGAAACTAATACATCGATTATAACTAAACCATAAATGCTACCTCAAAATATACCGTTAAATATAAATAGTATGATTGTAATGAGAACTATAATTATATAATTAACTATAAATATATCTATAATTTTTATGAAAAATGCTTTAATTATATTTTGGATTTTGTTTCGGGATTATTTTGAATTTGATTATGGCTTTAATATATCCCATAGAAATATATCAAATCTAACTCAACAAATAACATCGCATACCAGGTATAATAGGTTCCAAGAGAGTTAGTTTTTGTAATTCATAAACTATCTCTAAAATAATATAGATTACCGTGCATCCCGAAAACAAGATAACTAGATTTGTGTATTTTATTATTACGAAATATGTAACTTCATGTATTAAGATTGTATAAAATATTGAATGGAATAGCGGACAATGGTGGGTCAATAGCATCTAGATGTTCTTAACGTCACTATTGTTCACACGACACCCTTACACACACACACCCTCACACACACACACACACACACCATATGTACCCACACACACCCTCACACACACACACACACCATATGTACCCACACACACCATATGTACCCACACACACCCACACACACACCCTCACACACACACACCATATGTACCCACACGACACCCTCACACACACACACACCATATGTACCCACACGACACCCTCACACACACACACACACCATATGTACCCACACACACACACACACCATATGTACCCACACACACACACACCATATGTACCCACACACACACACAGACCCTCACATACACACACACACACACACACCACACACACCACACACACACACCACACACACACATACTAACATCATCTTCAGCATCTATTCTAGTCTCGCAGAGTTTTGCTCTACGCAACAAAAACTCAATAGTGTAATTCATGCAGTCACCAATTGCCTTCTTAGAGGTCATGAACTTATCTATATACTCCTGCTGCGTAGGGAGAGTTTAAATGTATTGAAGTATCGTGTTATGTTGGCATTGTTAAATTCCTAAAATATAATTATCATATGTAACATTGTACTAATAAAATATTAAATGTGAAAGAAATTTTAAAAATATCATAGATATAAATTTCGGATTGAAAAATTTAAAATATTCATAAAAGTTATTAGATCCGACTATCAAAGAAAGCAATCCGAACGTTTTTAATTATCTTCACAACAATAATGGTGCCAATAAATAAGAAATTAAAACATCATTTTAGTATGTTCACATATATAATTACTTATATTTTTACTAGTTTATATATTTACAAACTTGTGTGTGATTAGTATATTATTTAAAGTAATAATTGCAGAATTCCTGTACATTTATATTTTTGTTAATAGATCATCAGATTATATAAGAAATATGTTTAAAAAGTTACACAATATTTTATGTATTATTGGGGCAGCACAGATAACCACAAAGTTTACAAAATTATAGTGAAATCTAAGTAGGTTTGTATTTCTGTAGTTTAATAAACTGTAATAATTCTGTAGTATAATGCCTATACATTAAATAAAGTTATATGTATACCAAACAAATACTTATAAAATAGTAATTAATAATAGAAATATATATGCATATATTTAGATTATACAATTGTTCAGTTAATCTTAAAATAATATATAACAAATTATTATAAAATAATAGTACACTGCATACATATGTTAATATATTAATAGTACACTACTGCATACATATGGTAATATATTAATTGTACACTACTGCATACATATGGTAATATATTAACTGTACACTACTGCATACATATGGTAATGTATTAACAGTAAACTACTGTTTATCATATGTTTTTATCTAATTCTTTATCTAAGTAATTCAATTTCGTAATGTTGTAATTGAATATTTATTTGATTAAATTATAAATATATATAATAATATTGATTCTACAAATAGTAAAATGTATGATAGTCCAATAGTCTATATTTATAAATTATCAATATTTAATATTAAAAAATTTAAATCAATATTTTATATTGAAAATGAAAATAAAACTTGGCATTTGTCATATTAAATTTTGGAATTTTACAAATATAAATATTTCATTTCAAAAATAACATTTGATTAACAATTACAATTAATAATTAATTGTTAATAGTAATTACTACAATAATAGATTAATATATCACCTATTTTGGTATACCTAATATGAATAAATTTGAGTTTGAAAATAATTGTTATTAAATAATTACTATTAAATATATTATAGCCTTTAACATCTGCCATTAATTCATTGGGAGGTTATGAAATATTTATCACAACTTTATTTTTATTATATGCCAGGAACATGAATAAGGTGATACAATGACTTTGATTAGAATAATTGTAACTCATTCATATAGAAATTTGATTATAAATCCAGATTAAATTATAATTATAAACATATGCTTTATATAAAACATAGTAAATTGTTTGGGTATATCGTATATTATTAGTATACGATTAATTATATTAATAAATATTTATTATATATTAGGAAAAATACAAAGTAATATTTTATAGAATATATAATACAAAGATTTAAGAAAAAAATGTATAATTATTAATTAAAGGGGTTCATCAATTCGATAACCATAAAAAATGTAAAACTTAGCGTTATCTTAATGTTGGTAAAGGTGTGAATATTCATAAGTAGGTTTTATGTGTAGGTTTTATGTGTAGGTAGTGGTAGCAGGGTCTATAATATACCAACTTTTAAAATGGAGTTGTCTTCACAGGTTATGAATTCATAGACCTTCTCAATCAGGTAGAACGCATTACAGATCATAGCCGTACAGTGAGGCTGCATGTAGTGGTCAGCGAGATGTAGTGGTCAGCGAGATGTAGTGGTCAGCGAGATGTAGTGGTCAGCGATATATAGTGGTCAGCGATATGTAGTGGTCAGCGATATGTAGTGTTCAGCGAGATGTAGTGGTCAGCGAGATATAGTGGTCAGCGAGTTGTAGTGGTCAGCGAGATATAGTGGTCAGCGAGTTGTAGTGGTCAGCGAGATATAGTGGTCAGCGAGATGTAGTGTACAGCGAGATGTAGTGGTCAGCGAGATATAGTGGTCAGCGAGATATAGTGGTCAGCGAGATGTAGTGTACAGCGAGATGTAGTGGTCAGCGAGATGTAGTGGTCAGTGAGATGTAGTGGTCAGCGATATATAGTGGTCAGCGAGATATAGTGGTCAGCGAGTTGTAGTGGTCAGCGAGATGTAGTGGTCAGCGAGATGTAGTGGTCAGCGAGATGTAGTGGTCAGCGAGATGTAGTGGTCAGCGAGATGTAGTGGTCAGCGAGATATAGTGGTCAGCGATATGTAGTGATCAGCGAGATGTAGTGGTCAGCGAGATATAGTGGTCAGCGAGATGTAGTGGTCAGCGAGATGTAGTGGTCAGCGAGATGTAGTGGTCAGCGAGATGTAGTGGTCAACGAGATATAGTGTTCAGCGAGATGTAGTGGTCAGCGAGTTGTAGTGTACAGCGAAATGTAGTGATCAGCGAGATGTAGTGGTCAGCGAGATATAGTGGTCAGCGAGATGTAGTGTTCAGCGAGATGTAGTGGTCAGCGAGATGAGGTGGTCAGCGAGATGTAGTGGTCAGTGAGTTGTAGTGTACAGCGAGATGTAGTGGTCAGCGAGATGTAGTAGTCAGCGAGATGTAGTGGTCAGCGAGTTTTAAGGTTGAGCGAGATGTAGTGGTCAGCGAGATGTGGTAGTCAGCGAGATGTAGTGGTCAGCGAGATGTGGTGGTCAGCGTGATGTAGTAGTCAGCGAGATGTAGTAGTCAGCGAGATGTAGTGGTCAGCGAGTTGTAAGGTTGAGCGAGATGTAGTGGTCAGCGAGATGTGGTAGTCAGCGAGATGTAGTAGTCAGCGAGATGTAGTAGTCAGCAAGATGTAGTGGTCAGCGAGTTGTAAGGTTGAGCGAGATGTGGTGGTCAGCGAGATGTAGTGGTCAGTAGAATATAGTAACAGTAAACTTAGTAGTTATAAGATGACTTACATCTCCAAGCTTATCGTTGATGGTCAAAGCAATTTTGACCTCAATACAGGACAGGCTGACCACAATGCATAGTTTCTTGACTTTTTCAGTCATTATCGCCGCATCCTCAATCTTCTTGTGTAAGAGGAAGCTCGAAATGCCATCTTTCTCACTGACCAACTCGATGTAACGGTTTGGATTCAAGTTGAGGTAGTCTGTGGAGAGGTAGGGGAAAAGACTATAGAATGTAGACGTGGAAGATATAATACATATAGTGATGTAATACTTGAAGTGAGGAGAGATAGTCCGAGATCAAGGAATTGGGAAGTATATCGAATAGAAGGTAAAGTTATCCCGGTGACGTATGGTAATGAAAGTTAGTAGGTGGAGGGTGGTAAGTACCCATTAGTGAATACGGAGCTAGGAGTAGGAGTAGGACTCTATGCCATTACTGACCGTCCTCCATAACGCGTGCATTAATCGAGTTCATAGTTCGTAGTTCATTCTCTTCGGACATTGTCCAGTCCACACCGAATAATACAATGAGCCTCGATATTACAGACAAGAGCATGTGGCGTAGGTACACAGCTATAGGGTAGGATAGAGGTAGGGGTAGGGTAGGGTAGGTGTAGGGGTAGGGTAGGGGTAGGGTAGTGGTAGGTATAGGGTAGGGTAGGTATAGGGTAGGGGTAGGTGTAGGGTAGGGGTAGGTGTAGGGGTATGGTAGGGTAGGGGTAGGAGTAGGGTAGGGGTAGGGGTAGGGTAGGGGTGGGTATAGGGTAGGGGTAGGGTAGGTATAGAGTATGGGTAGGGTAGGGGTAGGGGTAGAGGTGTAGGGTATGGAGGTGTAGGGTAGGGGTAGGGAGGTGTAGGGTAGAGGTAGGTGTAGGGTAGAGGTAGGTGTAGGGTAGAGGTAGGTATAGGGTATGGGTAGGGTAGATGAGGGTAGGTGTGAGATAGGTGTAGGAGGTGTATTTATAGGGTATGCGTAAGTGTAGGAGAATATTTTCGTATACAAAATTGAATGAAATAAAAATACATAACAAATAAACAAAAAGTGATAACTTGTGATTATTGTGAAAGAATTGATTTGCTTGTAGGTAGAAAGTTATTTATATATTATAAATGTTTTTAAAGGAATTTTTTATAATTTTTTAAATTTATAATTTGTATCTATATTAATTATATATGAAGAGTGATTCGATATGATTATTAATTAGATATGATTATTAATTAAATATGAATATTAATTAGATATGAATATTAATTAGATATGAATAGTAATTAGATATAAATATTAATAATAAAGGTCCTTTAAAAGCCTAACTACTGAATCTTAACATTGAAATGGTAATGTAATTTAGTTGTAAGATGGATATATATAGATAGGTAGGATATATATATATAGATAGGTAGGATGGATAGATATATAGGTAGGATGGATATATAGATAGGTAGGATGGATACATAATAGATATGTAGGATATATATATAGATAGGTAGGACGGATATATAGATAAGTAGGATGGATAGATATATAGATATATAGCTTATCTATACTTAAGCTCAATTTACTAACCGGGTTTATGACAGAGAAGATCCATAGTGAAATTATAGATTTTCCTGGCCCAATCGTCATACTTAATCAAATCAGTAAACACCATGGGCCTAATAAGGTCCTAATGGTTGAGAGGGGGGTTGGGAGGTGAAGCGATGGGGAGTCATTCTCTATTCATTATTTCATTTATCCGTAAATTGATTAAACCCAAACCCAATAATATTCTATAAATAGCAATTCATATATTTGACAAATAATTGAATTTAACAAGTTTGTAAATATTTTTAGTTACACTTGATACAAACAGCATATAGTAAATATGCATTTAATAACATATATAACATATATCAGTAAATACTAATATATACCTCATCAACATTCTCCAAAATTATCATCAGGTTCTTGAAATTATTAAACAGTTCTTTTGTCTGTAAACACAAGGTAGAGGTCAGTAAGAGATGGGCGTGGAGTGTTGGTAACAAGGGAGACTGGTTGTACCGGGATACAAATTTCAAATAACAATGGTGAATTTAAAAGTAGTAACAAGGATAATAAATAGCTGAATAATTCTAATAATAGATAATTCTACAGATTCGAAATGAAAATAAGCATCGCAATTACAATATGCATTGTATTAACTCTACCAATACAACTGTAACTAAACCAAGTAGTGCAGTGAACTAACATTGGATTCCTTGACCACAGAGGCCATTTTCCTTAAGAGTTTTCCCAGTGAGGCTTTGTCTACTGCCCAACACTTGGTTTGAGATGTTGACATCAGCTGAGTGAGTAAATCTAGAGTCTTTTCATCTCCTGAGGTGAGAGGGGATATCAACTAGGTGAGTACATCTAGGTTAGGCGGGGAGGGGACATCAAATAGGTGAGTACATCTAGGTTAGGGGGGAGGAGGGGATATCAACTAGGTGAGTACATCTAGGTTAGGCGGGGAGGGGACATCAAATAGGTGAGTACATCTAGGTTAGGGGGGAGGAGGGGATATCAACTAGGTGAGTACATCTAGGTTAGGGGGGAGGGGATATCAACTAGGTGAGTACATCTAGGTAAGGGGGGAGGAGGGGATATCAACTAGGTGAGTACATCTAGGTTAGGGAGGAGGGGATATCAACTAGGTGAGTACATCTATGGTTTTTATTTCCTGTAATGGTGAACAGTCATTGTATTTCCTGAGAGAAGTGATAGATAGTAGGGCCCCTATACCGCGGGTAAATGACGTGCATAAATAAAATAAAATAAATGAAATAAAATAAATAAATAAAATAAATAAAATAAATGAAGTGAATGAAATTACCGGCGGTAGTAATACGGGGTGACGTAACTATGCGTAACCCTCGACCAGACCCCAAACCCGCTAACCACCAATCAATTCACTGCAGTAGATATTCACCAGACTCTCGACGGTGTGTACTTCGTAGAGGACTGCGAGAGTGGAGGGCCGAGATGCCAACTTCATCAGGCAGACATACGTATCTTTCACGAGTCTCGGATCTTTACTAAAGTGCATGCGGGGCGTGAGCGGGGGAGGTATCGAAGTGGGGATACCGCGGGTTATTTTCACTAAATTCGATGAAATAAAGGAGTGTAGAGCTGAATGAGGTTTAATTAAAAAGAGTCGCAAGGTTCTAAATAATATGGTGTAGGGTATTGTATTTGTAGGGCTAAGTATTCTGGATTAGTGGAGTTTAAAAGAAATTGAAATAGATATCTGTTCTTGGGATATTAGTTTGAGGATAATTAATATAAAAAAATAGTTTAAAGATATTGAGATGCCTAGGAGTGATATAGAGGAATACGACTGTTAGAAATAATTAGAGTTAAGGTTAGGGTTAATGAGTCTTAATAAGACGTCTGGTTAGGTTGTAACTTTATTTAGAAATCTTACATAAATCGAAAGAGTTTTATTACGGATCAAATGAGTGTTTAGGTTGGTAAAAAAAGAGTAGTTATGAGGGGGAATGAGAGTGAAACTAACGATAACAAGATTGAGTTGAGCTGAGGTATGATAAGTTCTACATTTGAATCCTGTACAAAATAAATACTCTTTAATTCAAGAGTTTTGAAATAGGTATTGTTATATTTTTTTTTAAATATATATTATATTGATTCCATATCATTCGATTAGTTTATGCGTTGAATATCAGTATATCATAACAGTAAAGTAGGGGTAATAATAATCTCTTTTACATGCACACGTCAAAACAAAATATGTATCTAAAACATATTATTGGTGAATTGCGATATGAGAAACTGACCAGCATATTCCACATTGTCATGCAATCAACGATATGAACACCGACGCTCTTCAAGTAGTCGGATGTCCACATGTCGTCACCACGACATCTATCCTCGGCATCCAATAGCTTCTTGTCTGTGCAAACGTTTTCTTACCATTATTTTTAACTATTGCAATGAAAGAAAACCTTAAAATTAATTCAATGGAATTTTAGTACAAATTATTAAACGAATATGATAATTGAACAAGACAAACTTTGTTTTAATATCTTGACTATGAAATCTGTTCCGATGCATTCGTAAAAGAGTGCTTCATTTGAAGTAGTACGCAATTCTGGAATCTTCTTAAATAATTCCATGATCTACAAATTAATTATAATATAAAAATGTATACCCTGAAATATTTATTTAGTGACTTTTTTCAAATATACCATTAAAATAGTTTCTCAGTGAAAATGTATTGAAAATATTAAAAATAACTTAGAACATGTTTATGTTTATACTCTTAAATATCTATATTTCAATTATATATTTTGTTTTAATTCTTTAAAGATGAGAGTTCACAATTCTGCATATAATAAAAAACAAATTAAATCAAATAATATTTTTCCATTTATAAATATTAATATTAAAAAAACTCGATAATTTCATGTTAAACTTAAATAATGCACAGGCATTACGGATATAGATATAAGATATAACTTCGGGAATAATCATAGTTTCAAATTATATTAAATAAGTTATGTACATCTATAAAATAATGTGATCTCTGGCTATGTTTTATCTTATGACACCTGCATCCAATTCGAATTTGTAGCGGAAAAAGTATTGCGGTTTATTCTAGATTATGCGGCAAAATTGCATTCCCAATTTATCGTTTAACTTGTAATAAATATATTGAATTAAATTACTCAGCGTTTACAAACGACATCATCTAAATGCTTATCATAATAATCTTATCAATAATCTAATCTTATCTATTATGTAAACATACTTCTTCGTTCGTGAGCATATCCTTCAATCAACTGTAATAAGCGCTATCATATAATATGCAAGCTCTATGGTGTAACTTCAATTTACTAAATTAGTCGGAGAAACACCTTTTTGAATATATATATATATATAAGTAATATGAATTTTTAATGATATTCAAATGGTTAAATATTTTCATCGTATAAAGTACAGGTAGTCCTCACAAGGACTGATTATATCATAACACCAATATGATACTGAAATATAATATATAGTTTAAAATATATAATATAGCATATACATATTATTAATACTTTAGTATATTCCAGTTGATATCAGTATTGTTTTAAAATTATTCTGATACGACATATTTATTTATAAACTTATCAAATCAAACAATATGGCTATAATCGTTTTTCGCTTAGTTTAAAAGTGAAACTAAGTATTTAACAATCACTGTAAATGTACGATAATAAACGGTTAATGATAAATGTGTTGGTTATTTGGAAAAGTGAATGTCACGAGAATGTTTCAAAGATAAATTACCGTCGACTCGTCGGCTTGAACCAACAATTTGCATTGTAAAATAAACTATTTAAATTAGGTATTATAATTTTTGCGCGTGTATTATAAGATTACTAACTGACATTATACCATGCAATTTAATAGATGAATTTTTTGATGTACGTAACTTTTTAATAAGTTCAGCAAAGTCTACGTGATTCATTTTAGATAACAAATTTGAAAATATTTCAAATCTAGTTGGATTTACAAATAAACATGTGGGATAAACCCCTGGCGATTAAACTCAATTCGATAAAAATTTTACGCTATTTTACGCGGATTTTACGATATTTTTCGATGAATGTTTAATTTCGGTCATTTATTAAAAATCTATATTTTTTTAATAACTATAAATCGATATACAAGTTTCATTTATAATAATGTTATCAATTTAATAATTTACTAGTATATTTAATATGTTTTATTAATTAAATTAAAATTTCTAAATTAAATTTCTTAAAAATAGTATTTTTAACATTAGTATTTTTAAAACTGTCATAATGATAATGATGTCATAATGTCATAATGATGAATAATGCGTATGCATTTATATATTTCTGGAACATTATAAATCTAGTACCTAGCCATGAGGTGGTAATTATATCAATGCATATATGATATATTTATAGAAATACAAATAGTTCATGAAAAATAATCATGAAAAAAAATATATATAATATGTAATAGTTACTATAGTAAATATTATATCTATATTATTAATTATTATATAAATATATAGTATACATTATTAAAATTAGTAATAGCTAGATTACTGATTAATTACTATATTATTAATTATTATATAAATATATAGTATACACTATTAAAATTAGTAATAGCTAGATTACTGATTAATTACTATATTATTAATTATTATATAAATATATAGTATACACTATTAAAATTAGTAATAGCTAGATTACTGATTAATTACAAACTTACTGTGTATATACACACAATTATATAAAGTATATTAATATATGTATGTATATATATATATATATATATATAAATATATATATATATATATAAATATATATATATATATATATATATATATATATTAATATGTATATTTATTAATATGTATATGTATATAAACATATACTCTATAATAAATTATTAGTTATTATAATTTGTATTTACTTTAAATTAATAATATATTTTTGAATACCAATATTATATTATTACTATATATAGTACTATAGTACCATATATAGTGGTATCCACATTTATCATATTTGAGTTGTATGATAATTATTATAAATATTTATAGTATATTTCACATAATATATTATTATAATTATAATTTTAATATAATTTAATTATATTTATAAATGATTTATAAAAATATTAATTCTAAATATACTTATAATACATATTTTATAACTGTATGTTATTATTAGATATCCAATGGAAATTGCCCATAATATATGAAAAAACCTGTGATCTTCTAAATATCATAATTAGTTATTTGTTTAAAAAATGTATATAACAGATTATATTCCCTAATTAAATAATATGTCATAATATGTGATCCCCTTCTACATACCTTTGAATATAGTTCATAATCCAAATATACGCGCTTCTAAAAAATAAATATATTTTATTTAAGTATATTTTAAAATAAAATATCTTGTGATATCACAATGTAATTGGCATTAAAATTTAAAGATATATATTAAAAATCCCAGAATCAATTGAACAGGAAGTTTTCATTGCTCATTATTATCAAACTTGTGAATATTTGTTATTCGCTTTTATCTGCGGTATTAGACTGTTGAGGGATGATATCATAACAGCTGTTATGATAGCAAAACATTTGCAAAACATTTGGATAATACTTTTTTGATAGGGGTATTCATGAATATATAGATGAAACTAGTTTATATAGAAAATAGCATACTCGTCAATTATAAGAGATACTCTAGATACCCACACGTAAAACTCTTTGAATATTCTTACATATGAAAACTAAACTAATATAATGTCAGTTATGTATAAGTTATTTCTATATTGAAATAGTTTAACATTATAAATAATATCTAAATCAAAGAACATTTATTTTTGTCATATGAAAGATGTATACAATTTTTATTTTTCTAACTAAATATAGTTATTAGATATCAATCGTATATGATTAAAACTGTGACCTTATAGTTATTATATATAGTTCCTAATTAAAAAATCACGTGATGATCATGTGATACAATATGATTGACAATAAATGATATATATTAAAAAAAATCCCAGAATTAAATTTAACAGGAAGTTTTCATTGTTCATTGTTATCAAACTTGTGAATATTATTTATTCGCTTTTGTCTGCAGACTTTTATAAAACATTGCTATGTCGATCCCAGATCCATATGTATGGAGTGACGAATTTAAAGTTTTTGTTAGTTTTATACATGTTTATAATATCAAGTATATATAGAATTATATATTATATAGTAATTATATACGTAATTTATTATTTATTTCATAAAAATATATTATGTAAATATATAAATATATTCTATTAAATATAAATACGTATTATTTGTACTATGATTAAAAACAACATTATATAATTATTAGTATGAATCTTTGGATGAAGAACATAAAGGTTTATTCTGCGGAATATTCGATATGGCTGCATTTCCTAACGATCAATCGAAAGTTGATGTTCTGGTGAAGAGAGTTGTAGATCATTTCACTAATGAAGAGGTCGATATCAATTTATATAATATTCATATTATATTATATATTATATATGGATTATAAATCAAGTATTTACTTTATTATTATTCACAATTTATAATTATATTTATATAATAAATTATAATATTTCATAGAGTATGTTTACTAAATCAAACTATGCCGACATGACTTCTCACAAGAAAATTCATGCTGATTTTGTTGGTAAAATCGAGGGTCTCAAAGTACCGATTGGTAAAGAAACTATCGATTTCGCCAAGTCATGGTAAATTTTGTACAATGTTATGAATATTCTAGAATATTCTTATTTTTTTTAATTTCTTTAAATTGAATAAGTAAAAGACATACATTTAATATTATGTAATATTGAAATATATATCAAATTGTGATAAATTGTGTACATTTATTATATAATTATAAAGTATATTATTTAAATTTTAATAGGCTGGTTACCCATATTAAGGGAGTTGACTTCAAATACAAGGGAAAGCTGGGTTAAACATGTATTTATTGTCTTTGTTATTTCTAATTTTAATAAAAAAATAACAATTATGATTTTATTTTTTTTAAATTTATTTCTTATTGTAATAAAATATATTATATTGATTAATTATATATAAATTATAATTATGTGGACACGAACTCGACTTATTAACATTAGTATAATTTGATTAACGTCATATACAATTTTCAAAAGCGCATTATTATTATATAATTCAGAGTCAAAAACAAATCCTGATTACGAATGTCTAATAACTACGAACTACTACAATGTAGGTTATTTCTGAACACTAATTTAACATATTTGAGAGTTGTATACTTGTTATTATAATAATCACCTACTGGATGGAAGAGATATAATATTATGTCGTGATACCCATTTACCATTAAAGAATTTATCCAATACAATTAGTTTGCTTTTCTTAATATAATTTCTTTAATAAAACTTCAATCAATGTGTTCTATTTTATATTAATGAGGTTATAAATCTTGATTACGAATATAAATGAACCCAAAAAGTGAGTTTAGAAACGATTTCAGTCTCAAAAAATAAAACTAAGAATACATTTTATTATTTATTTTATGTTTATTAAAATGTATATATAAATAAATGAGATCAAGAATAAGTCTTTAAAAGTGCAAAATTATAATATAGTAAACATAGATAAAGAAATATATTACGTCGATCATTTATATAATCTGCTGTTACTGAAGTGTCTTGACAAGCTTGAAATTTTAAGGCAATCTTCAATAATTAAAGATACAATAGCTCATCTTCTTTCCACCAGTTAATGGGACTTGACTTCATATTTAATGTAGATTATTTATAAACAATTATGAGTAGTATTTATGAATCAATCTGAATTTGTTATTATTTTTAATTATGTAAAATCAATTATTTCAAATAAACAAGATACATTTAATATAGATAGAAGAAATTTCTAACTAATATATAACAAATATTTACAAACAAATAACACACATCTTTAATTTGGGATGATTCATTTAAACCAAAAAAAAGTTAATTTCATTATGTTTTTTAACAGGATCTTCCGTAATATTTCACTATAGAGTAGTGTAACTATAGTTAATGTATACTTATATACTAAATTATAATTTTAATGTAAACTAATATAATCATATTCTAAAATATGCATTCATACAAATGTATTCTTTAATGTAATCAACTAAAACTTAACCACCAGCATTCATTGATAAGAATTTACAACACTAACGTTAATATTAGGATATTTATATTTTATGCTAGCAAATATTTCAGTATTCTTTGAAATAGTAAAGTGATTTATTCAATTACACATAGGATGCAGTTTAGTAAACTCACAAACTTCACATGAATTAAACCTGAATATAATAAATTATAATCACTAAGAAATAGGGATGATATAAATGATTTAAATAACAACATTATAAACTATTGTAGCTAAAGTATATTTTATCAATTATATACTAATCCTCTAAATACTGCATATTAGCTATTTATTTAGGCAAAGCAGAATTATTATGATTAAAAGCAATTTTAATTATTATAAATGTGGATATACTTGAAATACATTTGATAATAGGTATGCATTACATCATAGATAATGAATAATTAATATAATGATTTATTATTAAGCAGACATATATTAATATATTAGTAATGTACAGTATCAGCTACATAGTTCAAGTATACCTTAAAAATAATATACATTACCTTGAATATAGTTATGTGTGTATATAGAAGTTATTTAAGATAATAAATGATATCATCAGTATAAAATTATATAGATATACTACTTTATAAGTAGGGCTATTATAATTTAATTTTATATTAAACATCTGATTTGATGAATTGACATATGACTAGGTATTCGAGCATTCGTACTTATACCAATTATACTAATATGCTTGATACATATATTGTATTAACATCTTTTTTATATTTTCCGCTAACGAAATCTAGTTATAAATATTGAATATATATATATATATATATATATATATATATATATATATATATATATATATATAGTATTTAATGATTTATTAGATTGATGATATATACCTAATAAATAAAAGCCAAACGTTTCCACTCAAATTAATAATGTTAGGTCGGAGATGAGCAATGGCCATAATAAATACATAAACAAAATTGAAATAAATGGTTACATCTAGAGAAAAATAAGTTAAATACATTTTAGTAATCGTACCATTGCGAGTGCCGTTCTCCTGGATACGATGAGGATTTTTCTTTCAAAATTATATTATGGTCGAGATTATAATGAATAACATTAACATTATTTATCAAACCTTGACATACATATACGGAACAGCTAGATCGTGAACGGTTTCACGATTTGTATTATGTTGTATTAATGTTTATAATATTATTTATACATTTTGCATAATATAAAACATCGATATCAGAAATCCATAAATAAATTAGTTTAAAATAACGGAACATATCATATATTACTTTCTATATATTATGTTATATAAATATATATATTTATGATACATTTAAATAATATATAATAATTTTATATAAATATATCAATGGATCTAAAATTAAAAATAGTTTTAAATAAATTTTAACAATTTTAACGATCACAATTTTTAGGTAATTAAATAATTAATAATTAAATTTGCAACCAAAATTAATGTTTTTAATTGCTTTTTAATATTTTCCTCGTTGATTAATTGAACAACTATAAATCACTTTTTTTAAATATCTGGCAATATAACATCTTATATTTAATTCTTATATAATATTGTCCTCCTTATTTAAAAGATGTTTTCATTCAAAGTTAGTTTATAAATAGAATACGATAACCATTAGGATATAATACATAGTATATAGTATACATCATACGATACATATTAAACTAATTTTTTAAATATATATATATTATATTGTATTCGTTACAGAAATCCGATTTAATTAAGCTGGTTACGAGTACGGCATTATGCATGGGTGAGATATTTGGTGCGGGCGGGGGGTTATTAGGACTAACTATAGGGATGGCAGCAATAGGATTAGTAAAAGAGGACGAGAAAACAAAGCAGGGATATGAAGGTTTTAATGAGAATGTAGATATTAGCAGTCAGGAATACGTAATTAAGAATGAAGTCGAAGATGTAGAAACGGATGTAGATGAAAATGGATGGAAAGATGGAGAAGTATTAAATTTGTTTGGGGGAGATTACGGAAATAAAGAAGATAAGGATGTAGATAATTCAAAAGATAATAATCTGGAAATAGATAGTAAGAGAGATGAAGATGTGGAGAAGATTGTAATTAAGAAAGAGATTAGTTTATTTGGGGCGAATCAAATAGATAGAGATGGCTATATAGCTCCTGATGGACAGGAAGTTGAAGGGTTGGTGTTTGGATGGGCATATTTTAGTAAGAAAGGTTAGAATGTAGAAATATTAGATTAGGAAAAGAAGATGAGAAAGTTTGAGGGGCATTATTGGCAGATGTATATAGTTATTTGGTGGGAATTATTTAGATAGGGATGGGATATGTAGCTAGTATTGACTGGAGGAAGTTGATGGGTTGGTGTTTGGATGGGTATATTTTAGTAAGAAAGGTTAGAATGTAAAAATATTAGATTAGGATAAGAAGATGAGATTATATGAGGGATTTATTGCAGATGTAGATAGTTATGGGATGTAGGATTTAATCGATTAGTTAGCAAGGGTAAGATTTAGAAGGCAAAAATATTGGCAGCTTCTAAGTATTAAGTATTAAGAATTATGATTAAGTTAAGTATTTGATTACCGAGCACTTTACGGCGTACGCCATACATTATGCTAATGGAAATGAAAAATAGGAAATAGAAGAGAAAATTGCGATACTACGAGATGCTACCGCTATAAAGAAATATATTGTATGCATTGTTAGTATTATATATATATATATATATATATATATATATATATATTATATATATTATTTAGTATGCGCATATTATTTATATATTATATACTATAATATGAAGTTATATTAAATTGTATAGAGTATATTAGTGACCCGGTATTCTTCCATACTCTTTTATTTTATTTATTTAAAAATAATATTCACGTTATAAGAATAATTAAATACATACAAATAATGAAACTAAAAATATGTATTAATAGTTATTATAAATATGCTAACTAATAATAAATTCAAGTATAAAAATCAAGCAATTCTATTCATTGATTTTGTGCATGACGAATATTTACGAATATTATCATAAATGTCTTCCATACGTAATTCTCAATTACTATAGCAACTAAATATTACTATAAGTAATGTATAGATTATTAGTGTGTGAACCAATATTATAACTTATAATAACCTATAATATAAAAATGTTTATAAAATATCTTAAAAAATGTTATTAATAAAGTGTAATTATATCAATCAATTATTCATAGAAAATCGATAATACTGAATTTCAAAATGCTATGAAGACATACAATTATGGAATGTATCATCGATACCAGAAATAAAATTCAATAAGTTAGTTTAATAAGCTATCATATTACCTATCAATATGCATATATACTACTATATACTATATATATATATATATATATATATATATATATATATATATATATATATATTTAATAATTTATGAAAACACTAAAGATTATTTTTTTACTAAAGTTTAATATAACACATTTTAAATATCTATTGACTTTATAAAAGCGAAACATTTTATTCTATATAATACAAACTATATATATATATATATATATATATATATATATATATATAAAAATATATATATATATATATATAAATATTACAGCCGACTTTACCTACTATATACATAATGTGTTAGTACCATTTTATAAAATTAATATATTTTTACAATATTAATTATTAATATCTAAATAATGAATCATAATATAAATAATGAATTTATTTATATTTATCGATGCATTTCAATTTCTGTATATATTGTTAAAATTAAACAATTATCTTATAGGTATGGTAAAAGAGGTAGAGGTAAATATTATTACTGAAACATATCCTAATGGATTATATTTTAAAATATATTATCACTACTCCATTACATAACAGAATATGACCAAAACGATGACCAGTTTTACAAACCAGCATATATGTCATAATTAGGTAGACCTAATTATGACAGAGATATTGACGGACACATCGACAATATTACAGGGACGGTATACTTGAATGGGTCCACCTATAAAATAATATAAATATATTTATTGCAAAGCGTATTAAAACGTGTAGTATTAAGTATGTACTGCATATTATATAAATTATATTAAAATATATCATGTGAAGATTTATTATAAATATATATTATAAATGATTCATTAAAAACATTTATAATATATTAACTAAACTTACAAGTACTTATAAATGCGAATTGAAGGTAAAATAGATTAAGTACAACCTGGCTAGTTTAAAGAAAAAAGTAGCGACGGAAGAGAAACCCTCCTATTATATATTTACAAACCACAAATGGAAATGGAATACATAATTCTGGTGAGATAAATACATAATTCTGATATATATCATATGATTTATAACATTTAAATTATAGAATTTCTATATTTATTATTATATAAGTTATTTAACATAGCTTTAAAAAATATAGGATCAGTATTTTCAAGATAATATTTGATACTTAAAGAATAATGTAACTTAAAGAATGTGTACTTAAAGAATAACGTAACTACAGCGATTTTGAGAAATAATTGAAATATAATTGGTTAGATATTTAATATGGTATTTCAAATGAGAAACTCAACGAAAAATCTGTTGTCAATATATATTAATTTTAAGTATAAAGTTTTCGATATATAGATAATAACTTCCATAATACTTAATTATGTTGTTGCAAATTTAACTCAATTTTTTAGTTGATTTTACTTCAGGGTAATTTTTGTCAGTTCGAATAAGTCAGCAGAAAATTTTAAAAAATCTGTAAAATAAATGTATAACTATAAAACTAGGAGAAATCTTAGATTATCAACTAATAACATATAACCTATTTACATGTTATAATTAATCAATCCGAAATGAAATATTACCTTTTATAATATATAGCAAAATATAGTAAAATATTATATTAATTACTTTAATCCATATTATTAACTATTATTAACTATCACTCGAACTAACTGGATGAACCATAGTATTTTTATTAGGAAACTCTTGTTTACCTTATAAGTATACTTACATGTTAATACAATATGTACGGCATTAAAATCGCAATTTGTGATACTGTCGCGATATATATTTATTTTTCTGTTAAGAAAAAACAACCACCATATATTATATAAATATATATATTATTAATCAATATAATATACTTTAACATCATTGATCCCGAGATATCTAGTTATATTTTAATCGCCATCATTGTTTTTACGTCAGGACTAGATCTGAATATCACGTGACCCCGAGAAGAGGTCACGACAGGCGCGTCACTATAACCTCTCTAGTCGGATTACTGCGTGCGTCGCAGCTGATAACAAAACGCGGCGCTCAGAGATTTCGCCAATATGTTGAAACCGTTCGCTTGTCGATAACTCCACCTACCGCACCAAACTAAACCCGACTGTGTAGATATCTATATAGCCATTGTGTACGCGTATATAAGTTAGTTAGATTGTCAAAATCACCTATATAAATGATTTAATTATATTTAGAAACAATAACAAACCTTTTTCGAAAACTTGTTAATAATGTTGCCATATCAAACTCCTTCTGCCAGAACATTCTTTTTAAATGAACATATTAAGTCGTACCATATTTTATGGAGGAATATACATGATTTATATATGTATCCGATTCAAACACAATTTAAAATGATATTTATATTCAATTATTTTAAATTATCGGTTACATTAAGTTATATATAATTAATTAGATGAGTAGTTTTGTCGAATTTTCTAAAATATTCGATAAATAATAAATAAAGGGAAAATGTAAAGCAATGTATTTTAAGGACGGGTCAAATTTAAATATTTAAATAATCAATGATAATATATTTAATATATTGTATAGATATTTCATAATATGATATAAATTTCAATTACATTTTTAATACAAAATATATAGTTCGAGTAAAAAATACTCATAATAATATTATATATACTAGTATTCGAATTTTAAATGTTCGGAATCGTCTCGGACTCGAAAAATTGCTAATGAAACTACTCGGAATTGGTTTCAAATACTCAAAATCGCTCGAAAAATTCTAGACACGTTTACATCACTAGTTATAACTGATATAAAAGATGTAGATTATATCATAACATCACAAAATTAGGATAATATTTGTTTGATAGGATAATTTAGTAACACATATGAAATTAGTTTATATAGAAATAGCACACTTGTAAATTATAAGAGATACTTAAGATATAATGTACCAGTTAAAAAATACCCATACGTATAATATTTATGTAATTAAATTTTAAAATAAAAAACACATGATAGTCATGTGATATCACAATGTCATTGGCAATTAATAATATATATTAAAAAAATCCCTAGAATTCAATTTAACAGGAAGTTTTCATTGTTCATTGTTATCAAACTTGTGAATATTATTTATTCGCTTTTGTTTGCAGACTGTTATAAAATATTGCTATGTCGATCCCAGATCCATATGTATGGAGTGACGAATTTAAAGTTTTTGTTAGTTTTATAAAAATCGATATCAAGTATATATGTAATTATATATTAATTATATGCGTAATTTATTATTTATTTCATAAAAATATATTATGTAAATATATAAATATATTCTATTAAATATAAATACGTATTATTTGTAATATGATTAAAAACAACATTATATAATTATTAGTATGAATCTTTGGATGAAGAACATAAAGGTTTATTCTGCGGAATATTCGATATGGCTGCATTTCCTAACGATCAATCTAAAGTTGATGTTCTGGTGAAGAGAGTTGTAAATCATTTCACTAATGAAGAGGTTGATATCAATTTATATAATATTCATATTATATTATACATCGATTATAAATCAAGTATTTACTTTATTTTAACTAATTTACTTTAATATTCACAATTTATAATTATATTTCTATAATAAATTATAATATTTCATAGAGTATGTTTACTAAAGCAAACTATGCCGACATGACTTCTCACAAGAAAATACATGCTGATTTTGTTGGTAAAATCGAGGGTCTCAAAGTACCGATTGATAAAGAAACTATCGATTTCGCCAAGTCATGGTAATAATTTTACAATGTTATGAATATTCTAGAATATTCTTATTTTTTTCAATTTCTTAAAATTGAATAAGTAAAAGACATATTAACTATCATATTAATGATTTTATATAATATTGAATTATATACGTTATATATATACTTAAATAGTATTAAATTGATTGCATTAATATAATATTATTTAAATTTTAATAGGCTGGTGACCCATATTAAGGGAGTTGACTTCAAATACAAGGGAAAGCTGGGTTAAACTTGTATGTATTGTCTTTGTTATTTCTAATTTTAATAAAAAATGACAATTATGAGTTTATTTTTTTAAAATTGCTTTCTTATTGTAATAAAATATATTATATTGATTAATTATAATTATGTAGACATCAACTCGACTTATTAACATTAGTATAATTTGATTATCGTCATATACAATTTGCAAAAGAGTATTATTATTATATAATTCAGAGTCAAAAACAAATCCTGATTACGAATGTCTAATAACTACGAACTACTACAATGTAGGTTATTTCTGAACACTAATTTAACATATTTGAGAGTTGTATACTTGTTATTATAATAATCACCTACTTTCTTTATTAAAACTTCAATTAATGTAAGTTTACCCATAGTGATTTGATATTAATAAGATATAACTGTTATAATAAATGTTAAGAGATGATATTATAACATATTTATTATAACATCAACATATCTACATTTAGGATATTGTTTTTGACACAGTGATTCAGTAATGATAACGCATAGATGAAAGTAGAGTATATATAAAAAATATCATATATGTCAATTATAAGAGATATTATGTATTAGTTAACAAATACTAGAACATATATATAAGAATTTCTGAATATTCTTAACTATGAAATCTAAATTAACTGAATTATTTGAAAGTAATTTATATCGATATGGACAACTTGTAAATAAATGAGAATTAACAATTCAGTTCTTAAATATTCTCCAATGACTCATCCAATATTATATAAGAACATTGAATATATTCAATACGATTCAAATTTATTTTCCTTGTGTTAATGCGATCTCTAAGAGCTAAAATCCTACTATTAGATTATAATATTTATAAATATGCAGGCATGTTATTAAAAATTAATATAATAATATATGTTGTAAGGTTACATAGTTAGTGAAATAAAATTCGTAATTTAACTTATTATACGGGAGGTATATGGCATGATTAAGTATTTTGTAAACATATTATTTTTATATAGTAAATATAAGTAACAACACTTCAATTTAATAATTCGATCTTTTTGACCTAATATACATATATTTATATATAAATCCTATGCTATATATTTAATTAATATTATTGATTACACCAATGTATTATTGAGCTTAATATTACAGACTATCTCTATAACTATGGAATAAAATGTCCTCATTGAATTAATTCGGTGTATTATTTTGTACAGTGCCCAATACTATCTAATAAATATATCGATTGCGTAATATCAATACGCCTGTCAATTAATCTAACCCACCTCCAAACCGCACGCATCACGCGCATATTGACCACTGCCTGACCATTTAACTTATTTATAATTTTACTATCGAAACTTAAAGACATATTTCATAGGTCCGTCTCGATTATTTGATCTTTCTTCTCCTAAGTAAGTTTTAATTATCTGATATTTATTATTACGTTTAATCAAATACAACTCTATAATTTATAACTTTATTATGCATATATGTCAGTATTCTATGGAAAATTCCAAATGTCAATTTTTATATTACGTAATTAAATATAGCTTATGCAATATATTTCCATATATTAATACTAATATATAATGTGTATCTATACACATTTGGGTTTTAAAATTATTTGATTTATAATCATAAATAACAAAATATTTATTATACAAATATAAATGAAAGTATGAAATGCAAAATATAATTTGTACTTGGTACCCATGATTATTATACAATGTTCAATTATTTAATCTGTCTACAAAATAAAAAATATACTTTTTTTTTATAACACTTGGATTGTTTCTTTTTATTGTATAAATTACCCAGGAGAGTGATATCATAGTATCATACTATTTATAATATCGTTATTGATCTATAGAGAGGTGAAATTAAAATTTAAAAATTATCATTCTTTTATTCATTAAAATGAACTCCTATTTTCTGGAGTAAATTATTAAATTATTAAATTATTAAATTAATAAATTAAGTACTTATAGAATTCTAATTTAAATCTTTTTATTTTAAAATTTTAACAATTATAGATTTAATTGCAGCATCAATTCTATTACCAAATATTTTCTCTTACATAACTCTATCTCATTTAATCATATAAATCAATAGCATAGTTCATATATAGTACTAACATCTACTCAATATTTGAAATAGGTTAAAAGACTAAAATATTTTTGAACAAACGACTGCATGAGTCTTACAATCTAAAGCTTTATTTTTATAGCATAAATTAAACCAAATTAACTAACAATAATCTTCTAACTACATATTTTATGACAATCTATAAGTTCGTTATAAATAGTTCGCTTTCCTGCATTTTAATGAAAGAACATTTTATTAACTTAATGTGATCTGGTTCAATACATTTAAAAACTAATTATTACACATAGTGTTTTTTATTTATTAATATTTGTTTCTGCGCATTTATATTGTCTATTAAATCATTGTTTTAAATTAAAGCATTATCGAACCAAGTACAATATATAATATATACTGTTATGTAACATATTTACAAAATAAAGAAATTTTATTTAAGTTCTATAAATATTATATATTTTGTATTTGATTTTGAATTGAGTACTATTTTTTGAAATTGCTCAAAATATGATTATAAATTAGTATATAGCATCATTAGTTTATTGCATCATTATAAATTAGTCAATTCAATATTAAATTAATATAATATTTATTATAATTATATAAAATAAATTAAATATATTTTTTGATGATATTTATATCTTGAAATATAAAAATAACAAATAATTTCTATTTTGATTATCTTTAAAATATAAGAAATATGATTCAAATAAATCATACTGAATTCTATTTTTCTATAACATTGTTTATATGTATACCTTAATTTATTTCTATAATCCTATTAGATAATTATAATAACTTCATAACCCATAATATATTCAATGAAAATGAATAGTTGTGCTTTAATTAGTACTACATATTATCTGGAATTACCTACAGAACTAAGACTTACCGAATTTACTTACTTATTTTCTATTGAATGAGATAACTCCCTCCTTTTTGATATTTTGTGTAATCAAATGTGAATATTACATGTAGATTTGTGGTGAGACATCAGTATTATAGAACTAAGTATACTTTCATTAATTAGATATTGTCTAATCTATTTGATTTCTTTTAGATTTAATGAATAAGGTAATATATAATAATATTATATATATATATTAATAGAAACATTTCATAAATATATATATTTTCCAACACTTTCACTATATATTCTTTATAAATATACATTACTGGTAACTAGATTACTTATATTTTGATAGGTAAAATACTTCTCCTATTTAGTGAACTGTTTAATGTAAAGATCTTTAAACTATAAAGTATTTTGAATAATTTCATAAATGAAATATTTGTAATATATATATGTTAATTGTATGTATTATTATATTATATTACTTTAATAATAAGTTGTATACTATTTAATATATATACAAACTAATAAATGTACTGGACATGTTGAATTGATTATATTGTAATCCATTATAAATAATTAAAACATATAAAATTAAATATATATTTAAATAGTGAAATTTCTTTTCTCCCAAGATGTCTCAATATTTGAGTTTATTATTAATAAACTCAAAAGTGTAAATAATAAACTATAATAGAATAATAAATTATTGAATAATCATAGAAAGTAAAGATAATAAAGTACATTTAATAATTAGTAAATTTAGAATTTTAAATATTCGAAATAAAATGTTATATAATACTCTAAATAGAAATATGTGGAATTAAATAAATTGGGAATTTATCTCTTTGAAATTGATTTTCATTTTCACATACAAAAAATAGTTTGAAAAGTTTATATAGCTAGTTAATGTTAATATAAAAGAAAGTAGGCAATGTAAAAAATTAAATTACTTGGATTATTTACCAGAGCTGATTGTGGATCTCAATATATTTCCATATATTTCTTACATGAATTCTATTGATAAAGTAGAAATACCACCAACATTTTTTATAGATTCGTATGCATTTTAGTATAAACCACTAAAATTGTTGTAAAATATATTAGAACTGTTTGTAAATTAATTAGAACATTTTAAAATTGTTTTAAGTATTTTACTGGTAGGATGAGTGAGAATAATCAACTTCAATATTTATATAGCTGAATAAGTGTATCGTGGGTAAATCGTTATTTTAAGGTTTTTATATAGAAAAATGTCTTCCATTACATTTAATATGTAATTTATAAATTAAATAAAAATATATCATTGTTTATAGATGCGCCAAATATATATATATATATATATACATGTATATATATATATATATTATAGATAATGAGTTATCAAAAAAATGATTAACTGTACTATTTTATATAATATGCCTTGAAAAAATAATGTACTATATATGATAGATTATACGATATATCATGTGATATAGAATGGTTAAAATTCACTATATTACAATCTCTGATTAAAAAGTATATTGATGCAATTATTTTTGAAATCATTATTTTATCCATATATGGTCGTATCTGTGATATAGACGTATCATCAATAACCAATTCTACCAGTAGCCTCTCGGTGAAAACTATACTTAATATTAATACAATTGTATACCAGCTTATATCAAGAATTTGTACTAATTTGATTTTCTCTCTTTGCATCTTTCCATACATGTTTGGATGATTAAAATCCGTTATGTAAATTTAATTTTTAAATACTCATTTATAAAATACATTCATAAAACTGCTAGTATAAATATCTATATGAATCAATAGTTTGGATATTAAGTTATATGAGCTATATTAACCCTTTACAACCTGAAGTCATTTACTAAAATGCTCTTGAAAACCGGCAATATAATTTTTACACAAAGTGCATAAAAAATTTTCAATGCATTATTTATTATCGTAAAATACTCTATGATTCATTAATATTTTCTACAGACAAGTTGACTTATTTTTATGTATAATTTAAAAGTGTTCAATATAAAATACTAATAAATTAATAAAATATAATATTGAAATAGCTATAATAATAAATATAATTATAAATTTTGATAAATCCTATTATAAATTACATATATTCGTAATACGATTAAATAATATTAATTATTCCTAAAAAAGATTAAAATCAATATAGATTGTGTAAATAAATAATGTATAATATATAAAAAATATATTACATGTTAAATTATCATCAATATAATTAATTATAAATAGTTATATAATGAACATTAAAATATTATTATTTTTTTTATTTTCAACTATATACTATACATAAGTATACTTTCCTTATGTAGATATTAATAATTATATATTACAAGTTAACTTATTATTGAAGACATTGAAATTATATTTAATAATTTTAAAAAAATTTAATAAAATAAATAATAATTAATTAGATAATGATTAATTAACCAAAATTTAAATAATAAAATTAACAAATATAATTTTAAAATAATTAATAATATTAGATACTTACAATTTTCTTAAATAAATAATAATAATGTTATATTAGTGGTTAAGTTATTATTAAAGGTATTGAAAATATCTATAAAGTATAAAAAACAGAAAGCAAAATACTTGGATTTTGAGTATATGTGCGCATATTTATTAAATATAATAAAAAATAATATTTACAATAAATATATAAAAAATCAAATATATACAAAAGTAAATATATATAAAGTCGACACATAACATACAATAATATAAAGTAGTCAAATATAATTATATATATACAGAAGTACTTATGGAAGTGATGAGTGATATTTAGTATAACAATTTTTTCTCTTGCACAGATGATACATTACATAATTTACAATGAAAAATAGTTTTAATTTAATAATCTGACATAAATTACATATATTATAAGTAAATCCTTCTCCTGATACTTCGTTCTTCGTAACCGGAATAAATATGAAGTTTCAAGCAGTATCCCGTGATGCTATCACATAAAGCATAGAATATGATGCCATGTTTCACAGGTTTAGCAGGCATATATTGTTTGAAAGATAGCCGCCGATTGAAACTCATCATTCCTTCATCGATAGATGATTGATAGGTTTTGAAATCAGATCCTATTGGAATAAGTATTGATTTTATAAAAAGTAATTAAAATTTAAATATAATTCAAATGTGTGTATAATTTTTGTATGTATAATATGTGTATATATATGTGTATATAATTAAAAATTTAATAACCTTTACTGCTAGCATATTCATTTGTGCCCATCACTAAATCTGTAATGAAAGTAGATCATAGTAAATGTAATAGTATCATCATCGGTTCAAGTCCAATCATATTTGCACTTGGTCCAGTCGCTTGTGTAAATTCATTTTCTTTTCGACCAGGAATAGCATCTCCAACCATTTGGTGGAAACGAATCATTTACCTGAAATATTCAATATTTTTTTACAATAAATATAATATATTATAAACTACTAGAACATATAAATAATATAAATATGATAATATATAATAAAAAACATGTTTCTAAAATACAATATTATAATTTGATATCAAACCAAGTGTATACTAACTCTTTCCATTACATTGCATTGCATTCCAAATCTTCTCCTACCTAGTAACATGGTTGCTATAAATTTATTAAAATTATATATACATAATATAAATGAATTCAATGCATATGATATAATATAAATTAATTTATTCACTGTTATTTATGGAATATGTTTGCATAATATATAATAAAATAGAAACCGAGATATCAGCACTATCATTTTCATCGGATATATTAGGATCAAATATCTCCTAAATTTAATTTATGAAATTGACATTAGCAACCAAAAATAACAAAATGATCTCATAATTTGAAATATAATATGATAAAAAGATATGTATTTGAAGTATTTATATTCTTATAAATGAAATCAATATATATGTAGTACATATTTATTTAGAATTAGGTAATAATAAATAATCTATATACTTATTTTAGTCAAAATAATAAACTATATCGATAATAAAATATAAACTTTAAAAAAAAATATACATTTTATAAAAGTGTTTTATTAATTATATTAGATAGAATTATATGTCGAAATTGTAAATTATTATAAATAATATAATATACTAACAAGTATACTAGTATCAGATCCTGTAGAATCATCGGAACTTTCCAAATTCATAAAAATATCTAAAGCTTGAAATGCAGTATAGCGTCTTTCAGCCATTTTAAAAATAATTGAGTAGACGCTTTGACGCTCATTATCTCAAAAAGTAGAACGGCAAATGCTTAATACCAAATTTGAAATTTATTTAGTATATAATTGTGTTTAATATACTGTAAAAATTATTAATTTTGATCCAATATGTTTTGAAATATAACCAATTAAATATTCTAATTTATTATTTATTTTTTAATTGTTTTTGAAAAATTTGTATGTTATAAAAACTAATTTTTTTACATTACTATTTATCATGGTGTATTAAAAATTTTAGATTCTAATTGAGTTATTATATTTGTAAACAATGCATTCAAAATTTTAGAATTTAAAATATTATAAATTGTAAGAAAACATTATTATTATTATAACACTAATTTATTTATTCATTTAATATTTAACATTATTTCTAAAATTTATTTTCTATATAATGTCTTATAACTTTTAATTACGAATATAAATATTATCAGATTAAGGTAGTTTTATTAAAGTTAAATATCAATCTTATAAAGTCATATAATTTTATTAAATAATACTTTATTATAATAGCTCAATTTTACATTTATTTACACATCGAAATTTAATTGACGCTAATGTCTATCGGGTTTTCAGCAAGATGACGTTAATGTATATAGGGTTTAAAGGGTTAAGAATACATATTCAATGTTCAACGTGTGTTACATAACTTTCACAATGCGTTTATCATTCGTTTGCAACATGTTCAATACATATTCACAATGCATTCAATATGTTCAGTATCATAGCCATACATACACTATAAAGTATGTCCTCTAGAAATAATTATTTAATAATAAAAAAAAAATAACAAATATAAATATAATTAAACTACATTACTCGAGATAATTGATGTAACATAATTATAACTAATTACAAATACAATTTGTAAAATAATAATAAGATTATTAAGAAGCATGCATATATTTATGATATTTTATAATAATGATATTAACACATATATATATATATAAATTTATATTTATATAATAATCAGGAATTATTTTTATAAATATATGATTTTTATTATTTATATTCGTTAAAACAGACATGATATGATCCAGAATTCTACTAATATTAAGAAAATAAATGATAAGCTATTGTAAAGTAATTGAATATATTGAGAATATATCGGAATTAGGTTTGCTATATATATATATATATATATATATATATATACAAACACACACATATATATATATATATATATATTAGATATGGATATATAAACAGTTATTTTACTTAAATATTTTTACATTTAAAAATGTAATTTAATCTTTATTGATCTTTATTAATATTATGATAGTAATTTATTTATATATTTAATAGATAAACAATATTTATAATATATCATATATCATATATATGATATATATAATACTTTCAATAATGTAATACCATATATTATTCAATTTTAGATCTCATTAAAATCAGCAAGCATATCTATAATAATATATTTATGTATGGATGAACAATGGACATTGACCATTCATTATATATGAATAATAGAGGTTAATTTTAATTTTAATATGAAAATACATTTGTAAAAAACATGTATGTATTTAAATTATTATAATGACTAGATTTGTTGATTGGATGATATTTTGATATTGATATAATAATATATAAATTATTTGTTTTATATGATAAACTATTTTATTTCTGCGTTATTTAACAATACATAATAATAAAACAGATAAACAAATGAAATGGCATTCAGTATATCAAAAATGAGCATTTGAAATGAAGGATATTAAAAAATGTTCATCATGTTCTTTATTTTGTTTCTATATTTTATACATTTATATATATTAAATAATAAATGTGTTCAATTTTAAAGACTATTATTTTATTATGTAGGATATTTTAATAGCTGGGTACAATATGTAATATATATCATAATTATTTATTATAATACTTATATATATTAATAATACCTATAATTATATATGTGTATTATACATTATCATTTTAATGTTAATTATTATTTTGTATTCAAATAATGTTATTAGTTTTCTTCTTAATGAATATATATATATTATATTTTTTGTAATAATTATATGAAAATTAGTACATAGAAATACCCTTTTAAAATATCCAGAAAACCATGTTATTTTAAACTTATAAAACCCTTTTACAATGATCTAGAATACCCTTGTTTTAAAACTAGAAAACCCTATTTTGAAATATCTATAAAACCCTTTATTCAGATATCCAGAAAACCCTCAAAAGGGTTTTCTATTTTCAAGCATCCAAGAAACTGTCAAGGGTTCTAATACAGACCACTCAGGAAAACCCTTTTTCATATACCCTAGAAAACCCTTTTTTCTAATAGTGTACTACAATGTAGGTTATTTCTGAACACGAATTTAACATATTTGAGAGTTGTATACTTGTTATTATAATAATCACCTACTGGATGGAAGAGATATAATATTATGTCGTGATACCCATTTACCATTAAAGAATTTATCCAATATAATTAGTTTGCTTTTCTTAATAGAATTTCTTATATTTCTTTAATAAAACTTCAATCGATGTGTTTTATTTTATATTAATGAGGTTATAAATCTTGATTACGAATGTAAATGAACCCAAAAAGTGAGTTTCGAAACGATTTCAGTTTCAAAAAGTTTCAAAAAATAAAATTTAAGATTATATTTTAAAATATTTAGAAGTATATAAATTAAAAGAATATATTTTATTATTTATATTATGTTTATTAAAATGTATAAATTATCATAATAATTCTTTAAAAATCAAAATTATAATATAGTAAACATAGATAAAGAAATATATTACGTCGATTTATACAATCTGCTGTTACTGACTGTCAAGACGACAAGCTTGGAATTTTAAGGCAATCTTCAATAATTAAGGATACAATAGCTCATCTTCTTTCCACCAGTTAATGGGACTTGACTTCATATTTAATGTGAATTATTTATAAACAATTATGAGTAGTATTTATGAATCAATCTGAATTTGTTATTATTTTTAATTATGTAAAATCAATTATTTCAAATCAATTACAAAATACATTTAATATAGATAGAAGACATTTCTAACTAATATATAAAAAACATTTACAAACAAATAATATGCATCTTTAATTTGGGATGATTCATTTACATCAAAACAAATTTAATTTCGTCATGTTTTTTAACAGGATTTTCCGTAATATTTCACTATAGTGTATTGTAACTATAGTTAATGTATACTTATATACTAAATTTTAATTTTAATGTAAAATAATATAATCATAATCTAAAATATGCATTCAAACAAATGTATTCTTTTACTAACGTTAATATTAGGATATTTATATTTTATGCTAGAAAATATTTCAGTATTCTTTGAAGCAGTAAAGTTCAATTGCACCTAGGGTGCAGTTTAGTAAACTCACAAACTTCACATGAATTAAACCTGAATATAATAAATTATAATCACTAAGAAATAGGGATGATATATTTGATTTAAATAACAACATTATAAACTATTATAGCTAGAGTATACTTTATCAATTATATAATAATCCTCTAAATACTGCATAATAGCTATTTATTTAGGCAAAGCAGAATTATTATGATTAAAAGCAATTTTAATTATTATAAATGTAACAAGAAATGTGGATATACTTGAAATACATTTGATAATAGGTATAAATTACATCATAGATAATGAATAATTAATATAATGATTTATTATTAAGCAGACAGATATTAATATATTAGTAATGTACAGTATCAGCTACATAGTTCAAGTATACCTTGAAAATAATATACATTACCTTGAATATAGTTATGTGTGCATATAGAAGTTATTTAAGATAATAAATGATATCATCAGTATAAAATTATATAAATATACTACTTTATAAGTAAGGATATTATAATTTAATTTTATATTAAACATCTGATTTGATGTATTGACATATGACTAGGTATTCGAGCATTCGTACTTATACCAATTATACTAATATGCTTGATACATATATTGTATTAACATCTTTTTTATGTTTTCCGCTAACGAAATCTAGTTATAAATATTGAATATATATATATATATATATATATATATATATATATATATTATTAAATGATTTATTAGATTGATGATATATACCTAATCAATAAAAGCCAAACGTTTCCACATCAAATTAATAATGTTAGGTCGGAGATGAGCAATGGCCATAATAAATACATAAACAAAATTGAAATAAATGGTTACATCTAGAGAAAAATAAGTTAAATACATTTTAGTAATCGTACCATTGCGAGTGCCGTTCTCCTGGATACGATGAGGATTTTTCTTTCAAAATTATATTATGGTCGAGATTATAATGAATAACATTAACATTATTTGTCAAACCTTGACATACATATATGTGAACAGCTAGATCGTGAACGGTTTCACGATTTGTATTATGTTGTATTAATGTTTATAATATTATTTATAGCTTTTGCATAATATAAAACATCGATATCAGAAATCCATAACTAAATTAGTTTAAAATAACGGAACATATCATATAATACTTTCTATATATTATGTTATATAAATATATATATTTATGATAAATTTAAATAATATATAATAATTTTATATAAATATATCAATGTATCTAAAATTAAAAATAGTTTAAAATAAATTTTAACAATTTTAAAGATCACAATTTTTAGGTAATTAAATAATTAATAATTAAATTTGCAACCAAAATTAATGTTTTTAATTGCTTTTTAATATTTTCCTCGTTGATTGATCGAACAAACTATAAATCACTTTTTTTTATATATCTGGCAATCTTATATATTATTGTCCTGCTTATTTAAAGATGTTCTCATTCAAAGTTAGTTTATAAATATAATACGATAACCATTAGGATATAATACATAGTATATAGTATACATCATACGATACATATTAAACTAATTTTTTAAATATATATATATATATATATATATATATATTATTGTATTCACTACAGAAATCCGATTTAATTAAGCTGGTAGCGAGTACGGCATTATGCATGGGTGAGTTAACTCCTTCATTAACAACTTCATATCCCTGGTTTGTTTCGTCGTCCTCTTTTAACAATCTTATTGCTGCCATCCCAACTGTTAATCCTAATAACCCCCCGCCCGCACCAAATAATTATTTGGTTACATATTCCTGACTACTTATATCTACATTATCATTAACACCTTCATATCCCTGGTAAGTTTCGTCGTACATTCTAACCTTTCTTACTAAAATATGCCCATCCAGACACCAACCCTTCAACTTCCTGTCCATCAGGAGCTATATATCCATCTTTATCTATTTGATTCGCCCCAAATAAACTAATCTCTTTCTTAATTACAATCTTCTCCACATCTTCATCTCTCTTACTATCTATTTCCAGATTATTATCTTTTGAATTATCTACATCCTTATCTTCTTTATTTCCGTAATCTCCCCCAAACAAATGTAATACTTCTCCATCTTTCCATCCATTTTCATATACATCCGTTTCAACATCTTCGTCTTCATTCTTAATTACATATTCCTGACTGCTTATATCTACATTATCATTAACACCTTCATATCCCTGGTAAGTTTCGTCGTACATTCTAACCTTTCTTACTAAAATATGCCCATCCAAACACCAACCCTTCAACTTCCTGTCCATCGTGAACTATATATCCATCTCTATCTATTTGATTCGCCCCAAATAAACTAATCTCTTTCTTAATTACAATCTTCTCCACATCTTCATCTCTCTTACTATCTATTTCCAGATTATTATCTTTTGAATTATCTACATCCTTATCTTCTTTATTTCCGTAATCTCCCCCAAACAAATTTAATACTTCTCCATCTTTCCATCCATTTTCATCTACATCCGTTTCAACATCTTCGACTTCATTCTTAATTACGTATTCCTGACTGCTAATATCTACATTATCATTAATAACTTCATATCCCTGCTTTGTTTTCTCGTCCTCTTTTACTAATCCTATTGCTGCCATCCCTATAGTTAGTCCTAATAACCCCCCGCCCGCACCAAATAATTATTTGGTGCGGGCGGGGGGTTATTAGGATTAACAGTTGGGATGGCAGCAATAGGATTGGTAAAAGAGGACGACGAAACAAACCAGGAATATGAAGGTGTTAATGATAATTTAAGATGGATTAGAAGTATTATATTTGTTTGGGGAAGATTACGGAAATAAAGAGGATAAGGATGTAGATATGTCAAAAGATACTAATTTGGATACTAGTTTGGATGGGCATATTTTAGTAAGAAAGGTTAGAATGTAGAAATATTAGATTAGGATAAGAAGATGAGATTATATGAGGGATTTATTGCAGATGTAGGTAATTATGGGATGTAGGATTTAATCAATTAGTTAGCAAGGGTACGATTTAGAAGGCAAAAACATTGGTAGCTTCTAAGTATTAAGTATTATGAATTATTATTAAGTTGAGTATTTGATCACCGAACACTTTACGGCGTACGCCATACATTATGCTAATGGAAATGAAAAATAGGAAATAGAAGAGAAAATTGCGATACTACGAGATGATACCGCTTTAAAGAAATATATTGTATACATTGTTAGTATTATATATATATATATATATATATATATATATATATATATATATATATTATTTAGTATGCGCATATTATTTATATATTATATACTATAATATGAAGTTATATTAAATTGTATAGAGTATGTTAGTGACCCGGTATTCTTCCATACTCTTTTATTTTATTTATTTAAGAATAATATTCACGTTATAAGAATAATTAAATACATACAAATAATGAAACTAAAAATATGTATTAATAGTTATTATAAATATGCTAACTAATAATAAATTCAAGTTTATAATAAATTATAAATTATAATAACCTATAATATAAAAATGTTTATAAAATATCTTAAAAAATGTTATTTAATAAAGTGTAATTATATCAATCAATTATTCATAGAAAATCGATAATAATGAATTTCAAAATGCTATGAAGACATACAATTATGGAATGTATCATCGATACCAGAAATAAAATTCAATAAGTTAGTTTAATAAGCTATCATATTACCTATCAATATGCATATATACTACTATATACTATATATATATATATATATATATATATATATATAATATATTTAATACTTTATGAATACACTAAAGATTATTTTTTTACTAAAGTTGAATATAACACTTTAAATATCTATTGACTGTATAAAAGCGAAACATTTTATTCTATATAATACAAACTATATATATATATATATATATATATATATATATATATAAATATATATATATATATAAATATTACAGCCGACTTTACCTTCTATATACATAATGTGTTAGTACCATTTTATAAAATTAATATATTTTTATAATATTAATTATTAACATCTAAATAATGAATCATAATATAAATAATGAATTTACTTATATTTATCGATGCATTTCAATTTCTGTAAATATTGTTAAAATTAAACAATTATCTATGATAATAACCCAGAAATAAGTATAAGATACCTATATAACCCTGTTAGCTTCAGATTCTGCTGACGTGTGTTCCATGGGTACAACCAACACATGTACTACATATACAGCCAACACATGTTCTACAGATAAGGCCAACTCTTGTACCACATAAACAGCCAACACATGTTCTACAGGTACAATCAACACATGTTACACAGATACGGCCAACACACGTCCAGTAATATTATCGATGTCTCCGTCAATATAGCTGTCATAATTAGGTCCACCTGATATAAATATATTTATTGCAAAGCGTATTAGAACGTGTAGTATTAAGTATGTACTGCATATTATATAAATTATATTTAAATTTATCATGTGAAGATTTATTATAAATATATATTATAAATGATTCATTAAAAACATTTATAATATATTAACTAAACTTACAAGTACTTATAAATGCGAATTGAAGGTAAAATAGATTAAGTACAACCTGGCTAGTTTAAAGAAAAAAGTAGCGACGGAAGAGAAACCCTCCTATTATATATTTACAGACCACAAATGGAAATGGAAATACATAATTCTGGTGAGATAAATACATAATTCTGATATATATCATATGATTTATAACATTTAAATTATAGAATTTCTATATTTATTATTATATAACTTATTTAACATAGCTTTAAAAAATGTAGGATCAGTATTTTTAAGATAATATTTGATACTTAAAGAATAATGTAACTTAAAGAATGTGTACTTAAAGAATAATGTAACTACAGCGATTTTGAGAAATAATTGAAATATAATTGGTTAGATATTTAATATGGTATTTCAAATGAGAAACTCAACGAAAAATCCGTTGTCAATATATATTAATTTTAAGTATAAAGTTTTCGATATATAGATAATAACTTCCATAATACTTAATTATGTTGTTGCAAATTTAACTCAATTTTTTAGTTGATTTTACTTCAGGGTAATTTTTGTCAGTTCGAATAAGTCAGCAGAAAATTTAAAAAAAGCTGTAAAATAAATGTATAACTATAAAACTAGGAGAAATCTTAGATTATCAACTAATAACATATAACCTATTTACATGTTATAATTAATCAATCCGAAATGAAATATTACCTTTTATAATATATAGCAAAATATAGTAAAATATTATATTAATTACTTTAATCCATATTATTAACTATTTTTAACTATCACTCGAACTAACTGGATGAACCATAGTATTTTTATTAGGAAACTCTTGTTTACCTTATAAGTATACTTATATGTTAATACAATATGTACGGCATTAAAATCGCAATTTGTGATACTATCGCGATATATATTTATTTTTCTGTTAAGAAAAAACAACCACCATATATTATATAAGTATATATATTATTAATCAATATAATATACTTTAACATCATCGATCCCGAGATATCTAGTTATATTTTAATCGCCATCATTGTTTTTACGTCAGGACTAGATCTGAATATCACGTGACCCCGAGAAGAGGTCACGACAGGCGCGTCATTATAACCTCTCTAGTCGGATTACTGCGTGCGTCGCAGCTGATAACAAAACGCGGCGCTCAGAGATTTCGCCAATATGTTGAAACCGTTCGCTTGTCGATAACTCCACCTACCGCACAAAACTAAACCCGACGGTGTAGATATCTACTGGTGAAAAGAGTTGTAGATCATTTCACTAATGAAGAGGTTGATATCAATTTATATAATATTCATATTATATTATACATCGATTATAAATCAAGTATTTACTTTATTATTATTCACAATTTATAATTATATTTCTATAATAAATTATAATATTTCATAGAGTATGTTTACTAAAGCAAACTCTGCCGACATGACTTCTCACAAGAAAATACATGCTGATTTTGTTGGTAAAATCGAGGGTCTTAAAGTACCGATTGATAAAGAAACTAGCGATTTCGCCAAGTCAAGGTAATAATTTTACAGTGATATGAATATTCTAGAATATTCTTATTTTTTTTAATTTCTTAAAATTGAATAAGTAAAAGACATACATTTAATGATATTATGTAATATTGTTTAATATTATGTAATATTATGTAAATATATATCAAAGTGTGATCAATAGTGTACATTTATTATATAACTATAAAGTATATTATTTAAATTTTAATAGGCTGGTGACCCATATTAAGGGAGTTGACTTCAAATACAAGGGAAAGCTGGGTTAAACAAGTATTTATTGTCTTTGTTATTTCTAATTTTAATAAAAAAAATCACGATTATGATTTTATTTTTTTTAAATTGATTTCTTATTGTAATAAAATATATTATATTGATTAATTATATATTAATTATAATTATGTAGACATCACCTCGACTTATTAACATTAGTATAATTTGATTAACGTCATATACAATTTTCAAAAGTGCATTATTATTATATAATTCAGAGTCAAAAACAAATCATGATTACGAATATCTAATAACTACGAACTACTACAATGTAGGTTATTTCTGAACACTAATTTAACATATTTGAGAGTTGTATACTTGTTATTATAATAATCACCTACTGGATGGAAGAGATATAATATTATGTCATGATACCCATTTACCATTAAAGAATTTATCCAATATTATTAGTTTGCTTTTCTTAATATAATTTCTTATATTTCTTTAATAAAACTTCAATCAATGTGTTCACACATGTTGATTTTTATATTAATGAGGTTATAGCTATTGATTACGAATGTAAATGAACCCAAAAAGTGAGTTTCGAAATGATTTCAATTTCAAAAAGTTTCAATAAATAAAATTAAGAATACATTTTATTATTTATATTATGTTTATTAAAATGTATATATAAATGAATGAGATCATGAATAAGTCTTTAAAAATGCAAAATTATAATATAGTAAACATAGATAAAGAAATATATTACGTCGATCATTTATACAATCTGCTGTTACTGAAGTGTCTTGACAAGCTTGAAATTTTAAGGCAATCTTCAATAATTAAGGATACAATAGCTCATTTTCTTTCCACCAGTTAATGGGACTTGACTTCATATTTAATGTAGATTATTTATAAACAATTATGAGTAGTATTTATGAATCAATCTGAATTTGTTATTATTATTCATTTTTAATTATGTAAAATCAATTATTTCAAATAAACAAGATACATTTAATATAGATAGAAGAAATTTCTAACTAATATATAACACATATTTACAAACAAATAACATACATCTTTAATTTGGGATGATTCATTTACACCAAAAAAAAGTTAATTTCATTATGTTTTTTAACAGGATCTTCCGTAATATTTCACTATAGAGTATTGTAACTATAGTTAATGTATACTTATATACTAAATTATAATTTTAATGTAAAAAAATATAATCATAATCTAAAATATGCATTCATACAAATGTATTCTTTAATTTAATCAACTAAAACTTAACCACCAGCATTCATTGACAATAATTTACAATACATACTAATGTTAATATTAGGATATTTATATTTTATGTTAGAAAATATTTCAGTATTCTTTGAAGCAGTAAAGTGATCTATTCAATTACACCTAGGATGCAGTTTAGTAAACTCACAAACTTCATATGAATTAAACCTGAATATAATAAATTATAATCACTAAGAAATAGGGATGATATAAATGATTTAAATAACAACATTATAAACTATTGTAGCTAGAGTATACTTTATCAATTATATACTAATCCTCTAAATACTGCATATTAGCTATTTATTTAGGCAAAGCAGAATTATTATGATTAAAAGTAATTTTAATTATTATAAATGTGGATATACTTGAAATACATTTGATAATAGGCATAAATTACATCATAGATAATGAATAATTAATATAATGATTTATTATTAAGCAGACATATATTAATATATTAGTAATGTACAGTATCAGCTACATAGTTCAAGTATACCTTGAAAATAATATACATTACCTTGAATATAGTTATGTGTGTATATAGAAGTTATTTAAGATAATAAATGATATCATCAGTATAAAATTATATAGATATACTACTTTATAAGTAGGGCTATCATAATTTAATTTTATATTAAACATCTGATTTGATGAATTGACATATGACTAGGTATTCGAGCATTCGTACTTATACCAATTATACTAATATGCTTGATACATATATTGTATTAACATCTTTTTTATGTTTTCCGCTAACGAAATCTAGTTATAAATATTGAATATATATATATATATATATATATATATATATATATATATATATATATAGTATTTAATGATTTATTAGATTGATGATATATACCTAATCAATAAAACCCAAACGTTTCCACATCAAATTAATAATTTTAGGTCGGAGATGAGCAATGGCTATAATAAATACATAAACAAAATTGAAATAAATGGTTACATCTAGAGAAAAATAAGTTAAATACATTTTAGTAATCGTACCATTGCGAGTGCCGTTCTCCTGGATACGATGAGGACGTTTCTTTCAAAATTATATTATGGTCGAGATTATAATGAATAACATTAACATTATTTATCAAACCTTGACATACATATATGTGAACAGCTAGATCGTGAACGGTTTCACGATTTGTATTATGTTGTATTAATGTTTATAATATTATTTATACCTTTTGCATAATATAAAACATCGATATCAGAAATCCATATATATTTATGATAAATTTAAATAATACATAATAATTTTATATAAATATATCAATGGATCTAAAATTAAAAATAGTTTTGAATAAATTTTAACAATTTTAACGATCACAATTTTTAGGTAATTAAATAATTAATAATTAAATTTGCAACCAAAATTAATGTTTTTAATTGCTTTTTAATATTTTCCTCGTTGATTAATTGAACAAACTATAAATCACTTTTTTTAAATATCTGGCAATATAACATCTTATATTTAATTCTTATATAATATTGTCCTCCTTATTTAAAAGATGTTTTCATTCAAAGTTAGTTTATAAATATAATACGATAACTATTAGGATATAATACATAGTATATAGTATACATCATACGATACATATTAAACTAATTTTTTAAATATATATATATATATATATATATATAAATTATATTGTATTCGTTACAGAAATCCGATTTAATTAAGCTGGTTACGAGTACGGCATTATGTATGGGTGAGATATTTGGTGCGGGCGGGGGGTTATTAGGACTAACTATAGGGATGGCAGCAATAGGATTAGTAAAAGAGGACGAGAAAACAGAGCAGGGATATGAAGGTTTTAATGAGAATGTAGATATTAGTAGTCAGGAATACGTAATTAAGAATGAAGTCGAAGATGTTGAAACGGATGTAGATGAAAATGGATGGAAAGATGGAGAAGTATTACATTTGTTTGGGGGAGATTACGGAAATAAAGAAGATAAGGATGTAGATAATTCAAAAGATAATAATCTGGAAATAGATAGTAAGATAGATGAAGATGTGGAGAAGATTGTAATTAAGAAAGAGATTAGTTTATTTGGGGCGAATCAAATAGATAGAGATGGCTATATAGCTCCTGATGGACAGGAAGTTGAAGGGTTGGTGTTTGGATGGGCATATTTTAGTAAGAAAGGTTAGAATGTAGAAATATTAGATTAGGAAAAGAAGATGAGAAAGTTTGGGGGGCATTATTGGCAGATGTATATAGTTATTTGGTGGGAATTATTTAGATAGGGATGGGATATGTAGCTAGTATTGACTGGAGGAAGTTGATGGGTTGGTGTTTGGATGGGTATATTTTAGTAAGAAAGGTTAGAATGTAAAAATATTAGATTAGGATAAGAAGATGAGATTATATGAGGGATTTATTGCAGATGTAGATAGTTATGGGATGTAGGATTTAATCAATTAGTTAGCAAGGGTAAGATTTAGAAGGCAAAAACATTGGTAGCTTCTAAGTATTAAGTATTAAGAATTATTATTAAGTTGAGTATTTGATTACCGAACACTTTACGGCGTACGCCATACATTATGCTAATGGAAATGAAAAATAGGAAATAGAAGAAAAAATTGCGATACTACGAGATGATACCGCTATAAAGAAATATATTGTATGCATTGTTAGTATTATATATATATATATATATATATATATATATATATATATTATATATTATTTAGTATGCGCATATTATTTATATATTATATACTATAATATGATGTTATATTAAATTGTATAGAGTATGTTAGTGACCCGGTATTCTTCCATACTCTTTTATTTTATTTATTTAAAAATAATATTCACGTTATAAGAATAATTAAATACATACAAATAATGAAACTAAAAATATGTATTAATAGTTATTATAAATATGCTAACTAATAATAAATTCAAGTATAAAAATCAAGCAATTCTATTCATTGATTTTGTGCATGACGAATATTTACGAATATTATCATAAATGTCTTCCATACGTAATTCTCAATTACCATAGCAACTAAATATTACTATAAGTAATGTATAGATTATTATTGTGTGAACCAATATTATAACTTATAATAACCTATAATATAAAAATGTTTATAAAATATCTTAAGAAATGTTATTAATAAAGTGTAATTATATCAATCAATTATTCATAGAAAATCGATAATAATGAATTTCAAAATGCTATGAAGACATACAATTATGGAATGTATCATCGATACCAGAAATAAAATTCAATAAGTTAGTTTAATAAGCTATCATATTACCTATCAATATGCATATATACTACTATATACTATATATATATATATATATATATATATATATATATATATATATATATATATATATATTTAATACTTTATGAAAACACTAAAGATTATTTTTTTACTAAAGTTTAATATAACACATTTTAAATATCTATTGACTTTATAAAAGCGAAACATTTTATTCTATATAATACAAACTATATATATATATATATATATATATATATATATATATATATATATAAATATATATATATATATAAATATTACAGCCGACTTTACCTACTATATACATAATGTGTTAGTACCATTTTATAAAATTAATATATTTTTACAATATTAATTATTAATATCTAAATAATGAATCATAATATAAATAATGAATTTATTTATATTTATCGATGCATTTCAATTTCTGTATATATTGTTAAAATTAAACAATTATCTTAGAGGTATGGTAAAAGAGGTAGAGGTAAATATTATTACTGAAACATATCCTAACGGATTATATTTTAAAATATATTATCACTACTCCATTACATAACAGAATATGACCAAAACGATGACCAGTTTTACAAACCAGCATATATGTCATAATTAGGTAGACCTAATTATGACAGCGATATTGACGGACACATCGACAATATTACTGGGACGGTATACTTGAATGGGTCCACCTATAAAATAATATAAATATATTTATTGCAAAGCGTATTAAAACGTGTAGTATTAAGTATGTACTGCATATTATATAAATTATATTAAAATATATCATGTGAAGATTTATTATAAATATATATTATAAATGATTCATTAAAAACATTTATAATATATTAACTAAACTTACAAGTACTTATAAATGCGAATTGAAGGTAAAATAGATTTAGTACAACCTGGCTAGTTTAAAGAAAAAAGTAGCGACGGAAGAGAAACCCTCCTATTATATATTTACAGACCACAAATGGAAATGGAAATACATAATTCTGGTGAGATAAATACATAATTCTGATATATATCATATGATTTATAACATTTAAATTATAGAATTTCTATATTTATTATTATATAACTTATTTAACATAGCTTTAAAAAATATAGGATCAGTATTTTCAAGATAATATTTGATACTTAAAGAATAATGTAACTTAAAGAATGTGTACTTAAAGAATAATGTAACTACAGCGATTTTGAGAAATAATTGAAATATAATTGGTTAGATATTTGATATGGTATTTCAAATGAGAAACTCAACGAAACATCTGTTGTCAATATATATTAATTTTAAGTATAAAGTTTTCGATATATAGATAATAACTTCCATAATACTTAATTATGTTGTTGCAAATTTAACTCAATTTTTTAGTTGATTTTACTTCAGGGTAATTTTTGTCAGTTCGAATAAGTCAACAGAAAATTTAAAAAAATCTGTAAAATAAATATATAACTATAACACTAGGAGAAATCTTAGATTATCAACTAATAACATATAACCTATTTTACATGTTATAATTAATCAATCCGAAATGAAATATTACATTTTATAATATATAGCAAAATATAGTAAAATATTATATTAATTACTTTAATCCATAAAAAACAACCACCATATATTATATAAATATATATATTATTAATCAATATAATATACTTTAACATCATTGATCCCGAGATATCTAGTTATATTTTAATCGCCATCATTGTTTTTACGTCAGGACTAGATCTGAATATCACGTGACCCCGAGAAGAGGTCACGACAGGCGCGTCACTATAACCTCTCTAGTCGGATTACTGCGTGCGTCGCAGCTGATAACAAAACGCGGCGCTCAGAGATTTCGCCAATATGTTGAAACCGTTCGCTTGTCGATAACTCCACCTACCGCACCAAACTAAACCCGACTGTGTAGATATCTATATAGCCATTGTGTACGCGTATATAAGTTAGTTAGCTTGTCAAAATCACCTATATATGATTTAATTATATTTAGAAACAATAACAAACCTTTTTCGAAAACTTGTTAATAATGTTGCCATATCAAACTCCTTCTGTCAGAACATTTTTTTTAAATGAACATATTAAGTCGTACCATATTTTATGGAGGAATATACATGATTTAATATGTATCCGATTCAAACACAATTTAAATTGATATTTATATTCAATTATTTTAAATTATCGGTTACATTAAGTTATATATAATTAATTAGATGAGTAGTTTTGTCGAATTTTCTAAAATATTCGATAAATAATAAATAAAGGGAAAATGTAAAGCAATGTATTTTAAGGACGGGTCAAATTTAAATATTTAAATAATCAATTATAATATATTTAATATATTGTATAGATATTTCATAATATGATATAAATTTCAATTACATTTTTAATACAAAATATATAGTTCGAGTAAAAAATACTCGAAATAATATTATATATACTAGTATTCGAATTTTAAATTTTCGGAATCGTCTCTGACTCGAAAAATTGCTAATGAAACTACTCGGAATTGGTTTCAAATACTCAAAATCGCTCGAAAAATTCTAGACACGTTTACATCACTAGTTATAACTGATATAAAAGATGTCGATTATATCATAACATCACAAAATTAGGATAATATTTGTTTGATAGGATAATTTAGTAACACATATGAAAGTAGTTTATATAGAAATAGCACACTTGTAAATTATAAGAGATACTAAAAAGATATAAGATGTACCAGTTAAAAAATACCCATACGTATAATCTTTATGTAATTAAATTTTAAAATAAAAAACACGTGATAGTCATGTGATATCACAATGTCATTGGCAATTAATAATATATATTAAAAAAATCCCTAGAATTCAATTTAACAGGAAGTTTTCATTGTTCATTGTTATCAAACTTGTGAATATTATTTATTCGCTTTTGTCTGCAGACTATTATAAAATATTGCTATGTCGATCCCAGATCCATATGTATGGAGTGACGAATTTAAAGTTTTTGTTAGTTTTATACAAATCGATATCAAGTATATATTAATTATATGCGTAATTTATTATTTATTTCATAAAAATATATTATGTAATATATAAATATATTCTATTAAATATAAATACATATTATTTGTAATATGATTAAAAACAACATTATATAATTATTAGTATGAATCTTTGGATGAAGAACATAAAGGTTTATTCTGCGGAATATTCGATATGGCTGCATTTCCTAACGATCAATCGAAAGTTGATATTCTGGTGAAGAGAGTTGTAGATCATTTCACTAATGAAGAGGTCGATATCAATTTATATAATATTCATATTATATTATATATAGATTATAAATCAAGTATTTACTTTATTATTATTTACAATTTATAGTTATATTTCTATAATAAATTATAATATTTCATAGAGTATGTTTACTAAATCAAACTATGCCGACATGACTTCTCACAAGAAAATACATGCTGATTTTGTTGGTAAAATCGAGGGTCTCAAAGTACCGATTGATAAAGAAACTATCGATTTCGCCAAGTCATGGTAATAATTTTACAATGTTATGAATATTCTAGAATATTCTTATTTTTTTTAATTTCTTTAAATTTAATAAGTAACTATCATATTAATGATTTTATATAATATTGAATTATATACGTTATATATATACTTAAATAGTATTAAATTGATTGCATTAATATAATATTATTTAAATTTTAATAGGCTGGTGACCCATATTAAGGGAGTTGACTTCAAATACAAGGGAAAGCTGGGTTAAACATGTATGTATTGTCTTTGTTATTTCTAATTTTAATAAAAAATGACAATTATGATTTTATTTTTTTAAAATTGAATTCTTATTGTAATAAAATATATTATATTGATTAATTATATATTAATTATAATTATGTAGACATCAACTCGACTTATTAACATTAGTATAATTTGATTAACGTCATATACAATTTGCAAAAGAGTATTATTATTATATAATTCAGAGTCAAAAACAAATCCTGATTACGAATGTCTAATAACTACGAACTACTACAATGTAGGTTATTTCTGAACACTAATTTAACATATTTGAGAGTTGTATACTTGTTATTATAATAATCACCTACTTTCTTTATTAAAACTTCAATTAATGTAAGTTTACCCATTGTGATTTGATATTAATAGGTTATAACTGTTATAATAAATGTTAAGAGATATTATAACATCAACATATCTACATTTAGGATATTGTTTTTGATACAGTGATTCAGTAATGATAACGCATAGATGAAAGTAGAGTATATATAAAAAATATCATATATGTCAATTATAAGAGATATTATGTAATAGTTAACAAATACTCAAACATATATATAAGAATTTCTGAATATTCTTAACAATGAAATCTAAATTCACTGAATGGCAGTTATTTGAAAGTAATTTATATCGATATGGACAACTTGTAAATAAATGAGAATTAACAATTCAGTTCTTAAATATTCTCCAATGACTCATCCAATATTATATAAGAACATTGAATATATTCAATACGATTCAAATTTATTTTCCTTGTGTTAATGCGATCTCTAAGAGCTAAAATCCTACTATTAGATTATAATATTTATAAATATGCAGGCATGTTATTAAAAATTAATATAATAATATATGTTGTAAGGTTACATAGTTAGTGAAATAAAATTCGTAATTTAACTTATTATACGGGAGGTATATGGCATGATTAAGTATTTTGTAAAAATATTATTTTTATATAGTAAATATAAGTAACAACACTTCAATTTAATAATTCGATCTTTTTGACCTAATATACATATATTTATATATAAATCCTATGCTATATATTTAATTAATATTATTGATTACACCAATGTATTATTGAGCTTAATATTACAGACTATCTCTATAATAAAATGGAATAAAATGTCCTCATTGAATTAATTCGGTGTATTATTTTGTACAGTGCCCAATACTATCTAATAAATATATCGATTGCGTAATATCAATACGCCTGTCAATTAATCTAACCCACCTCCAAACCGCACGCATCACGCGCATATTGACCACTGCCTGACCATTTAACTTATTTATAATTTTACTATCGAAACTTAAAGACATATTTCATAGATCCGTCTCGATTATTTGATCTTTCTTCTCCTAAGTAAGTTTTAATTATCTGATATTTATTATTACGTTTAATCAAATACAACTCTATAATTTATAACTTTATTATGCATATATGTCAATATTCTATGGAAAATTCCAAATGTCAATTTTTATATTACGTAATTAAATATAGATTATGCAATATATTTCCATATATTAATACTAATAATAATATATAATATATAATATAATAATATAATAATATATAATGTGTATCTATACATAAAATGTTATAAAATCCTTTGATTTATAATCATAAATAACAAAATATTTATTATACAAATATAAATGAAAGTATGAAATGCAAAATAAAATTTGTACTTGGTACCCATGATTATTATACAATGTTCAATTATTTAATCTGTCTACAAAATAAAAAATATACTTTTTATTTATAACACCTGGATTGTTTCTTTTTATTTCTATAATTACCCGGGAGAGTGATATCATAGTATCATACTCTTTATAATATCGTTATTGATCTATAGAGAGATGAAATTAAAATTATCATTCTTTTATTCATTAAAATGAACTCCTATTTTCTGGAGTAAATTATTAAATTGAAGTACTTATAGAATTCTAATTTAAATCTTATTATTTTAAAATTTAAACAACTATAGATTTAATTGCAGCATCAATTCTATTACCATATATTTTCTCTTACATAACTCTATCTCATTAAATCATATAAATCAATAGCATAGTTCATATATAGTACTAACATCTACTCAATATTTGAAATAGGTTAAAAGACTAAAATATTTTTGAACAAACGATCGATGCAGTCGACTGCATGAGTCTTACAATCTAAATCTTTATTTTTATAGCATTAATTAAACCAAATTAACTAACAATAATCTTCTAACTACATATTTTATGACAATCTATAAGTTGTTATAAATAGTTCGCCTTCCTGCATTTTAATGAGAGAACATGTTATTAACTTATTGTGATCTGGTTCAATACATTTAAAAACTAATTATTACACATAGTGGTTTTTATTTATTAATATTTGTTTCTGCGCATTTATATTGTCTATTAAATCATTGTTTTAAATTAAATCATTATCGAACCAAGTACAATATATAATACTGTTATGTAACATATTTACAAAATAAAGAAATTTTATTTAAGTTCTATAAATATTATATATTTTGTATTTGATTTTGAATTGAGTACTATTTTTTGAAATTGATCAAGATATGATTATAAATTAGTATATAGCATCATTAGTTTATTGCATCATTATAAATTAGTCAATTCAATATTAAATTAATATAATATTTATTATAATTATATAAAATAAATTAAATATATTTTTTGATGATATATTTATATCTTGAAATATAAAAATAACAAATAATTTCTATTTTGATTATCTTTAAAATATAAGAAATATGATTCAAATAAATCATACTGAATTCTATTTTTCTATAACATTGTTTATATGTATACCTTAATTTATTTCTATAATCCTATTAGATAATTATAATAACTTCATAACCCATAATATATTCAATGAAAATGAATAGTTGTGCTTTAATTAATACTACATATTATCTGGAATTACCTACAGAACTAAGACTTACCGAATTTACTTACTTATTTTCTATTGAATGAGATAACTCCCTCCTTTTTGATATTTTGTGTAATCAAATGTGAATATTATATGTAGATTTGTGGTGAGACATCAGTATTATAGAACTAAGTATACTTTCATTAATTAGATATTGTCTAATCTATTTGATTTCTTTTAGATTTAATGAATAAGGTAATATATAATAATATTATATATATATATTAATAGATACATTTCATAAATATATATATTTTCCAACACTTTCACTATATATTCTTTATAAATATACATTACTGGTAACTAGATTACTTATATTTTGATAGGTAAAATACTTCTCCTATTTAGTGAACTGTTTAATGTAAAGATCTTTAAACTATAAAGTATTTTGAATAATTTCATAAATGAAATATTTGTAATATATATATGTTAATAGTATGTATTATTATATTATATTACTTTAATAATAAGTTGTATACTATTTAATATATATACAAACTAATAAATGTACTGGACATGTTGAATTGATTATATTGTAATCCATTATAAATAATTAAAACATATAAAATTAAATATATATTTAAATAGTGAAATTTCTTTTCTCCCAAGATGTCTCAATATTTGAGTTTATTATTAATAAACTCAAAAGTGTAAATAATAAACTATAATAGAATAATAAATTATTGAATAATCATAGAAAGTAAAGATAATAAAGTACATTTAATAATTAGTAAATTTTGAATTTTAAATATTCGAAATAAAATGTTTAATACTCTAAATAGAAATATGTGGAATTAAATAAATTGGGAATTTAACTCTTTGAAATTGATTTTCATTTTCACATACACAAAATCGTTTGAAAAGTTTATATAGCTAGTTAATGTTAATGTTAATATAAAAGAAAGTAGGCAATGTAAAAAATTAAATTACTTGGATTATTTACCAAGGAGCTGATTGTGCATCTCAATATATTTCCTACATGAATTCTATTGATAAAGTAGAAATACCACATACATTTTTGATAGATTCGTATGCATTTTAGTATAAACCACTAAAATTGTTGTAAAATATATCAGAACTGTTTGTAAATTAATTAGAACATTTTAAAATTGTTTTAAGTATTTTACTGGTAGGATGAGTGAGAATAATCAACTTAAATATTTATATAGCTCAATAAGTGTATCATGGGTAAATCGTTATTTTAAGGTTTTTATATAGAAAAATGTCTTCCATTACATTTAATATGTAATTTATAAATTAAATAAAAATATATCATTGTTTATAGATGCGCCAAATATATATATGTATATATATATATTATAGATAATGAGTTATCAAAAAAATGATTAACTGTACTATTTTATATAATATGCCTTGAAAAAATAATGTACTATATATGATAGATTATACGATATATCATGTGATATAGAATGGTTAAAATTCACTATATTACAATCTCTGATTAAAAAGTATATTGATGCAATTATTTTTGAAATCATTATTTTATCCATATATGGTCGTATCTGTGATATAGACGTATCATCAATAACCAATTCTACCAGTAGCCTCTCGGTGAAAACTATACTTAATATTAATATAACCATCTTATATCAAGAATTTGTACTAATTTGATTTTTTCTCTTTACATCATTCCATACATGTTTGGATGATTAAAATCCGTTATGTAAATTTAATTTTTAAATACTCATTTATAAAATACATTCATAAAACTGCTAGTATAAATATCTATATGAATCAATAGTTTGAATATTTAGTTATATGAGCTATATTAAGAATATATATTCAATGTTCAACGTGTGTTACATAACTTTCACAATGCGTTTACCATTCGTTTGCAACATGTTCAATACATATTCACAATGCATTCAATATGTTCAGTATCATAGCCATACATACACTATAAAGTATGTCCTCTAGAAATAATTATTTAATAATAAAAAAAAATAACAAATATAAATATAATTTAACTACATTACTCGAGATAATTGATGTAATATAATTATAACTAATTACAAATACAATTTGTAAAATAATAATAAGATTATTAAGAAGCATGCATATATTTATGATATTTTATAATAATGATATTCACACTTATATATATAAATTTATATTTATATAATAATCAGAAATTATTTTTATAAATATATGATTTTTATTATTTATATTCGTTAAAACAGACATGATTTGATCCAGAATTCTACTAATATTTAGAAAATAAATGATAAGCTATTGTAAAGTAATTGAATATATTCTCAATATATCGGAATTAGGTTTGCTATATATATATATATAAATGTATATATATATATATATATATTAGATATGGATATATAAACAGTTATTTTACTTAAATATTTTTACATTTAAAAATGTAATTTAATCTTTATTGATCTTTATTAATATTATGATAGTAATTTATTTATATATTTAATAGATAAACAATATTTATAATATATCATATATCATATATATGATATATATAATACTTTCAATAATGTAATACCATATATTATTCAATTTTAGATCTCATTAAAATCAGCAAGCGTATCTATAATAATATATTTATGTATGGATGAACAATGGACATTGACGATTCATTATATATGAATAATAGAGGTTAATTTTAATTTTAATATGAAAATACATTTGTAAAAAACATGTATGTATTTAAATTATTATAATGACTAGATTTGTTGATTGGATGATATTTTGATATTGATATAATAATATATAAATTATTTGTTTTATATGATAAACTATTTTATTTCTGCGTTATTTAACAATACATAATAATAAAACAGATAAACAAATGAAATGGCATTCAGTATATCAAAAATGAGCATTTGAAATGAAGGATATTAAAAAATATTCATCATGTTCTTCATTTTGTTTCTATATTTTATACATTTATATATATTAAATAATAAATGTGTTCAATTTTATAGAATATTATTTTATTATGTAGGATATTTTAATAGCTAGGTACAATATGTAATATATATCATAATTATTTATTATAATACTTATATATATTAATAATACCTATAATTATATATGTGTATTATACATTATCATTTTAATGTTAATTATTATTTTGTATTCAAATAATGTTATTAGTTTTCTTCTTAATGAATATATATATATTATATTTTTTGTAATAATTATATGAAAATTAGTACATAGAAATACCCTTTTAAAATATCCAGAAAACCATGTTATTTTAAACTTATAAAACCCTTTTACAATGATCTAGAATACCCTTATGTTTTAAAACTAGAAAACCCTATTTTGAAATATCTATAAAACCCTTTATTCAGATATCCAGAAAACCCTCAAAAGGGTTTTCTATTTTCAAGCATCCAAGAAACTGTCAAGGGTTCTAATACAGACCACTCAGGAAAACCCTTTTTCATATACCCTAGAAAACCCTTTTTTCTAATAGTGTACTACAATGTAGGTTATTTCTGAACACGAATTTAACATATTTGAGAGTTGTATACTTGTTATTATAATAATCACCTACTGGATGGAAGAGATATAATATTATGTCGTGATACCCATTTACCATTAAAGAATTTATCCAATATAATTAGTTTGCTTTTCTTAATAGAATTTCTTATATTTCTTTAATAAAACTTCAATCGATGTGTTTTATTTTATATTAATGAGGTTATAAATCTTGATTACGAATGTAAATGAACCCAAAAAGTGAGTTTCGAAACGATTTCAGTTTCAAAAAGTTTCAAAAAATAAAATTTAAGATTATATTTTAAAATATTTAGAAGTATATAAATTAAAAGAATATATTTTATTATTTATATTATGTTTATTAAAATGTATAAATTATCATAATAATTCTTTAAAAATCAAAATTATAATATAGTAAACATAGATAAAGAAATATATTACGTCGATTTATACAATCTGCTGTTACTGACTGTCAAGACGACAAGCTTGGAATTTTAAGGCAATCTTCAATAATTAAGGATACAATAGCTCATCTTCTTTCCACCAGTTAATGGGACTTGACTTCATATTTAATGTGAATTATTTATAAACAATTATGAGTAGTATTTATGAATCAATCTGAATTTGTTATTATTTTTAATTATGTAAAATCAATTATTTCAAATCAATTACAAAATACATTTAATATAGATAGAAGACATTTCTAACTAATATATAAAAAACATTTACAAACAAATAATATGCATCTTTAATTTGGGATGATTCATTTACATCAAAACAAATTTAATTTCGTCATGTTTTTTAACAGGATTTTCCGTAATATTTCACTATAGTGTATTGTAACTATAGTTAATGTATACTTATATACTAAATTTTAATTTTAATGTAAAATAATATAATCATAATCTAAAATATGCATTCAAACAAATGTATTCTTTTACTAACGTTAATATTAGGATATTTATATTTTATGCTAGAAAATATTTCAGTATTCTTTGAAGCAGTAAAGTTCAATTGCACCTAGGGTGCAGTTTAGTAAACTCACAAACTTCACATGAATTAAACCTGAATATAATAAATTATAATCACTAAGAAATAGGGATGATATATTTGATTTAAATAACAACATTATAAACTATTGTAGCTAGAGTATACTTTATCAATTATATACTAATCCTCTAAATACTGCATATTAGCTATTTATTTAGGCAAAGCAGAATTATTATGATTAAAAGCAATTTTAATTATTATAAATGTAACAAGAAATGTGGATATACTTGAAATACATTTGATAATAGGTATAAATTACATCAAAGATAATGAATAATTAATATAATGATTTATTATTAAGCAGACAGATATTAATATATTAGTAATGTACAGTATCAGCTACATAGTTCAAGTATACCTTGAAAATAATATACATTACCTTGAATATAGTTATGTGTGCATATAAAAGTTATTTAAGATAATAAATGATATCATCAGTATAAAATTATATAAATATACTACTTTATAAGTAGGGATATTATAATTTAATTTTATATTAAACATCTGATTTGATGTATTGACATATGACTAGGTATTCGAGCATTCGTACTTATACCAATTATACTAATATGCTTGATACATATATTGTATTAACATCTTTTTTATGTTTTCCGCTAACGAAATCTAGTTATAAATATTGAATATATATATATATATATATATATATATATATATATATATATATATAGTATTTAATGATTTATTAGATTGATGATATATACCTAATCAATAAAACCCAAACGTTTCCACATCAAATTAATAATGTTAGGTCGGAGATGAGCAATGGCTATAATAAATACATAAACAAAATTGAAATAAATGGTTACATCTAGAGAAAAATAAGTTAAATACATTTTAGTAATCGTACCATTGCGAGTGCCGTTCTCCTGGATACGATGAGGATGTTTCTTTCAAAATTATATTATGGTCGAGATTATAATGAATAACATTAACATTATTTATCAAACCTTGACATACATATATGTGAACAGCTAGATCGTGAACGGTTTCACGATTTGTATTATGTTGTATTAATGTTTATAATATTATTTATACCTTTTGCATAATATAAAACATCGATATCAGAAATCCATATATATTTATGATAAATTTAAATAATACATAATAATTTTATATAAATATATCAATGGATCTAAAATTAAAAATAGTTTTAAATAAATTTTAACAATTTTAACGATCACAATTTTTAGGTAATTAAATAATTAATAATTAAATTTGCAACCAAAATTAATGTTTTTAATTGCTTTTTAATATTTTCCTCGTTGATTAATTGAACAAACTATAAATCACTTTTTTTAAATATCTGGCAATATAACATCTTATATTTAATTCTTATATAATATTGTCCTCCTTATTTAAAGATGTTTTCATTCAAAGTTAGTTTATAAATATAATACGATAACTATTAGGATATAATACATAGTATATAGTATACATCATACGATACATATTAAACTAATTTTTTAAATATATATATATATAAATTATATGGTATTCGTTACAGAAATCCGATTTAATTAAGCTGGTTACGAGTACGGCATTATGTATGGGTGAGATATTTGGTGCGGGCGGGGGGTTATTAGGACTAACTATAGGGATGGCAGCAATAGGATTAGTAAAAGAGGACGAGAAAACAGAGCAGGGATATGAAGGTTTTAATGAGAATGTAGATATTAGCAGTCAGGAATACGTAATTAAGAATGAAGTCGAAGATGTTGAAACGGATGTAGATGAAAATGGATGGAAAGATGGAGAAGTATTAAATTTGTTTGGGGGAGATTACGGAAATAAAGCAGATAAGGATGTAGATAATTCAAAAGATAATAATCTGGAAATAGATAGTAAGAGAGATGAAGATGTGGAGAAGATTGTAATTAAGAAAGAGATTAGTTTATTTGGGGCAAATCAAATAGATAGAGATGGCTATATAGCTCCTGATGGACAGGAAGTTGAAGGGTTGGTGTTTGGATGGGCATATTTTAGTAAGAAAGGTTAGAATGTAGAAATATTAGATTAGGAAAAGAAGATGAGAAAGTTTGAGGGGCATTATTGGCAGATGTATATAGTTATTTGGTGGGAATTATTTAGATAGGGATGGGATATGTAGCTAGTATTGACTGGAGGAAGTTGATGGGTTGGTGTTTGGATGGGTATATTTTAGTAAGAAAGGTTAGAATGTAAAAATATTAGATTAGGATAAGAAGATGAGATTATATGAGGGATTTATTGCAGATGTAGATAGTTATGGGATGTAGGATTTAATCGATTAGTTAGCAAGGGTAAGATTTAGGAGGCAAAAACATTGGCAGCTTCTAAGTATTAAGTATTAAGAATTATTATTAAGTTGAGTATTTGATTACCGAACACTTTACGGCGTACGCCATACATTATGCTAATGGAAATGAAAAATAGGAAATAGAAGAAAAAATTGCGATACTACGAGATGATACCGCTATAAAGAAATATATTGTATGCATTGTTAGTATTATATATATATATATATATATATATATATATATATATATATATATTATATATATTATTTAGTATGCGCATATTATTTATATATTATATACTATAATATGAAGTTATATTAAATTGTATAGAGTATGTTAGTGACCCGGTATTCTTCCATACTCTTTTATTTTATTTATTTAAAAATAATATTCACGTTATAAGAATAAGTAAATACATACAAATAATGAAACTAAAAATATGTATTAATAGTTACAATAAATATGCTAACTAATAATAAATTCAAGTATAAAAATCAAGCAATTCTATTCATTGATTTTGTGCATGACGAATATTTACGAATATTATCATAAATGTCTTCCATAAGTAATTCTCAATTAACATAGCAACTAAATATTACTATAAGTAATGTTTATTATTGTGTGAACCAATATTATAACTTATAATAACCTATAATATAAAAATGTTTATAAAATATCTTAAAAAATGTTATTAATAAAGTGTAATTATATCAATCAATTATTCATAGAAAATCGATAATAATGAATTTCAAAATGCTATGAAGACATACAATTATGGAATGTATCATCGATACCAGAAATAAAATTCAATAAGTTAGTTTAATAAGCTATCATATTACCTATCAATATGCATATATACTACTATATACTATATATATACATATATATATATATATATATATATATATATATATATATTTAATACTTTATGAAAACACTAAAGATTATTTTTTTACTAAAGTTTAATATAACACATTTTAAATATCTATTGACTTTATAAAAGCGAAACATTTTATTCTATATAATACAAACTATATATATATATATATATATATATATATATATATATATATATATATATATATAATATATATATATATAAATATTACAGCCGACTTTACCTACTATATACATAATGTGTTAGTACCATTTTATAAAATTAATATATTTTTATAATATTAATTATTAATATCTAAATAATGAATCATAATATAAATAATGAATTTATTTATATTTATCGATGCATTTCAATTTCTGTATATATTGTTAAAATTAAACAATTATCTTAGAGGTATGGTAAAAGAGGTAGAGGTAAATATTATTACTGAAACATATCCTAACGGATTATATTTTAAAATATATTATCACTACTCCATTACATAACAGAATATGAACAAAACGATGACCAGTTTTACAAACCAGCATATATGTCATAATTAGGTAGACCTAATTATGACAGCGATATTGACGGACACATCGACAATATTACTGGGACGGTATACTTGAATGGGTCCACCTATAAAATAATATAAATATATTTATTGCAAAGCGTATTAAAACGTGTAGTATTAAGTATGTACTGCATATTATATAAATTATATTAAAATATATCATGTGAAGATTTATTATAAATATATATTATAAATGATTCATTAAAAACATTTATAATATATTAACTAAACTTACAAGTACTTATAAATGCGAATTGAAGGTAAAATAGATTAAGTACAACCTGGATAGTTTAAAGAAAAAAGTAGCGACGGAAGAGAAACCCTCCTATTATATATTTACAGACCACAAATGGAAATGGAAATACATAATTCTGGTGAGATAAATACATAATTCTGATATATATCATATGATTTATAACATTTAAATTATAGAATTTCTATATTTATTATTATATAACTTATTTAACATATATGTTCATATTTATCATATATTTAACAAAGCTATAGCTTTAAAAAATATAGGATCAGTATTTTCAAGATCATATTTGATACTTAAAGAATAATGTAACTTAAAGAATGTGTACTTAAAGAATAATGTAACTACAGCGATTTTGAGAAATAATTGAAATATAATTGGTTAGATATTTAATATGGTATTTCAAATGAGAAACATCTGTTGTCAATATATATTAATTTTAAGTATAAAGTTTTCGATATATAGATAATAACTTCCATAATACTTAATTATGTTGTTGCAAATTTAACTCAATTTTTTAGTTGATTTTACTTCAGGGTAATTTTTGTCAGTTCGAATAAGTCAGCAGAAAATTTAAAAAAATCTGTAAAATACATATATAACTATAAAACTAGGAGAAATCTTAGATTATCAACTAATAATATATAACCTATTTACATGTTATAATTAATCAATCCGAAATGAAATATTACATTTTATAATATATAGCAAAATATTGTAAAATATTATATTAATTACTTTAATCCATATTATTAACTATTATTAACTATCACTCGAACTAACTGGATGAACCATAGTATTTTTATTAGGAAACTCTTGTTTACCTTATAAGTATACTTATATGTTAATACAATATGTACGGCATTAAAATCGCAATTTGTGATACTGTCGCGATATATATTTATTTTTCTGTTAAGAAAAAACAACCACCATATATTATATAAATATATATATTATTAATCAATATAATATACTTTAACATCATTGATCCCGAGATATCTAGTTATATTTTAATCGCCATCATTGTTTTTACGTCAGGACTAGATCTGAATATCACGTGACCCCGAGAAGAGGTCACGACAGGCGCGTCACTATAACCTCTCTAGTCGGATTACTGCGTGCGTCGCAGCTGATAACAAAACGCGGCGCTCAGAGATTTCGCCAATATGTTGAAACCGTTCGCTTGTCGATAACTCCACCTACCGCACCAAACTAAACCCGACGGTGTAGATATCTATATAGCCATTGTGTACGCGTATATAAGTTAGTTAGATTGTCAAAATCACCTATATATATGATTTAATTATATTTAGAAACAATAACAAACCTTTTTCGAAAACTTGTTAATAATGTTGCCATATCAAACTCCTTCTGCCAGAACATTCTTTTTAAATGAACATATTAAGTCGTACCATATTTTATGGAGGAATATACATGATTTAATATGTATCCGATTCAAACACAATTTAAATTGATATTTCTATTCAATTATTTTAAATTATCTGTTACATTAAGTTATATATAATTAATTAGATGAGTAGTTTTGTCGAATTTTCTAAAATATTCGATAAATAATAAATAAAGGGAAAATGTAAAGCAATGTATTTTAAGGACGGGTCAAATTTAAATATTTAAATAATCAATGATAATATATTTAATATATTGTATAGATATTTCATAATATGATATAAATTTCAATTACATTTTTAATACAAAATATATAGTTCGAGTAAAAAATACTCGAAATAATATTATAAATACTAGTATTCGAATTTTAAATGTTCGGAATCGTCTCGGACTCGAAAAATTGCTAATGAAACTACTCGGAATTGGTTTCAAATACTCAAAATCGCTCGAAAAATTCTAGACACGTTTACATCACTAGTTATAACTGATATAAAAGATGTCGATTATATCATAACATCACAAAATTAGGATAATATTTGTTTGATAGGATAATTTAGTAACACATATGAAAGTAGTTTATATAGAAATAGCACACTTGTAAATTATAAGAGATACTAAAAAGATATAAGATGTACCAGTTAAAAAATACCCATTCGTATAATCTTTATATAATTAAATTTTAAAATAAAAAACACGTGATAGTCATGTGATATCACAATGTCATTGGCAATTAATAATATATATTAAAAAAATCCCTAGAATTCAATTTAACAGGAAGTTTTCATTGTTCATTGTTATCAAACTTGTGAATATTATTTATTCGCTTTTGTCTTCAGACTGTTATAAAATATTGCTATGTCGATCCCAGATCCATATGTATGGAGTGACGAATTTAAAGTTTTTGTTAGTTTTATACAAATCGATATCAAGTATATATTAATTATATGCGTAATTTATTATTTATTTCATAAAAATATATTATGTAAATATATAAATATATTCTATTAAATATAAATACGTATTATTTGTAATATGATTAAAAACAACATTATATAATTATTAGTATGAATCTTTGGATGAAGAACATAAAGGTTTATTCTGCGGAATATTCGATATGGCTGCATTTCCTAACGATCAATCGAAAGTTGATGTTCTGGTGAAGAGAGTTGTAGATCATTTCACTAATGAAGAGGTTGATATCAATTTATATAATATTCATATTATATTATATATTATATATGGATTATAAATCAAGTATTTACTTTATTATTATTCACAATTTATAATTATATTTCTATAATAAATTATAATATTTCATAGAGTATGTTTACTAAATCAAACTATGCCGACATGACATCTCACAAGAAAATACATGCTGATTTTGTTGGTAAAATCGAGGGTCTCAAAGTACCTATTGATAAAGAAACTATCGATTTCGCCAAGTCATGGTAATAATTTTACAATGTTATGAATATTCTAGAATATTCTTATTTTTTTTAATTTCTTTAAATTGAATATGTAAGACATATTAACTATCATATTAATGATTTTATATAATATTGAATTATATACGTTATATATATACTTAAATAGTATTAAATTGATTGCATTAATATAATATTATTTAAATTTTAATAGGCTGGTGACCCATATTAAGGGAGTTGACTTCAAATACAAGGGAAAGCTGGGTTAAACATGTATTTATTGTCTTTATTATTTCTAATTTTAATAAAAAAATAACAATTATGATTTTATTTTTTTTTAAATTGCTTTCTTATTGTGATAAAATATATTATATTGATTAATTATATATTAATTATAATTATGTAGACATCAACTCGACTTATTAACATTAGTATAATTTGATTAACGTCATATACAATTTGCAAAAGAGTATTATTATTATATAATTCAGAGTCAAAAACAAATCCTGATTACGAATGTCTAATAACTACGAACTACTACAATGTAGGTTATTTCTGAACACGAATTTAACATATTTGAGAGTTGTATACTTGTTATTATAATAATCACCTACTTTCTTTATTAAAACTTCAATTAATGTAAGTTTACCCATTGTGATTTGATATTAATAGGTTATAACTGTTATAATAAATGTTAAGAGATATTATAACATCAACATATCTACATTTAGGATATTGTTTTTGATACAGTGATTCAGTAATGATAACGCATAGATGAAAGTAGAGTATATATAAAAAATATCATATATGTCAATTATAAGAGATATTATGTAATAGTTAACAAATACTCGAACATATATATAAGAATTTCTGAATATTCTTAACAATGAAATCTAAATTCACTGAATGGCAGTTATTTGAAAGTAATTTATATCGATATGGACAACTTGTAAATAAATGAGAATTAACAATTCAGTTCTTAAATATTCTCCAATGACTCATCCAATATTATATAAGAACATTGAATATATTCAATACGATTCAAATTTATTTTCCTTGTGTTAATGCGATCTCTAAGAGCTAAAATCCTACTATTAGATTATAATATTTATAAATATGCAGGCATGTTATTAAAAATTAATATAATAATATATGTTGTAAGGTTACATAGTTAGTGAAATAAAATTCGTAATTTAACTTATTATACGGGAGGTATATGGCATGATTAAGTATTTTGTAAACCTATTATTTTTATATAGTAAATATAAAGTAACAACACTTCAATTTAATAATTCGATCTTTTTGACCTAATATACATATATTTATATATAAATCCTATGCTATATATTTAATTAATATTATTGATTACACCAATGTATTATTGAGCTTAATATTACAGACTATCTCTATAACTATGGAATAAAATGTCCTCATTGAATTAATTCGGTGTATTATTTTGTACAGTGCCCAATACTATCTAATAAATATATCGATTGCGTAATATCAATACGCCTGTCAATTAATCTAACCCACCTCCAAACCGCACGCATCACGCGCATATTGACCACTGCCTGACCATTTAACTTATTTATAATTTTACTATCGAAACTTAAAGACATATTTCATAGGTCCGTCTCGATTATTTGATCTTTCTTCTCCTAAGTAAGTTTTAATTATCTGATATTTATTATTACGTTTAATCAAATACAACTCTATAATTTATAACTTTATTATGCATATATGTCAGTATTCTATGGAAAATTCCAAATGTCAATTTTTATATTACGTAATTAAATATAGCTTATGCAATATATTTCCATATATTAATACTAATTTATAATGTGTATCTATACACATTTGGGTTTTAAAATTATTTCATTTATAATCATAAATAACAAAATATTTATTATACAAATATAAATGAAAGTATGAAATGCAAAATATAATTTGTACTTGGTACCCATGATTATTATACAATGTTCAATTATTTAATCTGTCTACAAAATAAAAAATATACTTTTTTTTTATAACACTTGGATTGTTTCTTTTTATTGTATAAATTACCCAGGAGAGTGATATCATAGTATCATACTATTTATAATATCGTTATTGATCTATAGAGAGGTGAAATTAAAATTTAAAAATTATCATTCTTTTATTCATTAAAATGAACTCCTATTTTCTGGAGTAAATTATTAAATTTAAGTACTTATAGAATTCTAATTTAAATCTTTTTATTTTAAAATTTTAACAATTATAGATTTAATTGCAGCATCAATTCTATTACCAAATATTTTCTCTTACATAACTCTATCTCATTTAATCATATAAATCAATAGCATAGTTCATATATAGTACTAACATCTACTCAATATTTGAAATAGGTTAAAAGACTAAAATATTTTTGAACAAACGACTGCATGAGTCTTACAATCTAAAGCTTTATTTTTATAGCATAAATTAAACCAAATTAACTAACAATAATCTTCTAACTACATATTTTATGACAATCTATAAGTTCGATATAAATAGTTCGCTTTCCTGCATTTTAATGAAAGAACATTTTATTAACTTAATGTGATCTGGTTCAATACATTTAAAAACTAATTATTACACATAGTGTTTTTTATTTATTAATATTTGTTTCTGCGCATTTATATTGTCTATTAAATCATTGTTTTAAATTAAAGCATTATCGAACCAAGTACAATATATAATATATACTGTTATGTAACATATTTACAAAATAAAGAAATTTTATTTAAGTTCTATAAATATTATATATTTTGTATTTGATTTTGAATTGAGTACTATTTTTTGAAATTGCTCAAAATATGATTATAAATTAGTATATAGCATCATTAGTTTATTGCATCATTATAAATTAGTCAATTCAATATTAAATTAATATAATATTTATTATAATTATATAAAATAAATTAAATATATTTTTTGATGATATTTATATCTTGAAATATAAAAATAACAAATAATTTCTATTTTGATTATCTATCTTTAAAATATAAGAAATATGATTCAAATAAATCATACTGAATTCTATTTTTCTATAACATTGTTTATATGTATACCTTAATTTATTTCTATAATCCTATTAGATAATTATAATAACCCATAATATATTCAATGAAAATGAATAGTTGTGCTTTAATTAGTACTACATATTATCTGGAATTACCTACAGAACTAAGACCTACCGAATTTACTTACTTATTTTCTATTGAATGAGATAACTCCCTCCTTTTTGATATTTTGTGTAATCAAATGTGAATATTATATGTAGATTTGTGGTGAGACATCAGTATTATAGAACTAAGTATACTTTCATTAATTAGATATTGTCTAATCTATTTGATTTCTTTTAGATTTAATGAATAAGGTAATATATAATAATATTATATATATATATTAATAGAAACATTTCATAAATATATATATTTTCCAACACTTTCACTATATATTCTTTATAAATATATATTACTGGTAACTAGATTACTTATATTTTGATAGGTAAAATACTTCTCCTATTTAGTGAACTGTTTAATGTAAAGATCTTTAAACTATAAAGTATTTTGAATAATTTCATAAATGAAATATTTGTAATATATATATGTTAATAGTATGTATTATTATATTATATTACTTTAATAATAAGTTGTATAATATTTAATATATATACAAACTAATAAATGTACTGTACATGTTGAATTGATTATATTGTAATCCATTATAAATAATTAAAACATATAAAATTAAATATTAAATATATATTTAAATAGTGAAATTTCTTTTCTCCCAAGATGTCTCAATATTTGAGTTTATTATTAATAAACTCAAAAGTGTAAATAATAAACTATAATAGAATAATAAATTATTGAATAATCATAGAAAGTAAAGATAATAAAGTACATTTAATAATTAGTAAATTTTGAATTTTAAATATTCAAAATAAAATGTTTAATACTCTAAATAGAAATATGTGGAATTAAATAAATTGGGAATTTAACTCTTTGAAATTGATTTTCATTTTCACATACAAAAAATCGTTTGAAAAGTTTATATAGCTAGTTAATGTTAATGTTAATATAAAAGAAAGTAGGCAATGTAAAAAATTAAATTACTTGGATTATTTACCAGAGCTGATTGTGGATCTCAATATATTTCCATATATTTCTTACATGAATTCTATTGATAAAGTAGAAATACCACCAACATTTTTGATAGATTCGTATGCATTTTAGTATAAACCACTAAAATTGTTGTAAAATATATTAGAACTGTTTGTAAATTAATTAGAACATTTTAAAATTGTTTTAAGTAATTTACTGGTAGGATGAGTGAGAATAATCAACTTCAATATTTATATAGCTCAATAAGTGTATCATGGGTAAATCGTTATTTTAAGGTTTTTATATAGAAAAATGTCTTCCATTACATTTAATATGTAATTTATAAATTAAATAAAAATATATCATTGTTTATAGATGCGCCAAATATATATTATAGATAATGAGTTATCAAATAAATGATTAACTGTACTATTTTATATAATATGCCTTGAAAAAATAATGTCCTATATATGATAGATTATACGATATATCATGTGATATAGAATGGTTAAAATTCACTATATTACAATCTCTGATTAAAAAGTATATTGATGCAATTATTTTTGAAATCATTATTTTATCCATATATGGTCATATCTGTGATATAGACGTATCATCAATAACCAATTCTACCAGTAGCCTCTCGGTGAAAACTATACTTAATATTAATACAATTGTATACCAGATAATATCAAGAATTTGTACTAATTTGATTTTTTCTCTTTACATCATTCCATACATATGTATGGACATCATTCCAAACATATGTTTGGATGATTAAAATCCGTTATGTAAATTTAATTTTTAAATACTTATTTATAAAATACATTCATAAAACTGCTAGTATAAATATCTATATGAATCAATAGTTTGAATATTAAGTTATATGAGCTATATTAAGAATATATATTCAATGTTCAACGTGTGTTACATAACTTTCACAATGCGTTTATCATTCGTTTGTAACATGTTCAATACATATTCACAATGCATTCAATATGTTCAGTATCATAGCCATACATACACTATAAAGTATGTCCTCTAGAAATAATTATTTAATAATAAAAAAAAAATAACAAATATAAATATAATTTAACTACATTACTCGAGATAATTGATGTAACATAATTATAACTAATTACAAATACAATTTGTAAAATAATAATAAGATTATTAAGAAGCATGCATATATTTATGATATTTTATAATAATGATATTAACACATATATATATATATAAATTTATATTTATATAATAATCAGAAATTATTTTTATAAATATATGATTTTTATTATTTATATTCGTTAAAACAGACATGATATGATCCAGAATTCTACTAATATTAAGAAAATAAATGATAAGCTATTGTAAAGTAATTGAATATATTGAGAATATATCGGAATTAGGTTTGCTATATATATATATATATATATATATATAAATGTATATATATATATATACAAACACAAACATATATATATATATATATATATTAGATATGGATATATAAACAGTTATTTTACTTAGATATTTTTACATTTAAAAATGTAATTTAATCATTATTGATCTTTATTAATATTATGATAGTAATTTATTTATATATTTAATAGATAAACAATATTTATAATATATCATATATCATATATATGATATATATAATACTATATATTATACAATTTTAGATCTCATTAAAATCAGCAAGCATATCTATAATAATATATTTATGTATGGATGAACAATGGACATTGACCATTCATTATATATGAATAATAGAGGTTAATTTTAATTTTAATATGAAAATACATCTGTAAAAAACATGTATGTATTTAAATTATTATAATGACTAGATTTGTTGATTGGATGATATTTTGATATTGATATAATAATATATAAATTATTTGTTTTATATGATAAACTATTTTATTTCTGCGTTATTTAACAATACATTATAATAAAACAGATAAACAAATGAAATGGCATTCAGTATATCAAAAATGAGCATTTGAAATGAAGGATATTAAAAAATATTCATCATGTTCTTCATTTTGTTTCTATATTTTATACATTTATATATATTAAATAATAAATGTGTTCAATTTTATAGAATATTATTTTATTATGTAGGATATTTTAATGGCTAGGTACAATATGTAATATATATCATAATTATTTATTATAATACTTATATATATTAATAATACCTATAATTATATATGTGTATTATACATTATCATTTTAATGTTAATTATTATTTTGTATTCAAATAATGTTATTAGTTTTCTTCTTAATGAATATATATATATTATATTTTTTGTAATAATTATATGAAAATTAGTATATAGAAATACCCTTTTAAAATATCCAGAAAACCATGTTATTTTAAACTTATAAAACCATTTTACAATGATCTAGAATACCCTTGTTTTAAAACTAGAAAACCCTATTTTGAAATATCTATAAAACCCTTTATTCAGATATCCAGAAAACCCTCAAAAGGGTTTTCTATTTTCAAGCATCCAAGAAACTGTCAAGGGTTCTAATACAGACCACTCAGGAAAACCCTTTTTCATATACCCTAGAATTGAACATATTTGAGTGTTGTATACTTGTTATTATAATAATCACCTACTGGATGGAAGAGATATAATATTATGTCGTGATACCCATTTACCATTAAAGAATTTATCCAATATAATTAGTTTGCTTTTCTTAATAGAATTTCTTATATTTCTTTAATAAAACTTCAATCGATGTGTTCTATTTTATATTAATGAGGCTATAAATCTTGATTACGAATGTAAATGAACCCAAAAAGTGAGTTTCGAAACGATTTCAGTTTCAAAAAGTTAAAAAAAATAAAATTAAGAATATATTTTATTATTTATATTATGTTTATTAAAATGTATAAATAAATAAATGAGAATAAGAATAATTCTTTAAAAATCAAAATTATAATATAGTAAACATAGATAAAGAAATATATTACGTCGATATTATAAATTATAAAATTTGCTGTTACTGAAGTGTCTTGAAAAGCTTGAAATATAGAAGTTATTTAAGATAATAAATGATATCATCAGTATAAAATTATATAAATATACTACTTTATAAGTAGGGCTATTATAATTTAATTTTATATTAAACATCTGATTTAATGTATTGACATATGACTAGGTATTCGAGCATTCGTACTTATACCAATTATACTAATATGCTTGATACATATATTGTATTAACATCTTTTTTATGTTTTCCGCTAACGAAATCTAGTTATAAATATTGAATATATATATCCAAGCCCTGTCACTCTCGTATTTTTGCGTATATAAACAAATAATATAATGTAAACATCACGTGATTGCTTGGATGATTTTTCGTAGCTAATTCAATAAATATAATAATAAAATATTTTAATTAATTGTAAGGGATGCAGATGTTCTGCTATTAATTGCAATGGTTATTCTGCTATAAGTGAATACCCATTTCACAGATTTCCATCCAACAAAGAAAGGTAAAGTAATTGAATAATATAAGAAATAATGTCAGCAAAATATAAATTTGTATCTATATAAATCAAATTTATACTATATAATGTGAGTTATATATCATGAGTTATCCAAATAATTGTAAATTAAATCTAAATAAAAATCATCCAAGCGATGTTTGTTTATATTATTTGTCCATAATTTAGGTCAGACTCATATACTATAGAAAACATAGAGAGTGACAGGGCTTGGATGTAATCATTATTTTTAATCTTAATTTAACTTTTAATTATATATATCACATAATTATATATAGTATTACTCAATATTCAAAGTATACCTTGATTATAATCATATACTTAATTAAAATATATAAATTATCATAAACTCGGGTTAAAGGGTAAATCCGAATAAATTATTTAAACAAACAAAATGGTAGCATAATTATTTGTTTTATTAATTATATTTCCTATTCTTATTCGTATTTAAGACGACTTCACATAAAAAAGTAATTAATATTTAAAAACAGTACTTATTAATTATTAATCACATTAATTTTCATAAAAGTTTCCTATAAGTATTTATATATATATAATTCAATTTAAATAGAATAATGTTATTAATATTAAAATAACCGTGAATAACCGTGAATAATATGTTATTAATATTAAAAAAATGTAATAAATTATTATTACTTGAAAATAATCGAATTACATATTATTTTATCGGTATTATGTTTAAATTTATAAACATTTTACCAAAGTATTAATACTTTGTTAAATTTACTGTGTTGATTTGTTTACAATTGAGATTATGAATAATTTTCTTATTTTTGTGTTTCATAAATAATTGTTCATACAATATTGAATAATTTACAATTTTTTATGATACTATCAATATTAATTAATAATATAGTTATCAATAATAATTAGTAATATAGTTAACAAATATGCATTTCACCATATTATATTATTTTTCTGACATTTGTAACAAATATAATCTATATCAAGAAAATATAATATCTATATTTTAAAATGAATTATATATAAAATACAAAGATATTAATGTATATTTAAATACACATAATGTATACTATACATTGTATATATGTATCTAAAATAAAGAAAATTCAGCTATGATTTGTTTACAAAGTAATATTAATATTGCACTGATTATGGTAATCTTGGATATTATTTGTAAATAAATCAATACAGTTCATAGATTCTTAAACCAAATTTTCTTTATTATATATATATATATTTATAAATATACATATATAATGTATAATCATTATGCATATTAAATGAAATATACGTTTAATAAATATATATTGATTGTCTGATTAAAAATGTCAAATAGGCTAAATAAGCATTCATAATAGTATTTTTTTAAATACGTCTCGTTAATTGTGACCGGTTACTTACGTATGTTGTTTTATGTAAAATGATGGATTAAAGTCTGATTTTTTTGGATTCAAATTGAATATTTTTATTCAAATAATATATAAACAAATTATAAATACTATTAACATTAAATTGGCTTTGTTACTGTTAACGGATGCATTCGTTTACTACATTTCATTAAAATACTATTATAGTAAATATACTAGTATAGTTTACTAGGTATCAAATAAGTATTATTAGGATTCATATAAGTACCTATTACTATTTAAATCTATTTATCAGTTTGGGTTACCTTTGATCTATTTTTCTACAATATTATTTTTAATATATTCTTTATAAACTAACGTAAAAATCCTATGGAAATATATAGAATATAAAATTGTAGAACAATAGATCAAAGGTAACCCAATACAAAATTATCTATATATTATATTATTAATATACATATATATTTGTTTTCAGTTATTATATATTTTCAATGACAAATTTTTAATAAATTTTTTCAACTGAATTAATTATTTAATAAATCAAGAATTTATTATTGGATAATTTAAATCTTGATAATGCCATTAATACTTGATCCTAGTACTGCCTATTGTTACAATTGCATGTACTTTCATTTATATTATAGTAATTGAAAGAATAAATAAATAAAAATAATTTTGATTTCTATTCTGGAATAAAATTGGTGATTAAAATCTAATAAACACTTATTTTGTGAATACATCATATATCCGAATCATTAATTTACCAACACCTAAAGTCATAAATCAACTAAATAATCGATTATTAAGCGTTCAGATAGTTTTTGAATTTACATCCAATAACTCAAATATTGTTTATATTTTGATATAAGATGTATTTCAGTCGATATTTAATAACGTCTTGATTTTTGTTGTTCAGGAGCGGACACATCTTCTTATGTTTGTTTCGTATTCAAAATCAATGACCTTTTAGTATTTGATGGGAAATTGCTGTCCTTAATCGTATATAATATAGGATTTATTTTTAAAATAACAATTGTAGCAATTATACTATTATGGTACAGATCATAAACTATGTAAGATCTATGGTCAATTTATCCTCTATATAATCCAAGATTACCTTATAATCTTGGGTATAATTGTGAAAATATACCCAATATTATATTTATATAGTATGCAAAACTTAAATATCTACGTGATCAATTAATGATTGATTAATATAAATTCATTTTAATATATGCGTTTAATAATTATTTTGTTGATTGTTAATTAATTAATAACTATTTAGTAAAAAATACTAAAGACAAGACATTCAATTGTTTGTAGAAATATAGCAACTATTGAACATAAACTATCATATCTAATCTAGCATACATATATTATAATCCAAAAGATTTCTTTTAGATTGGTCAGACTTGCATTATATATCATTGCGAATTATAACTGCACCCTATATCAAGTAGTTATTTCACTCTTTCTCCCTTTATACTTTATGATATCATTTCCTGCTTACACTCTACCCTTTATACTTTATGATATCATTTCCTGCTTAAACTCTACCCTTTATACTTTATGATATCATTTCCTGCTTACACTCTACCCTTTATACTTTATGATATCATTTACTGCTTACACTCTACCCTTTATACTTTATGATATCATTTCCTGCTTACACTCTACCCTTTATACTTTATGATATCATTTCCTGCTTACACTCTACCCTTTATTTTTTATGATATCATTTCCTGAATATAATCTACCATATTTTACACCAATTTTATAACTATATCATTTCTCTAACAATTTTATATACCTTCATAACTCTACTTAATTCTTTCCAATTCTCCTTCATCCCCTCTAACACCCCGGCTATCGCCACATAACGCTTTACAGTGAATCTGCTTAAACCCAAGTATTGCCGCAGTTCTCATTCTATGGTAACCGCTAAAGATGTGAGGACATCTACAGACAGCCGCAGGGTACGACTTTGCAATTTAAAGCCTCCTCCAGCCTCGACTCCGACTAAATTGAGTCGAGCCTGCGTACGAAAGCATGTTAAAGTTATCAAGTCTAAAGGTAGACACGCGTAGATGCTACTCATCTAAAGCTATTTAAAAATAATGAATTTCTTAATCCGATATAATGGATGACGCAATGATTTAAAATAATAAGTCATATACGAAGAAAACACATAGTTATTATTTAAAATGTTTATAGTAAAAAGTAATTCTGCATCTTTAAAAATATAAAAAAATTAGTTTTTTTACAATTATTATACAATATAAATAAAGGTGAATAAATTCCCAAACACCCATATAACCCTTTTTCTTCTCTTCTGATAGTTACCACTATAGTTAACCAATCGAAAACAAAGGATGGTCGCTGTATTCGTCTTAGGAATAAAGATGAACTACCTGGTTCGAGTGCGACGAAAGAACGAACCACACGTACCTGTGTACAAAAGAATTATAATTTTGCCAAGGCTAAAGGTAGACGATAAACATTTATTTTACTCATATCAATATTTAAATAAAAATTTCTTTAATGAAAGTAATAGAATATACATTCATAATATACTTTCAAACTATATCTCTTTTATGATTGTTGTTATAACTAGCCCGAAATTATAGTTACCCTCTACTTATTGTCAAAAAGTGACTTTACATGCAATTCATACCAGCTTGATATTTGGGAAATTAATTCATTATCTTTGATAATAATATCCCTATAAACTTTTTTTGATTTATTTGTTTAATTAAATTTAAAAAAATATTTTTGATGGTCTTTAACTTTAACAGAACTTTCGATGTCTCGATTCCTAACCTTTAGGATTTTTTTATATGTTTTATTGTAAAGATTCCTTCACTCACGAGGTTGGATTAATCTTGCTCACGAATGGAGGAATTCTTCCATATATTTTTACAACAGTATAATTACATTTTATATTTTTATTAAGTAAAGTCATTAATCTAAATATTAGTACAACAATAAATAGTTGACTAAACATAGATAAATATTGTTTTATTTAGACATGTTCATATTAATATCTTGTTTGTTTATTCGATCAACATTTCTGATGAAAAAATGTTCTGATATATGTTTATTTTTTGCTTAGTAGAACTAACCAAAAAGTAAGTTTTTTTCTGTATAATGTGATGTGTGTTCATTTAGGGAATTTGAAAATAAGTCTGCAAGTGTAGTTAATAATTTTGTTAAGTCGTTTTTCTTGTATTTTAGGTATATTAATTAAAAGTTAGTTGCAGTAGTCAAATTTAGATAGAATATAGGCAGATGTGAGTATTGTGAGTGATGTAGGGTTGAGAAGGTGTTTAATTTATTTTATTTTAAATATTTTACAATTACATTGCTTAGTTATTGATGAAATATGCTTATCGAAGGTTAAGTTAGATTCAAATATTACACCTAAAGTAGTTATAGTAGTCTTAATGGGTATGTCTTTATTTGCAATCTTAATATTTTTGATGGGTGGTGTCGTATGACTTTTACTATTGAATATGATGCATTCAGTTTTCTGTAAATTAAATTTCAAGTAATTATAATTAAAGTAATTTTCTAATTTCGTCGTTATGCTGTTGATTTATTTTAGTGTATTCGGTAACTCATTAAAGGTTGTGGATGTGTAAATTTGTGTGTCGTTAGCGTACATATGATATTTAGCATTATAGCAGTTCATAATTGAGTCGATATCGGATATATATATATTAAATAATAGTGGACCCAATACCTTGAGGTACTCCGATTTGAGAGCAGTTACAAGTTTTACTTAGTATATCAGATCTAATATGGAAGGTTCTCCCAGTTAAATATGATTTTATTAGTTGTATTATTGTGTTATGGATTCCAATTGATTGTAGTTTAGCGAATAGTATTTGGTGGTTTATCGTGTCAAAGGCGGCAGTTAAATCAAGTAATATGAGAATTACAAAACAATTATTTTTTATGTTATTAGAAATGTAATTGGTAAGATTAAGTAATAGTGTTTCAGTGTTATGGTAAGGTTTATAGGCACTCTGCATTGGATTATCTAAACTATTGGTGGTGCTAAGTGTAATGATATGGGTGGCAATAATCCTTTCGAAAATTTTTGATAGTAAAGATAAGTTAGATACAGGTATGTAGTTGTTAGGAATGGAGTAGTCTAGAGAAGTTTTTTTTATGATTGGAGTTATGATGGAGTGAAAGTGGGAAGTTATTATGAGTAATACATTTGTTAATAAGATTTGAGTAAATGAGTGAAATAAAGTGGATGTTTAATTTTAGTAAATGGGGTGTCATGCTGTCTATATAAATGTTAGTTTTGAAATGAGTTTGTCTTATAAGTCGTTCAATATATGTTGAGGTTATAATTGATATGGTTTCGGAGATGCAAGTTGGTTTTTTTAGTTTGTCCATGCATCTATATCTTAAATTGTTATCTCAGTTGAGTGATATTTCATTATAAATTTTATTTATTTTATCAATAAAAAAGTTTACAAAAGATTCATTATGTATAGGGCATTCAATTTTTTCCTTAATGTTTAAGAGACCGTCAAATGTTTTATAGATTTGTTTCATATTATTTTTTTCTAAATCAATTTTATTTTGATAGAATATTGTTTTAGTAATTTTAATTTTCTTAAAATATATTTTTCGGTGGCACATGTAGTCATTATAGTTAATAGTGTTATTATTTTTTCTCCAAATTAATATATTTTGTTATTTGTTTAGGTTTTATTAAGTTTAAATATATATTAATAATGTTATGGTCTGTAATTATTGGTCCTACGTTCGTGTGTAATTTGTTCTGAGAATTTCTGGTTATGACTAAGTCTATGCGTAGAGTCAATAATATGTTGTTTTAGATTTAAGTCATTTAGTATATTTTTGAATCTCAATGAGTCTGGATTTAAATTAAAATCACCTAGAATTATTAAGTTATTTTTTTCATGAACATCATTTAGTATGTCATATATAGTATTTAATGGGCTAGTAGAGTTAGGCGGTCGGTAAAACAAGATTAGATTGAGATCAGTGGACATATTAGCTGATTTATGAGTAAGTTGTATATGTGTGAGTTCAATAGAGTTAATCGTAGAATTAGTTTGTTTATGTAGAGTTATAGAGTTGTTGATTGTTAATTAATTAATAACTATTTAGTAAAAAATACTAAAAACATAAGACATTCAATTGTTTGTAGAAATATAGCAACTATTGAACATAAACTATCATATCTAATCTTGCATACATATATTATACTCCAAAAGATTTCTTTTAGATTGGTCAGACTTGCATTATATATCATTGCGAATTATAACTGCACCTTATATCAAGTAGTTCTTTCACTATTTCTCCCTTTATACTTTATGATATCATTTCCTGCTTACACTCTACCCTTTATACTTTATGATATCATTTCCTGCTTACACTCTACCCATTATACTTTATGATATCATTTCCTGCTTACACTCTACCCTTTATTTTTTATGATATCATTTCCTGCTTACACTCTACCCTTTATACTTTATGATATCATTTCCTGCTTACACTCTACCCTTTATACTTTATGATATCATTTCCTGCTTACACTCTAACCTTTATACTTTATAGGCGCCTTTACAGGCGCGACTCAATTTAGTCGGAGTCGAGGCTGGAGGAGGCTTTAAATTGTAAAGGCGTACCCTGCGGCTGTCTGTAGATGTCCTCACATCTTTAGCGGTTACCATAAAATGAGATTATGATTATGGAGGTTAGGGATTGATGGGGTATAGAAGGTTAGTGATGATACGAGGCTTAGAGATTAGAAAGTAGTACATTGGTTAGAGGGGATGAAGGAGAATTGGAAAGAATTAAGTAGAGTTATGAAAGTATATAACATTGTTAGAGAAATGATATAGTTATAAAATTGGTGTAAAATATGGTAGATTATATTCAGGAAATGATATCATAAAAAATAAAGGGTAGAGTGTAAGCATGAAATGATATCATAAAGTATAAAAGATAGAGTGTAAGCAGGAAATGATATCATAAAGTATAAAGGGTAGAGTGTAAGCAGGAAATGATATCATAAAGTATAAAGGGTAGAGTGTAAGCAGGAAATGATATCATAAAGTATAAAGGGTAGAGTGTAAGCAGGAAATGATATCATAAAGTATAAAGGGTAGAGTGTAATCAGGAAATGATATCATAAAGTATAAAGGGTAGAGTGTAAGCAGGAAATTATATCATAAAGTATAAAGGGTAGAGTGTAAGCAGGAAATGATATCATAAAGTATAAAGGGTAGAGTGTAATCAGGAAATGATATCATAAAGTATAAAGGGTAGAGTGTAAGCAGGAAATGATATCATAAAGTATAAAGGGTAGAGTTTAAGCAGGAAATGATATCATAAAGTATAAAGGGAGAAAGAGTGAAAGAACTACTTGATATAAGGTGCAGTTATAATTCGCAATGATATATAATGCAAGTCTGACCAATCTAAAAGAAATCTTTTGGAGTATAATATATGTATGCTAGATTAGATATGATAGTTTATGTTCAATAGTTGCTATATTTCTACAAACAATTGAATGTTTTATGTCTTTAGTATTTTTTACTAAATAGTTATTAATTAATTAACAATCAACAACTCTATAACTCTACATAAACAAACTAATTCTACGATTAACTCTATTGAACTCACACATATACAACTTACTCATAAATCAGCTAATATGTCCACTGATCTCAATCTAATCTTGCTTTACCGATCCCCTAACTCTACTAGCCCATTAAATACTATATATGACATACTAAATGATGTTCATGTGAAAAAAATAACTTAATAATTCTAGGTGATTTTAATTTAAATCCAGACTCATTGAGATTCAAAAATATACTAAATGACTTAAATCTAAAACAACATATTATTGACTCTACGCATAGACTTAGTTATAACCAGAAATTCTCAGAACAAATTACACACGAACGTAGGACCAATAATTACAGACCATAACATTATTAATATATATTTAAACTTAAAAAAATAATAAAATATATTAATTTGGATACAAAATAAAAACACTATTAACTATAATGACTACATGTGTCACCGAAAAATAAATTTTAAGAAAATTAAAATTACTAAAACAATATTCTATCAAAATAAAATTGATTTAGAAAAAAAATAATATGAAACAACTCTATAAAACATTTGACGGTCTCTTAAACATTAAGGAAAAAATTGAATGCCCTATACATAATGAATCTTTTGCAAACTTTTTTATTGATAAAATAAATAAAATTTATAATGAAATATCACTCAACTCAGATAACAATTTAATAGATAGATACATGGACAAACTAAAAAAACCAACTTGCATCTCCGAAACCATACCAATTATAACCTCAACATATATTGAACGACTTATAAGACAAACTCATTTCAAAACTAACATTTATATAGAGAGCATGACACCCCAATTACTAAAATTAAACATCCACTTTATTTCACTCATTTACTCAAATCTTATTAACAAATGTATTACTCATAACAATTTCCCACTTTCACTCCATCATAACTCCAATCATAAAAAAACTTCCCTAAACTACTCCATTCCTAACAACTACAGACCTGTATCTAACTTATCTTTACTATCAAAAATTTTCGAAAGGTTTATTGCCACCCATATCATTACACTTATCACCACCAATAGTTTAGATAATCCAATGAAGAGTGCCTATAAATCTTACCATAACACTGACACACTATTACTTAATCTTACCAATTACATTTCTAATAACATAAAAAACAATTGTTTTGTAATTCTCATATTACTTGATTTTGCCGCCTTTGACACGATAAACCACCAAATACTATTCGCTAAACTACAATCAATTGGAATCCATAACACAATAATACAACTAATAAAATCATATTTAACTGGGAGAACCTTCAATATTAGATCTGATAAACTAAGTAAAACTTGTAACTACTCTCAAATCGGAGTACCTCAAGGTATTGGGTCCACTATTATTTAATATATATATATCCGATATCGACTCAATTATGAACTGCTATAATGCTAAATATCACATGTACGCTAACGACACACAAATTTACACATCCACAACCTTTAATGAATTACCGAATACACTAAATAAATCAACAGCATAACGACGAAATTAGAAAATTACTTTAATTATAATTACTTGAAATTTAATTTACAGAAAACTGAATGCATCATATTCAATAGTAAAAGTCATACGACACCACCCATCAAAAATATTAAGATTGCAAATAAAGACATACCCATTAAGACTACTATAACTACTTTAGGTGTAGTATTTGAATCTAACTTAACCTTCGATAAGCATATTTCATCAATAACTAAGCAATGTAATTGTAAAATATTTAAAATAAAATAAATTAAACACCTTCTCAACCCTACATCACTCACAATACTCACATCTGCCTATATTCTATCTAAATTTGACTACTGCAACTAACTTTTAATTAATATACCTAAAATACAAGAAAAACGACTTAACAAATTATTAACTACACTTGCAGACTTATTTTCAAATTCCCTAAATGAACACACATCACATTATACAGAAAAAAACTAACTTTTTGGTTAGTTCTACTAAGCAAAAAATAAACATATATCAGAACATTTTTTCATCAGAAATGTTGATCGAATAAACAAATAAGATATTAATATGAACATATCTAAATAAAACAATATTTATCTATGTTTAGTCAACTATTTATTGTTGTACTAAGATTTAGATTAATGACTTTACTTAATAAAAATATAAAATGTAATTATACTGTTGTAAAAATATATGGAAGAATTCCTCCATTCGTGAGCAAGATTAATCCAACCTCGTGAGTGAAGGAATCTTTACAATAAAACATATAAAAAATATCCTAAAGGTTAGGAATCGAGACATCGAAAGTTCCGTTAAAGTTAAAGACCATCAAAAATATTTTTTTAAATTTAATTTTAAAATAAATCAAAAAATGTTTATAGGGATATTATTATCAAAGATAATGAATAAATTTTCCAAATATCAAGCTGGTATAAATTGCATGTAAAGTCACTTTTTGGCAATAAGTAGAGGGTAACTATAATGTCGAGCTAGTTACAACAACAATCATAAAAGAGATATAGTTTGAAAGTATATTATGAATGTATATTTTATTACTTTCATTAAAGAAATTTTTATTTAAATATTGATATGAGTAAAATAAATGTTTATCGTCTACCTTTAGCCTTGGCAAACTTATAATTCCTTTGTACACAGGTACGTATGGTTCGTTCTTTCGTAGCACTCGAACCAGGTAGATCATCTTTATTCCTAAAACGAATACAGCGACCATCCTTTGTTTTCGATTGGTTAACTATAGTGGTAACTATCAGAAGAGAAGATAAAGGGTTAGATGGGTGTTTGTGAATTTATTCACCTTTATTTATATTGTATAATAATTGTAAAAAAACTAATTTTTTTATATTTTTAAAGATGCAGAATTACTTTTTACTATAAACATTTTTAATAATAACTATGTGTTTTCTTCACATATGACTTATTATTTTAAATCATTGCGTCATCCATTATATCGGATTAAGAAATTCATTGTTTTAAAATAGCTTTAGATGAGTAGCATCTACGCGTGTCTACCTTTAGACTTGATAACTTTAACATGCTTTCGTACGCAGGCGCGACTCAATTTAGTCGGAGTCGAGGCTGGAGGAGGCTTTAAATTGCAAAGGCGTACCCTGCGGCTGTCTGTAGATGTCCTCACATTAATTTCCCTGCTTCTTGTTCAATTTGAAATGCTCCCCATGCTTCAATTAAATAAATAATTTCTTCGTTATCATACGCTTTCGAACGGCCCATTGTTTAATTATATTTTTTATAATTTTATTTATAAACTTTTGAAAATAACAACAACAATAATGGAAATGTTATTAAATATATATTGCAAATATAAATTACGAAATTTCCCAAAATTTCGATTAATCCTAAATATTTAAATAATGAAAATCTTGAAAATAACTTTAAACTAACTATAATATAATACTAATATAATCAGTATATAGAAGTATCACAACCACAGTAATATTACAAAATTAGAATTCTTCAATATGTAGAAGTAAAAATTTAAGAAGTAGGTGTATCAATAAATGTTGTAACTATAATTAGTAAGCAAATTTTGACTATTATTCAATAAAGTTATTTATACCTTGAAATGAAGTGTCAGTTTAAAATGGAGGCGGGTATTAGTTTTAAAATAAAAACAAATTTATAAATGAACTATTCGGAATTGCATACATTTAAAGTAATATTATATTGCAATTGCTATTGCAATTGCTATAGGCCAATGTCTAGTCGACCTTAATGAGGCGGATTCGGTCTCCGATATCGGCGGCGATATCCTTGTCCAGTACAATGATGTCATTGCCGGTGATCTTGCGCTGTTTCCCGGCGACATGAACGACGGCGAAGAGTCGTCCAGCACTTCCCTCGGTGATGTGCTCGCCAATTCTAGTTGCCGGATCATCTAATGATCGTTGCGCATGCCATGAGATGTAAATAAAATATTAATTTGCATGCAAATTGCTATCTTGTATTTGAATTAATAACAATATTGATATAGATTTCATTTAATATTCTAACTATTAATACATATTTTGAGTATAGTTATATAATAGTATTATAATATAAATTGGTCAATATATTATATATTTATATTATATATATTATGCATAGCATATTAAATATTTAAAGTAATTTATTTTATATATATTAAAATAATTAAATTATTTTTGAAAAATAAATGATATCAATGAATTATATAAAAATCAATATATATTGATATACATTTACAATAAATTATCTATATATTACAAAATAATATTATTTTTATTGTGATTACTATTCACATATAAACAACAAATTGATTATTGTATAGAATATGTTCTAGTTTTAAGTATGTTATGTTAATATTGAAATATGATTCAAGATAACTTATCTAAAACAAAGATATTATTATGCGAATTTAGTTTGAATAAAATTGAAAAAATATTAATTTTGAAGTGAAATTCTTAATAAATCTAATTATCAATGATCAATAACTTTGGTTTTTATGAATAGGATTATTTATAATGTATATTAAATAATATATACAATTTTAGTTTAATTTCACTACACTACTATTACTACTACTGTTGACACTTTTATAAACATATACTTAATTAGTAATGGCATTAATATAGCATTTATCATTATGAAGACACAAATAATTAATTTGTTTAGATTATTATTACTAACTTATCAATAGTAGTATAATACTATTAATTAACAAATTATTAAAATAATAGTATAAGTTTTATTATGATACTGTATGAATTAATAATATTTTGGAAATTTATAGATTACAATATATAAACAAACTTTTAAACTGCTTAATTGAAACGGTGCAATATTTTCTAAAAATTGTGGAAATACTTGAATTCATTTTTAATATTTAAAAATAAAATTTGAATATTAAATATTTTTAATTGAAAATTAAATATTATTAATAATTTCTATTTTGTAGATCACATGATTTATCCCGTGGTTTGACAATTTTCAAGAATTTAAACATTCATAATTACTTTTATTTTCAATTTAAATACAATCATGGAAGTTCATTTAGAAAAACAAAAGAAAAAAAATCTTAAGGAGTAAGCATAATATTTTATAAATATCGAAATAACAATTTATTAACTAAACATCGAAATAACAATTTGTAATCATATTTTAATACATGTAATACTATAATACAAATTAAGGATCAGGTAAGTTATATGGGAGGGTAGATCGAAAAGTACACTTTTTTGGAAAAATAATAAATTATGCTTTCAGTTACCTAGATACTGTTTATAAAAAACGGACTGTAATTTTAATTTTTTTTTCATTTAATATTCAGCAGGCCACTCTCCCTAGATTAGCTTAGAATTATTATTTAGCCCTAGTTTAACATTAGAAAATATGAAGTTTTATAATGGGGTGAATAGGATGCAATTAATTTTATATTTTTGCATATTTATTTTCATGTACATTTAAATAACAAAATGTATGAAATGTATGAAAAAAATAATTCTAATTATAATAGAATAATATAATAGAATAATTTTTTAATTATAATTATAATATTTAAGTTTGGAGTTGGGTTTGGTTCTATGTGGATTTTTTTAGAATATATTAAAATAAAGTTGATGTCGGACTATATTCATAAACTATAATTATAATGTATATGTTTGGATTTAGGTTTAGTCCCGTGTGGGTTTTTCTTTAAATAAATTAAAATAAATTTAACGTCAGTCTTCTATAATTATAATGTTTACATTCAGGATTTTTTTGGGTTAAGTTTATTTCTGTTTTTGAATTAGTGTTAAGTTTAGATTTAGTTTTGGATTTGTATTGGGGTTTTTTGAATAAATTGTATATATTTGATGTCGAACCATATTCATATACCTTAATTATAATTTTAGATTTGCGTATGGTTTTGGTTGTGTGAGTTTTATTATGATATTATAATAAATTTGATGCCAAGATAATTATATTTGCATTTAGGTTTTTTTTGGATTTAAGTTTGGGATTAGTTATATATTATGGGTATGGGTTTGACTGATTGTGCTGCTATACATTAACACTAATAATCAAATTATGGCTACCCAACTACACTAATTAACTAAATATATAATCGTTAGTGTGTTACATATACTATATATTATATGATGCAAGGTATCTGACTGTGTATTGGCATGGTTCCGAGTGGGTTTTTTAAAATAAATTTATTAAATTTGATGCTAGGGTATGTTCCTATACTATAATTAGAATATTTGCATTTAAGTTTTTGATTGGTATATATAGATTTTTATATATATGTTTTTTTTTTAAATAAATTTAAATAAATTTAATGTTCTACGTATAATATAACGAGCATACCATATCATTTTATTTATGTCATAAATATGTTATATTATATCGATTTCCGATTTGGTTCGCGTAAATGATGTTATTAAATACATTATATACATGCTCAGATTTGTAATATATATAAATTTATACACAGAAATTAATAGTTTAATTATTGATTGCATTCGCAATATCTTGCACCTGTAGAATAATATAATAGAATACTTTTTTTTAATTTAATAATATATATATATATATTATAGATTTATAATGATCAATAGATAAATATTAATGACCATAGTTTAATTATATATTCGTGTATATGTATAAATATATATATATATTAAATATGTTTATAATTATTATAGAATTATAGTAAATCTAATCAGAAATGTAATGTTTATAAAATTATTATTTTTTTTCAATTTGTAATATTGCTACAAATATTGTATTAGATAACGATTAATTATAATGTAATATATTATTATACTAACTACATCTTCTAGTGATATATCGCTATCACTTAAAAAAATTGAAAATATAAAAGAGAAATGAAGCTCAAGATTTTTAAAAACTGAAACATATATTTTATTTACATACAATCCAGCCAAATTTAAAATAGATCGGAATTTATATTATTGAATATTTATTTTTATAAATAATATTTTTTTATATTTATAAAAAAATAATATAAATTCAATGTAAAATCATATTATTATATATTAAAAATCATACTTATATTAAGTAATTTTTTTAATTTAAGACATAATTTTAATAATTAATAAATATTGACTATTTAATTCCTTATGTTATCATATTGAAATTGTAAATAAACAAATTTAAAATATAATGTATATTTTTAAATATTTTAAAATTAAACATTTTAATTACAATATTTAATTATAATAAGCATTATGAACATTTTCGAAATCCAAATAAATACTTTTACTGATACCTGTGTTTTTTTTAATAACTATATAAATAAAATATAAAGCTATTTGAGAGCCGTTGAGAGAATGCGAGGGTCGACCGACATTGACCGTTTGGAAGTAAAGGGATAAAATCAATTCAATTGTATTACTCACTTCATGTTTAATTTATATATTAGATAATATCTATCTAAGTATGCTATCCTGATTAATGAAGTAAATCAATTTTAAATACATCAAATATAGTTAGATACAATTTTCATGCGATATTATTTAATATATTATTTAATTGTATTAAATAATTGGGTGTGTTAATTATATTGATATATAAATTGTCATGTAATCCCAAGCCCTCGTATTTTTGCGTATATAAACAAATAATATAATGTAAACATCACGTGATTGCTTGGATGATTTTTCGCAGCTAATTCAATAAATATAATAAAATATTTTAATTAATTATAATTTTATAATGTTTAAACAAAGTAAGGGATGCAGATGTTCTGCTATTAATTGCAATGGTTATTCTGCTATAAGTGAATACCAATTTCACAGATTTCCATCCAACAAAGAAAGGTAAAGTAATTGAATAATATAAGAAATAATGTCAGCAAAATATAAATTTGTATCTATATGAATCAAATTTATACTATATAATGTTATTTAAATACAACTATATAAATACATACATACATATATATATATAGTACAGGTTATAATATATACATAATTATTGTATAATGATATATTTTTATATAATTTAAATATAAGTATTATAAATTTAGATAATTCATATTACCTCATACACTTGAATAATTATATATACTAATTTATTAAATATGTTTAATGTTTATAATATTTATATATCCTAATATTATTAGATGTACAAAGTGGGCCATAAATACACGTAATTTAGAGTTAATACAATGTGTAAAACATAATGGAGCAAATGATTTACGAAATCATCGAATTTGTGGCAAACATTTTGAAGACTCACAATACACTAATGGAGAAAGGTATATTATTTTATATATATGCATCTAATTTGATTATATAAACCATCCTGTTTCTAATTTATAAATTAGAAAAAGATTGAATACTGATGCTTATCCAACGAAATTTGGCATTCCAAATCCTCCACCAGCTATAAAAAAAAGACGTATCATAATAAAAAAACTCATCCAATAAAGGTATATATATATATTTACAAATATTAATTTATTAATATGAACTATATAATAATATATACAATAAAATTATTCAATTGCAGATTTTTCTGATAATGAAGACACTGATACATGTGAAGAAGATAACTGTATTGAAAACAATGATGATGATATCTTTATAGCACGAAATAGCCTTATTCAATTGAAGAGAATTGCTGCTCTATCTGCAAGTGATTCGTATGAATTAATGTTAGAAAAAAAGATTTACCATGTAAAAAAAATTTACCATGTATTATCGGATGGCTAAATAATATAAAAACAATTACATCTTTATTTAATAATTAAAAAAAATATCACAATATCAAAGAATTTAATACTGGAAAGTGCAATCAAGACTTTGTTGAAAATTTCTTCTCGAGAATGCGGAGTGGTGGGTGAAATCGAGTAAATCCTTCAGCTTCAGAATTTTCATCTGAATTCCTCAAAGTCTATATAAATGAATTATTTACGAAAATAGATGGTACAAACTGCGAACTTGATCCTGGAGATTTTTTGATAAAATTGGATGAGATTGGATGAAAATAAATATACCAGATAAAACATTTACAAGTACACAAATGATATTAACAGAAGATGTAAGAAAATTAAATATGATTGAAAAGAATGCCGTGGTTACATTAGCCGAGGAAATTGGGCTACATGCACTACACAAATATCCATGTAAATACTGCCTATTACTATTATTTAAAGAAAAAATTGCAAAAGTATTTGGATGCGAACTGGTTTATACGATGAATTTAAAAAAGAATAATGCACAAAATAACATACCGACTTCAAATTTTATAGTATATATAAGAAAATTAGAAACTGTGTATCATAATAATATTTTAAATATATTACATGGAAAAGAAGTATGCAAAACATTTATCAATATTGTACACTCGAATAATATTTATTTTAATTTCTGTTGTGATTGTAATAATACTAATGATTATGTTATTTGTTTATTTTTAAATTATCAATTTAAACATTTGTTATCAAAAGACAATTTACTTTACGATGAAGATACAGAGAAAAAATGTAGAAAATTATTAATAATAAAACATATATAAATAATAGTTAAAATACCTTATTTGTTTAATTATTAGGTCAATTATATATATCATATAAATTATCTTTATTTATACAAAGTATATTAATATATATATATATAGTATATAAGTTTAAGCTCTGCGTATTTAAAGTATTTATATAATGATAATTTTTTAAAACCTATAATTACTTAGATAATTAGTCATTAAAAGTTCATTTAAAGAAATTTTAATTATATATATAACAATTTAAATAACTACAATAATATTATAATTATATTATTAAATACGTAATAAGTTTTCTGATATAATACATACCTTTAATTGTTAGTATCATGAGTTATCCAAATAATTGTAAATTAAATCTAAATAAAAATCATCCAAGCGATGTTTGTTTATATTATTTGTCCATAATTTAGGTCAAACTCATATACTATAGAAAACATAGAGAGTGACAGGGCTTGGATATATATATATATATATATATATATATATATAGTATTTAATGATTTATTAGATTGATGATATATACCTAATCAATAAAACCCAAACGTTTCCACATCAAATTAATAATGTTAGGTCGGAGATGAGCAATGGCTATAATAAATACATAAACAAAATTGAAATGGTTACATCTAGAGAAAAATAAGTTAAATACATTTTAGTAATCGTACCATTGCGAGTGCCGTTCTCCTGGATACGATGAGGATGTTTCTTTCAAAATTATATTATGGTCGAGATTATAATGAATAACATTAACATTATTTATCAAACCTTGACATACATATATGTGAACAGCTAGATCGTGAACGGTTTCACGATTTATATTATGTTGTATTAATGTTTATAATATTATTTATACCTTTTGCATAATATAAAACATCGATATCAGAAATCCATATATATTTATGATAAATTTAAATAATACATAATAATTTTATATAAATATATCAATGGATCTAAAATTAAAAATAGTTTTAAATAAATTTTAACAATTTTAACGATCACAATTTTTAGGTAATTAAATAATTAATAATTAAATTTGCAACCAAAATTAATGTTTTTAATTGCTTTTTAATATTTTCCTCGTTGATTAATTGAACAAACTATAAATCACTTTTTTTAAATATCTGGCAATATAACATCTTATATTTAATTCTTATATAATATTGTCCTCCTTATTTAAAAGATGTTTTCATTCAAAGTTAGTTTATAAATATAATACGATAACTATTAGGATATAATACATAGTATATAGTATACATCATACGATACATATTAAACTAATTTTTTAAATATATATATATATATATATAAATTATATTGTATTCGTTACAGAAATCCGATTTAATTAAGCTGGTTACGAGTACGGCATTATGTATGGGTGAGATATTTGGTGCGGGCGGGGGGTTATTAGGACTAACTATAGGGATGGCAGCAATAGGATTAGTAAAAGAGGACGAGAAAACAGAGCAGGGATATGAAGGTTTTAATGAGAATGTAGATATTAGTAGTCAGGAATACGTAATTAAGAATGAAGTCGAAGATGTTGAAACGGATGTAGATGAAAATGGATGGAAAGATGGAGAAGTATTAAATTTGTTTGGGGGAGATTACGGAAATAAAGAAGATAAGGATGTAGATAATTCAAAAGATAATAATCTGGAAATAGATAGTAAGATAGATGAAGATGTGGAGAAGATTGTAATTAAGAAAGAGATTAGTTTATTTGGGGCGAATCAAATAGATAGAGATGGCTATATAGCTCCTGATGGACAGGAAGTTGAAGGGTTGGTGTTTGGATGGGCATATTTTAGTAAGAAAGGTTAGAATGTAGAAATATTAGATTAGGAAAAGAAGATGAGAAAGTTTGGGGGGCATTATTGGCAGATGTATATAGTTATTTGGTGGGAATTATTTAGATAGGGATGGGATATGTAGCTAGTATTGACTGGAGGAAGTTGATGGGTTGGTGTTTGGATGGGTATATTTTAGTAAGAAAGGTTAGAATGTAAAAATATTAGATTAGGATAAGAAGATGAGATTATATGAGGGATTTATTGCAGATGTAGATAGTTATGGGATGTAGGATTTAATCAATTAGTTAGCAAGGGTAAGATTTAGAAGGCAAAAACATTGGTAGCTTCTAAGTATTAAGTATTATGAATTATTATTAAGTTGAGTATTTGATCACCGAACACTTTACGGCGTACGCCATACATTATGCTAATGGAAATGAAAAATAGGAAATAGAAGAAAAAATTGCGATACTACGAGATGATACCGCTATAAAGAAATATATTGTATGCATTGTTAGTATTATATATATATATATATATATATATATATATATATATATTATATATATTATTTAGTATTCGCATATTATTTATATATTATATACTATAATATGAAGTTATATTAAATTGTATAGAGTATGTTAGTGACCCGGTATTCTTCCATACTCTTTTATTTTATTTATTTAAAAATAATATTCACGTTATAAGAATAAGTAAATACATACAAATAATGAAACTAAAAATATGTATTAATAGTTATTATAAATATGCTAACTAATAATAAATTCAAGTATAAAAATCAAGCAATTCTATTCATTGATTTTGTGCATGACGAATATTTACGAATATTATCATAAATGTCTTCCATACGTAATTCTCAATTAACATAGCAACTAAATATTACTATAAGTAATGTATAGATTATTATTGTGTGAACCAATATTATAACTTATAATAACCTATAATATAAAAATGTTTATAAAATATCTTAAAAAATGTTATTAATAAAGTGTAATTATATCAATCAATTATTCATAGAAAATCGATAATAATGAATTTCAAAATGCTATGAAGACATACAATTATGGAATGTATCATCGATACCAGAAATAAAATTCAATAAGTTAGTTTAATAAGCTATCATATTTCCTATCAATATGCATATATACTACTATATACTATATATATATATATATATATATATATATATATATATATATATATATATTAATACTTTATGAAAACACTAAAGATTATTTTTTTACTAAAGTTTAATATAACACATTTTAAATATCTATTGACTTTATAAAAGCGAAACATTTTATTCTATATAAAACAAACTATATATATATATATATATATATATATATATATATATATATATATATATAAATATATATATATATATAAATATTACAGCCGACTTTACCTACTATATACATAATGTGTTAGTACCATTTTATAAAATTAATATATTTTTACAATATTAATTATTAATATCTAAATAATGAATCATAATATAAATAATGAATTTATTTATATTTATCGATGCATTTCAATTTCTGTATATATTGTTAAAATTAAACAATTATCTTAGAGGTATGGTAAAAGAGGTAGAGGTAAATATTATTACTGAAACATATCCTAACGGATTATATTTTAAAATATATTATCACTACTCCATTACATAACAGAATATGACCAAAACGATGACCAGTTTTACAAACCAGCATATATGTCATAATTAGGTAGACCTAATTATGACAGCGATATTGACGGACACATCGACAATATTACTGGGACGGTATACTTGAATGGGTCCACCTATAAAATAATATAAATATATTTATTGCAAAGCGTATTAAAACGTGTAGTATTAAGTATGTACTGCATATTATATAAATTATATTAAAATATATCATGTGAAGATTTATTATAAATATATATTATAAATGATTCATTAAAAACATTTATAATATATTAACTAAACTTACAAGTACTTATAAATGCGAATTGAAGGTAAAATAGATTTAGTACAACCTGGCTAGTTTAAAGAAAAAAGTAGCGACGGAAGAGAAACCCTCCTATTATATATTTACAGACCACAAATGGAAATGGAAATACATAATTCTGGTGAGATAAATACATAATTCTGATATATATCATATGATTTATAACATTTAAATTATAGAATTTCTATATTTATTATTATATAACTTATTTAACATAGCTTTAAAAAATATAGGATCAGTATTTTCAAGATAATATTTGATACTTAAAGAATAATGTAACTTAAAGAATGTGTACTTAAAGAATAATGTAACTACAGCGATTTTGAGAAATAATTGAAATATAATTGGTTAGATATTTGATATGGTATTTCAAATGAGAAACTCAACGAAACATCTGTTGTCAATATATATTAATTTTAAGTATAAAGTTTTCGATATATAGATAATAACTTCCATAATACTTAATTATGTTGTTGCAAATTTAACTCAATTTTTTAGTTGATTTTACTTCAGGGTAATTTTTGTCAGTTCGAATAAGTCAGCAGAAAATTTAAAAAAATCTGTAAAATAAATATATAACTATAAAACTAGGAGAAATCTTAGATTATCAACTAATAACATATAACCTATTTTACATGTTATAATTAATCAATCCGAAATGAAATATTACATATTATAATATATAGCAAAATATAGTAAAATATTATATTAATTACTTTAATCCATAAAAAACAACCACCATATATTATATAAATATATATATTATTAATCAATATAATATACTTTAACATCATTGATCCCGAGATATCTAGTTATATTTTAATCGCCATCATTGTTTTTACGTCAGGACTAGATCTGAATATCACGTGACCCCGAGAAGAGGTCACGACAGGCGCGTCACTATAACCTCTCTAGTCGGATTACTGCGTGCGTCGCAGCTGATAACAAAACGCGGCGCTCAGAGATTTCGCCAATATGTTGAAACCGTTCGCTTGTCGATAACTCAACCTACCGCACCAAACTAAACCCGACTGTGTAGATATCTATATAGCCATTGTGTACGCTTATATAAGTTAGTTAGCTTGTCAAAATCACCTATATATGATTTAATTATATTTAGAAACAACAACAAACCTTTTTCGAAAACTTGTTAATAATGTTGCCATATCAAACTCCTTCTGTCAGAACATTTTTTTTAAATGAACATATTAAGTCGTACCATATTTTATGGAGGAATATACATGATTTAATATGTATCCGATTCAAACACAATTTAAATTGATATTTATATTCAATTATTTTAAATTATCGGTTACATTAAGTTATATATAATTAATTAGATGAGTAGTTTTGTCGAATTTTCTAAAATATTCGATAAATAATAAATAAAGGGAAAATGTAAAGCAATGTATTTTAAGGACGGGTCAAATTTAAATATTTAAATAATCAATTATAATATATTTAATATATTGTATAGATATTTCATAATATGATATACATTTCAATTACATTTTTAATACAAAATATATAGTTCGAGTAAAAAATACTCGAAATAATATTATATATACTAGTATTCGAATTTTAAATTTTCGGAATCGTCTCTGACTCGAAAAATTGCTAATGAAACTACTCGGAATTGGTTTCAAATACTCAAAATCGCTCGAAAAATTCTAGACACGTTTACATCACTAGTTATAACTGATATAAAAGATGTCGATTATATCATAACATCACAAAATTAGGATAATATTTGTTTGATAGGATAATTTAGTAACACATATGAAAGTAGTTTATATAGAAATAGCACACTTGTAAATTATAAGAGATACTAAAAAGATATAAGATGTACCAGTTAAAAAATACCCATTCGTATAATCTTTATATAATTAAATTTTAAAATAAAAACACATGATAGTCATGTGATATCACAATGTCATTGGCAATAAATAATATACATTAAAAAATCCCTAGAATTCAATTTAACAGGAAGTTTTCATTGTTCATTGTTATCAAACTTGTGAATATTATTTATTCGCTTTTGTCTTCAGACTGTTATAAAATATTGCTATGTCGATCCCAGATCCATATGTATGGAGTGACGAATTTAAAGTTTTTGTTAGTTTTATACAAATCGATACCAAGTATATATTAATTATATGCGTAATTTATTATTTATTTCATAAAAATATATTATGTAATATATAAATATATTCTATTAAATATAAATACATATTATTTGTAATATGATTAAAAACAACATTATATAATTATTAGTATGAATCTTTGGATGAAGAACATAAAGGTTTATTCTGCGGAATATTCGATATGGCTGCATTTCCTAACGATCAATCGAAAGTTGATGTTCTGGTGAAGAGAGTTGTAGATCATTTCACTAATGAAGAGGTCGATATCAATTTATATAATATTCATATTATATTATACATCGATTATAAATCAAGTATTTACTTTATTATTATTCACAATTTATAATTATATTTCTATAATAAATTATAATATTTCATAGAGTATGTTTACTAAAGCAAACTATGCCGACATGACTTCTCACAAGAAAATACATGCTGATTTTGTTGGTAAAATCGAGGGTCTCAAAGTACCGATTGATAAAGAAACTATCGATTTCGCCAAGTCATGGTAATACTTTTACAATGTTATGAATATTCTAGAATATTCTTATTTTTTTAAATTTCTTTAAATTGAATATGTAAGACATATTAACTATCATATTAATGATTTTATATAATATTGAATTATATACGTTATATATATACTTAAATAGTTTTAAATTGATTGCATTAATATAATATTATTTAAATTTTAATAGGCTGGTGACCCATATTAAGGGAGTTGACTTCAAATACAAGGGAAAGCTGGGTTAAACATGTATGTATTGTCTTTGTTATTTCTAATTTTAATAAAAAATGACAATTATGAGTTTATTTTTTTAAATTGATTTCTTATTGTAATAAAATATATTATATTGATTAATTATATATTAATTATAATTATGTAGACATCAACTCGACTTATTAACATTAGTATAATTTGATTAACGTCATATACAATTTGCAAAAGAGTATTATTATTATATAATTCAGAGTCAAAAACAAATCCTGATTACGAATGTCTAATAACTACGAACTACTACAATGTAGGTTATTTCTGAACACGAATTTAACATATATGAGAGTTGTATACTTGTTATTATAATAATCACCTACTTTCTTTATTAAAACTTCAATTAATGTAAGTTTACCCATAGTGATTTGATATTAATAGGATATAACTGTTATAATAAATGTTAAGAGATATTATAACATCAACATATCTACATTTAGGATATTGTTTTTGACACAGTGATTCAGTAATGATAACGCATAGATGAAAGTAGAGTATATATAAAAAATATCATATATGTCAATTATAAGAGATATTATGTATTAGTTAACAAATACTCGAACATATATATAAGAATTTCTGAATATTCTTAACAATGAAATCTAAATTAACTGAATGGCAGTTATTTGAAAGTAATTTATATCGATATGGACAACTTGTAAATAAATGAGAATTAACAATTCAGTTCTTAAATATTCTCCAATGACTCATCCAATATTATATAAGAACATTGAATATATTCAATACGATTCAAATTTATTTTCCTTGTGTTAATGCGATCTCTAAGAGCTAAAATCCTAATATTAGATTATAATATTTATAAATATGCATGTATGTTATTAAAAATTAATATAATAATATATGTTGTAAGGTTACATCGTTAGTGAAATTAAATTCGTAATTTAACTTATTATACGGGAGGTATATGGCATGATTAAGTATTTTGTAAACCTATTATTTTTATATAGTAAATATAAAGTAACAACACTTCAATTTAAGAATTCGATCTTTTTGACCTAATATACATATATTTATATATAAATCCTATACTATATATTTAATTAATATTATTGATTACACCAATGTATTATTGAGCTTAATATTACAGAATATCTCTAGAATTATGGAATAAAATGTCCTCATTGAATTAATTCGGTGTATTATTTTGTACAGTGCCCAATACTATCTAATATATCGATTGCGTAATATCAATATGCCTGTCAATCAATCTAACCCACCTCCAAAACGCACGCATCGCGCGTATATTGACCGCTGCCTGACCATTTAACTTATTTATAATTTTACTATCGAAACTTAAAGACATATTTCATAGATCCGTCTCGATTATTTGATCTTTCTTCTCCTAAGTAAGTTTTAATTATCTGATATTTATTATTACGTTTAATCAAATACAACTCTATAATTTATAACTTTATTATGCATATATGTCAATATTCTATGGAAAATTCCAAATGTCAATTTTTATATTACGTAATTAAATATAGCTTATGCAATATATTTCCATATATTAATACTAATATATAATGTGTATCTATACACATTTGTGTTATAAAATTATTTGATTTATAATCATAAATAACAAAATATTTATTATACAAATATAAATGAAAGTATGAAATGCAAAATATAATTTGTACTTGGTACCCATGATTATTATACAATGTTCAATTATTTAATCTGTCTACAAAATAAAAAATATACTTTTTTTTATAACACCTGGATTGTTTCTTTTTATTTCTATAATTACCCAGGAGAGTGATATCATAGTATTATACTATTTATAATATCGTTATTGATCTATAGAGAGATGAAATTAAAATTTAAAAATTATCATTCTTTTATTCATTAAAATGAACTACTATTTTCTGGAGTAAATTATTAAATTGAAGTACTTATAGAATTCTAATTTAAATCTTTTTATTTTAAACAACTATAGATATAATTGCAGCATCAATTCTATTAACAAATAGTTTCTCTTACATAACTCTATCTCATTGAATCATATAAATCAATAGCATAGTTCATATAGTACTAACATCTACTCAATATTTGAAATTGGTTAAAAGATTAAAATATTTTTGAACAAACGACTGCATGAGTCTTACAATCTAAATCTTTATTTTTACAGCATTAATTAAACCAAATTAACTAACAATAATCTTCTAACTACATATTTTATGACAATCTATAAGTTCGTTATAAATAGTTCACCTTCCTGCATTTTAATGAGAGAACATTTTATTAATTTATTGTGATCTGGTTAAATACATTTAAAAACTAATTATTACACATAGTGGTTTTTATTTATTAATATTTGTTTCTGCGCATTTATATTGTCTATTAAATCATTGTTTTAAATTAAAGCATTATCGAACCAAGTACAATATAATACTGTTATGTAACATATTTACAAAATAAAGAAATTTTATTTAAGTTCTATAAATATTATATATTTTGTATTTGATTTTGAATTGAGTACTATTTTTTGAAATTGCTCAAGATATGATTATAAATTAGTATATAGCATCATTAGTTTATTGCATCATTATAAATTAGTCAATTCAATATTAAATTAATATAATATTTATTATAATTATATAAAATAAATTAAATATATTTTTTGATGATATTTATATCTTGAAATATAAAAATAACAAATAATTTCTATTTTGATTATCTATCTTTAAAATATAAGAAATATGATTAAAATAAATCATTCTGAATTCTATTTTTCTATAACATTGTTTATATGTATACCTTAATTTATTTCTATAATCCTATTAGATAATTATTATAACTTCATAACCCATAATATATTCAATGAAAATGAATAGTTGTGCTTTAATTAGTACTACATATTATCTGGAAATACCTACAGAACTAAGACTTACCGAATTTACTTAATTATTTTCTATTGAATGAGATAACTCCCTCCTTTTTGATATTTTGTGTAATCAAATGTGAATATTATATGTAGATTTGTGGTGAGACATCAGTATTATAGAACTAAGTATACTTTCATTAATTAGATATTGTCTAAACTATTTGATTTCTTTTAGATTTAATGAATAAGGTAATATATAATAATATTATATATATATATTAATAGAAACATTTCATAAATATATATATTTTCCAACACTTTCACTATATATTCTTTATAAATATACATTACTGGTAACTTGATTACTTATATTTTGATAGGTAAAATACTTCTCCTATTTAGTGAACTGTTTAATGTAAAGATCTTTAAACTATAAAGTATTTTGAATAATTTCATAAATGAAATATTTGTAATATATATATGTTAATAGTATGTATTATTATATTATATTACTTTAATAATAAGTTGTATAATATTTAATATATATACAAACTAATAAATGTACTGGACATGTTGAATTGATTATATTGTAATCCATTATAAATAATTAAAACATATAAAATTAAATATTAAATATATATTTAAATAGTGAAATTTCTTTTCTCCCAAGATGTCTCAATATTTGAGTTTATTATTAATAAACTCAAAAGTGTAAATAATAAACTATAATAGAATAATAAATTATTGAATAATCATAGAAAGTAAAGATAATAAAGTACATTTAATAATTAGTAAATTTTGAATTTTAAATATTCAAAATAAAATGTTTAATACTCTAAATAGAAATATGTGGAATTAAATAAATTGGGAATTTAACTCTTTGAAATTGATTTTCATTTTCACATACAAAAAATCATTTGAAAAGTTTATATAGCTAGTTAATGTTAATGTTAATATAAAAGAAAGTAGGCAATGTAAAAAATTAAATTACTTGAATTATTTACCAGAGCTGATTGTGGATCTCAATATATTTCCATATATTTCTTACATGAATTCTATTGATAAAGTAGAAATACCACCAACATTTTTGATAGATTCGTATGCATTTTAGTATAAACCACTAAAATTGTTGTAAAATATATTAGAACTGTTTGTAAATTTATTAGTGTTTGTAAATTAATTAGAACATTTAAAAATTGTTTTAAGTATTTTACTGGTAGGATGAGTGAGAATAATCAACTTCAATATTTATATAGCTCAATAAGTGTATCATGGGTAAATCGTTATTTTAAGGTTTTTATATAGAAAAATGTCTTCCATTACATTTAATATGTAATTTATAAATTAAATAAAAATATATCATTGTTTATAGATGCACCAAATATATATATATACATGTATATATATATATATATATATATATATATATATATATATATTATAGATAATGAGTTATCAAAAAAATGATTAACTGTACTATTTTATATAATATGCTTTGAAAAAATAATGTACTATATATGATAGATTATACGATATATCATGTGATATAGAATGGTTAAAATTCACTATATTACAATCTCTGATTAAAAAGTATATTGATGCAATTATTTTTGAAATCATTATTTTATCCATATATGGTCGTATCGGTGATATAGACGTATCATCAATGACCAATTCTACCAGTAGCCTCTCGGTGAAAACTATACTTAATATTAATACAATTGTATACCAGGTTATATCAAGAATGTGTACTAATTTGATTTTCTCTCTTTGCATCATTCCATACATGTTTGGATGATTAAAATCCGTTATGTAAATTTAATTTTTAAATACTCATTTATAAAATACATTCATAAAACTGCTAGTATAAATATCTATATGAATCAATAGTTTGGATATTAAGTTATATGAGCTATATTAAGAACACATATTCAATGTTCAACGTGTGTTACATAACTTTCACAATGCGTTTATCATTCGTTTGCAACATGTTCAATACATATTCACAATGCATTCAATATGTTCAGTATCATAGCCACACATACACTATACACTGTATAGTATACAGTATGTCCTTATTTACATGCGATCCATGTCCCATATGTCCTTCCTTCACGGAGTGATTTCGATGTTATGACGGATTCGGCGGCTCGTCGTTCTAGTTATTGAACTTCCCCACGACTGTCCTAACGCCGCTACATTAGCCTGCATAATAGTACGGGCCGCTGTTAACAATAGCCGTCCGGCGGCCAGTGTAGGTGAACAATAGACTCGCCATGGGGGTACCCTCATGCGGTTTGGTTTTAAGCGTGTGTCGCGTCTGCCCCGTTTCCATTGTAAATCGGCTATCGGCGGGTAGAACCATTGCCACAGTAGTCCTCAGTAGTGTTCAGTAGTGCTCAGTAGTCCTCAGTAGTCCTCAGTAGTGCTCAGTAGTCCTCAGTAGTGCTCAGTAGTCCTCAGTAGTGCTCAGTAGTCCTCAGTAGTGCTCAGTAGTGCTCAGTAGTGCTCAGTAGTCCTTTGAGTAGTAGTTCTCGCCGTGTAGGCAGTCCGTTAGCGATGTACCCGGAGTCAGCCTATAGGTAAGTCAGAGTCCAGTTAAACTGAACATAGGGTGGTCTGCAATCGTCTCCAGTATGGGCAATCCGAACCTAAGGTTATTAGAACATTCGCGATAGAGTCTACTCTGCTTCTTCTTACTTCTCTGTTTACTTCTCTTATTACTTCCTGTTTACTTATCTGGTTACTTCCTGTTTACACAGGAGTAAGCTCTTCCTTGTTAGCTCTCTCTCTCTCTGCAGACTTTACCCCTTCTCCCAACCTTAGCGTGTTCCTTATTAGATGCTAGAATAAAGGCAACGCTAATTTCTGGCATTGTATCGTATCATCTGAGTGTTGTTACATCTCCTCTTTATCTTGTCTACTCTATATCTCATACCACTGCCGCGAAGAGTGGAATTTACCGTTGACCAACTCAGTTGGTATGTTTTCAGTGTTATCCTAGTTAGAGGACAGCTTAATTATTACATCATATGCTATAAATAGAAATGATGTGAACATGTCATTATACTACTGTTAAATTCAGTCATAAGTGTCAATGATAGGGATGCCACCAATGGCATTGGTAAGGAACATATATAAGACAATTCATTCTGAAATTAATATTAAATTCAATTTGATCTATAATTTACGTATTCATTTTCAATGTAGTGTATGATGTTTGATTAAATTCAAGTATTTCCTAAGGACATTGTTTTGTGAAAGTTCATTGACTTGTGATACATATTTCTCAATCACTTGTGTTTGTGATTTCCTAGTTTATTTGCTATCATCTATCATTAAGTCTATTTATAGTTGTACTTAATAGGGGATGTTAATCTTGTGCACATCTAAAAATAAACAGCATTTGTATAGTATTTAACAAATATATACATTGTACTTATATATACGTCGCAATTTCTATATATATGGATTATAAATATATGGATTTTATTCATTTGCAATTATTATTTTACAGAACCCAAAGGAATTGTGGTTGTGGAAAGAAATTTCTTATAAAGTTAGACTTCCTGTGGGTTGATCAATTAAATACGATGACCAATATAGATTACAATTTGATTACAATGTCTAATTAGCAAAACAGCAATTATATAGTGTTAAATCTAATCTATATTTAATTATATTTTGAAATATAAAATTATTTCATGCAATTACAGTTTCTTAAATACATTCTCCAAGTCCCCGCTAGTACCTGTTATAAATGTTTGCCATACATATACGTATACTCAATACTCACATCTATTATATAATGCTAAGTCTAATACTTTAAATGCTATTTAAATACATTTCTAATCTCTCTAAACTGTGATCCTAATACATCGACCATTAAAGTTAATATCTTAAACAATGTATTTAATATATCTTTTGACTTTACTCCGCCTCACTCTTTAAAATCGTAATAACCCCACCTATAAGTCCATTATTTAACCATTCTATGGCCATGATCACATACGTATCTCTATCTTTATAACGCATATCCCGGCACAATCATGTATCCCTCCCATTGTGATATCCTCGACTCATCCCTCGACTCGCTCGGAGTTCTCCTCTCGGCCCCCGTTGACGAACTCCTCCGCAACCCCATCCCAGGGGTCCCAAAATGGCAGAGGCCCACGCCGCCGTTGCCTTCTCGTTTACGGTGAGCCACGAAGGAGTTCACTTCAATGTCAACCACGATGTGCTCAAGGCCGTTTGGGAGAGTGGCATTCGCGACTGGAAGAAGAAGTTCATCCACGTGAAGGTAATTCCAACTGTATTCGATTTCGTTCGTCGATATCCAATTGACTTTCAATTCACGTTGGTCGTGTTTAGCTACCAATGCAATCCTTAGTAATAAAATATTAAATATAAATAGTTGAGTTGTGAATACATGTTTAATTTATTATCATTGAAACGGGTGTAAATATTTGTAATTATCATTCTGTAATTAACGACGTATAAAATAATGCATTGTGTTCTGTGTATATATTGATCTATCTTAGAAATAGGTTGTTTCATATCAAGCCTACGTAGAAACTAAATGTTTCACGATACAATTTGTGGCATATACCTAGGCATATACCTGGCAATTCATTTCGCACCTTACATTGATCTCCTTCCTTAGTGCTAATTGTTTTAATCTTCAATTCCCACAACTCGCGATGCATTCGGTGACCGTTTTGCCCCGCGTCGCAGAACCATTTCATAAACGGAGTTTACCCCGCTTCACCGGCTTCTTGGCTGCTCACCATCTCGGTCGTACTAGGTCTACTGCTCGCAAACTTTGACCCTTCCTTCGGACTCATCAAGTGGATCCAGTCGTGGCCAATGTTTGTGTTTAGAGTGTTTAGGTAGAGTAGGCATATGTTTCATTCACCCCATTAAAATATTTGTATATATATATATTTAGTCATAACAAAGATAAAAATTGTAAACATTCTAAATTTAACAATAGTTCACTAAACTAAGAATACATTGGATTTATATATATATATATATATATATATATATATATATATATATATATATTTATATTTAATTACATTATCTATGTGAATAGTGATAAATACTACAAATATAATATATCCACTAATACATATAATGTATTTTCGTTATTTTGTTTACAGAATTAACAGTTTATATACTCCTCAAGATACCTACATTGCCTGCATCTTATATTCTACTTTTGTATGGCTCGTTGGTATACAGTCGATGAGAGTGATATTGAAGGCATTGCTGACCTATAAGGGTTTGCAATAATTACTATCGCCTATCTCCAGCTCTCTTTCTCACTATTGAATTCCGTTACATTTTACATTTGGATCTCACTAATTTTGTATGAATAAATAGGTTGGATGTTCGAACCCAGGGGTCGTATGTCAATAAATACGAAAATCTGGGCTGTTAGTATATCAAGGAACAAACACATGTTCTTATATTATATATATATTATAGTCTGCCTTATAATCTATATTTAAACAATTATCACATTTAAACTATTATTTGTAGTGTTATTTAATTCATAATAATAACACTAGTTTATAAGTTTACTACATTTATAGATTTGTGTGAGGTTATTGGAAGGTAGGAAGCCTCTATTATACAGCTACCAGGGTTCCCTTCCAAATCTCTCTGTACCCAGCCTCGAAGGCACAATGTCAAGGGTTTGTTTAATATAAAAGTTTGTTTTCTAATAATTCATTTATTATAATATATTTAATTTGATGTTCATACAATTTCACAATAATTTCACTTTTTTGATAAATATTAATATCCATAATATCTTTTAAAGGCATAATTTATCACAACAAGAATTATTTCAGAAGAATCATTAATAATTATATAGTTTTGATTTTCAGCTGTAAAACAATTCTTAATAGTTTAATAAGTATTACAAATGATAACTTAAATTAAAATCTAACAGTGTGAAATAATTATTTTAAAAATACTTGTATTAAAATACTTGTATTGTGTCCATATTATTAAATTTATTAAATGATAAAATTGAATTGACCTGAATGATTTGAACTATATAGACTATATAGACTATATAGTCACATATAATTCATATTTATATATATAACTACGAATACCTTTAACTGCATATGTTATATATTATTTTTGTGAGAATATATTTTATACAATTTAAAGTGATTTTTTACAAATTTATTTTACAAAAATTTTACAAATCTTTTTATAAAATAATTTATTTTGAATTTATACTTGAAAATAAAACTTAATAAATTTACTTCATATATATGATTGATTTATTGCTTACATGAAATATTATAAAATAAGTATTGACCTTAATATTTACAACAAAAGGTATTGTTAACTAATCCACCCTATATTTTATATACAATAGAATTACCTACATTTTATGCTATATAAATATAATAATGAATATTACAGCATTATTATAATTTATTGGATATCATTAATACAATGCATTCATGTTTTACTATACATAATATATGTTTATGGATTATAAAGTAGTTATAAATTATATGAAAATTTAATAAATCATAAACTATATTATTATGATTGTGTGTTATTAATGTCAAAAATGTAAAAATTGTTTTATAATTGATTTTAAATATCATATTTATTGTAAAAATATTTTATATTAATTTAATGAATTAGTTATTTTTGATTTAACTGTGGTCTAATATATTCTTATATATATATATATATATATTATATTTGATTCATTTAAAAATATAGTTTTAATATCAATTTTGGTATTAATTTATTGTTTGGTCTAGATTTGGAAATATTGACCAACAAAAAAAATCCAGGTAAAATCTATAAATTTTTAAACTCTTTTTTTTACACTTTTTACTATATATTTTGTTTGCAAATATTTAACATTATTTTGTATATTTATAATATATATAAAAAATTTAATAAAAAATGAAACACAATCAATAAATAACTTATAATTTATAATCTAATCGAATGGGAATTCTCTAAAAATAAGTAGAAAATAAATATATACATCTTTAAAATAATTATTTTAAAATATTAAACTCTAGATTTATAAATAATGAAAACAATGTATTATTTGACTAGTAAATTGAACTATCTATTTTCAATAATTATTATCTATTCAACATAGAAATATTGATGGTATTTGTGTAAAATGCATTATAATTATACAGTATCTGGACTCAATAAAGCCGCTGACTACCGATGAACAGTATAAACGCATGGAAGGTCTGGTCAATGAGTTCAAGACCACCATGGGCCCACGATTCCAACGCTACCTACTCTTAAAATCTTGGTGGGCAAATAATTACGTAAGTCAAATAAATTATTAAAAATAAGATATTAATTATATATTAATTATTAAATTGATTAAATTAAGAATAATTATAATGTTTATTTTATATATATATATATATTGGTTTATTTTGTAAGTTAATATGTTTTATCCCACTACGAACTTGATTATAATTGGTTGGACTGGTGACAGTGCATTCCTCTAGCCTATCTATAGTTGATCACTCCGACACTCTCAGGTTTCGGATTGGTGGGAGGACTACGTTTATCTTCGAGGCCGATCGCCGATCATGGTCAATTCCAACTTCTACGGAGTGGACAGTGTCTTACACTACCCCAGCAGAATACAGGTCAATACAAGAGTTCATCGACTAAAGATTATCTTCGATATGCGATGAAACCTTCCATAAATGAATCAAACGTAATCCGTATAGTAGTTACTATTCACAATTAGTGTTCATAATAAAACCTAGGGTCCATCGCTATATGTCTGGTTGAGATCAATTCTAACATCTCTCTACTCTTCTCTCTACTCTTCATAGGCCGCAAGAGCTGCAAATGTCGTCAATTCCCTTCTCTATTTCCGACGTTCAATTGACAGAGAGTCATTATCACCGGTTAGTTTAAAACTGTCAAAATCCAGGAGGTGAGATAATGTATATCTAGATAGGGGAAATAGGATTTCTAATAAACTATGAATATGAATGTTTATATTATGAATTAATACAAGACTAGTAAGCATTTGTTATATATATATATATATATATATATATGTCGTAACCAAGGTTATATATATAGTAATATATGTGGATTGTATGTGCTGGGTACATGTTTCTAATTAATTTATACTTCTAACCTTAAATTAACACATTACCATTCTAATTCACATTAATCTATTCTCATCTGCCCGTTTTAATAATTAATCTTTATTAAGATTTATTTAATATATGGATCAGCAATGTTGTAAATTTTGTAAATTCTATTCTATATCTAATTCCTCTAATTATTTCTAATTCCTCTCACATGATTATATAATATACTAACCGTTACTAACTTATCTTTTGTAATATATCTTAGTTGTTACATTACCATGTGAACCTATGTATTCATCTGCTGTCTTCGATTTCATCTTCTTTGTAGGTAGAATGAAACTAATTATTTATGTTATATTGATATTAGCTTTATAAAAAAGAACTATTTTTAAATAAGTACATGTCTCATATTACACTTTACACACGAGTCTAATTGCTTATTAATTATCTCTGCCATATAATATTGTTATATAATATTGTTAATACAAAATAAAAGAAATAGGTCACCAGTATTATCCTATTGGTTTATTCTTACTTCCTCATTGTGTCTCTATTACGCAATATTACATAATATTACATATCTATTTCTTAATGAATGTATATTTTTTATCGGTACACCTCTATTATAAAGTAATTCTATATAAATGCAATATTACATATTATTACATATATCCTTATATAAATTATATATTTTATTACTATTTTTTGTTTTTATTTTAAGTTGTGTTAAGAAATGATTCATTTATAATTATTGTATATCCTGCTATCGAAATAGAACTACTTGAAAGTAAATCAGCTTATCTCATCTTATCTCATCTCATCCAGTGGTACCTATGCGTTACTCTTGCCAAACTGTTTCATCAGTATTTCATCAGTATTGCTACAAGCTTTGAATTACATTTATTTTCGCAAACAAAAAATTTGAGTTTCACATTCATAGAAAAGTTTGAGGTGCTATTGTATTGTCGGGTGGGTTAAAAATGGAAGGCATATTTGCAGTACTGAAGCAACGAGTCAAGAAATCAAGATTGAATAGACCCTTGACAACATAATTGTTGAAATAAGCAAAGATTTATTTTCACGGAATCTCTATTAAAGCATAACATGAAAAGTATTCAAAAGTGTCAACAAAAACTAATACGTTGCAAATATAAACAATAAATTACGGAATCAATCCGTGCAGCTAAAAAGAACTCGCATGTTTAAAATAAACCCCGAGCAAGTTCTAAGTAAGTAAGCTATTTTCAAAAGGTTCCCTCGTCGGATAGAAAGGACATTTATTTGAGAGGTTAACTCGAAAATTAATGCTTCTATAAACGATCTATAAAATTTTGAAAATGAAATATTAGTAATGAAAATGAAAATGAGGTAAATGACAATTTCCTCTGGATTAATTTTCTAGACAATATATAATGGATAAACTCTCACGAAATACAGCACTTCGTAGACTTGAATATATTTACCTTCGGTAGTAAACAAATCAGCTGAGTTCTTAGTTCAAATTATTGAGACTTGTGCAGACTTACAGCTTCTTGGAAAAAATTAAGATTAAATTAATCCATAAAATAGTTCCCTCAAAATATCTTGACCTGTCATATAGCTGCCAACATACCATTGTCTAACTTATATCTCAGAACTCATCCCTATCTTTTCGTTCCTGGAATTTCTGCCATACAGCTCGACTTCTGTTTCTTCCTCATAAAGCTTTCTCTGGTTCAGCTGATTCCACGAGTAGGAAGTCTTCAATCCAACTATTTCTATTTTCAGTTTTATCTAGTTTAAATATTAACCACAAACTAAATTGACTTCGAGTTGTAAAATCTGCTATAAATGATTGAGATTGAGAGCAGAACATATATAATCTCATTTAACGATTGTGAGAATATTAGTTAAGTTATTCATCGTAAAATCTTAATATAATCGCATTTTGGATTTTCTGTTCCTTTTGATGTTGGTTCTCTCGAGTTTGGCACTCAGATAATAAAGTCTTACAAGAAGAGCTCAACATACTATTAATGTTTTTTTTAAAAGAACTCCGGCCTCAAAGAAGTAATTGAAGGTACTGGCATGATTCTCTCTGATTATTGCAGTAACTTTTAGAAATGTTATTTTATTTTATTAATTAATCTTATATTTGTATTCAGATTTATATACATTTTTAGCTTTGTTTTTATTACTTTATTACCTATTATCTATTATGTTGAAGAGGTCAGGATTATAAATATATTTGTTTAATTGTTAATTAATAGCATCCTTTTGATTTATATATATTAATATATATGTAATAGCTAAAGGTATATATGTATTTTACCAAGGCTAAGTATACATAATAAATTTATATATATGTAGATTGTATTTACTGAGTACATATTTCTAATACAATTTAAACTTTTAAACTTAAATTAACACATTACATAACACATTGTTTTAATTACTTCTATACTTTTATAATTCTAATTCACATTAATCTATTCTTCATCATAACCTCCTGCCCATTTTAATAATCTAATATTTACTATAAACCCTTTCTGTATATCTAACCCCCTCTATCCTATACTCCTAACTCCACCTCTTCATCCCTATACTTCTAACCCTATCTCTATCCTACTTCTAACCCTATCTATTCTCCAATTATATCTCTATCTCCCAATACTCTAACCTTATCTCTCATTCTTTTAACCTTATCTCCGCTCCTCTTCTAACCATATCTCTTCTAATCCTACTTATACTTATTTCTAACAACAATATTCTTCTAGTCATAACTTAGTATCCCCTAACCCCCAAACCCACTAACCCCACTCTTATCTCACTATTCTATCCTCATTGGTTTGCACATTCAACTCTTATCTCCCTTTGCAGATAATGCTGAATAAAACTATACCTCTGTGCTCGTGGCAGTATGAGCGAATGTTCAATACCACTAGAGTGCCTGGACTAGAACAAGACGTTCTCGTGCATTACAAGGTATGGACTATTATGTAATTAATGCTTAAGTAGACTAAAGTTCTTTGAAAGTTATGTAGTTTTTAAACTGAATAAATTTTAAAAAAAATTATGATATTTTAATTCAGTTCAATACAATTTACATATTAACAATGAAAATTCGGCTTTTATGATTCGTAATTACTTTGATTATTTGCTGGCTACCTCCTTAACCTTTATAATATAATATTACCCTCTTGACTCCTTAGCACTCCCTAATTCTTAATAAAAGTATACTAATCCTACCCACCTCCCTACCCACCATCCTACCCACCATCCTACCCACCATCCTAACAACCATCCTAACCACCATCCTAACCACCATCCTACCCACCATCCTAACCACCATCCTAACCACCATCCTAACCACCATCCTAACCACCATCCTAACCATAATATATCAGCACCCCTTTCATCTCATTCTATCCTCAAACTTCAACCAAACCTCTCCTCTGCAAGAGGTCCACTCACATTTACTCTCACTGTATTCTCTCCTAATTCTTACCATTGAATACACCACTGAATTTACCCCTTCCTCAACAGAACAGCACTCATATTGTCGTCTATCACAAGGGACGCTATTTTAAAGTTTACACCCACCACAAGGGGGAGATCTTTAAGCCGTGTGAATTCCAAATGTTAGCAATTACAAAACTGATGTCTCGTCATCGATGTTTTCGGTTGACCTTTATCTACATTCGATGACCTCTACTTATGACCTTTACCTGCCTTGCAGAATGTTCAAACGCATCCTCGACGACAACGTAGAACCTCTTCCCGGTGAAAAACACTTGGCGGCGCTGACTGCGGGACACAGGTCATGTATTGTGTATGTTACGAATATTCAATAGTTGGGGAGTATTCAATGAAAGGAATACGTATGGGAGATTATAGGTAATGTACGGAAGAGATGGGAAAAAAGGATGTTTATACCGTATTAAATTAAATTAAATTAAATTCGAATGACTAGGTTTCTAGTGAATCCACAACAAATTGCATTCTGTACTTTTGATGAAGCATTCGATGTTTACATATATTTATAAACAAAGAAATATTCTATAATTTTTGATTATTTATTCAATTCATAAAACGCTCACAAGTTCATATGTTTAATATGCTTATTTACATGTTTATCTCTTAATATGATAATAAGAATATTTATCTCTTAATGTTACTATTAAAAATAGCAATGCTATATTGTTCTATATCTTGTAGCAGAACATAATATAATCATTATACATTATATTTTATTAGAAATGTGTTTTAAAATATCATTTTATTGTTATATTAGAATATTTTTTCAAAAAATAAGATTTATATCCGAAAAGTAGATAAGTCACCCATTATGCTATTAATTCGGTGTGAACACCTTATAAGGGATGAACACCTTATAAGGGATGAACTTAATTTTATCTGAATTCCGATTCGCATTTTTGGATTTTTTCTTCAAAATTTATCTTTTTAAGATTCGCTTCTTTTTTTGATTCCTTAAGTTATTCTCCATAAGCTGGCAACCAACGCTGTCTATTTTGCAGAGTTGAGTGGGCAAAGGCTAGGGAAGCTCACTTCTCGTCTGGAATTAACCAGAGTTCCCTGGCAGCCATTGAGAAAGCTGCTTTTATGCTAGTTTTGGACGAGGATCCACAGAACTACGACAGGGTGAGTCATCGAATGATAAAGTTCTAAGGATGGGTTATCTAGTGGAAGTTAAGGCCTAAAGACATCGAATGATAACGTTCTAAGGATGGGTTATCTAGTGGAAGTTAAGGCCTAAAGACATCGAATGATAACGTTCTAAGGATGGGTTATCTAGTGGAAGTTAAGGGCTAAAGACATCGAATGATAACGTTCTAAGGATGGGTTATCTAGTGGAAGTTAAGGCCTAAAGACATCGAATGATAACGTTCTAAGGATGGGTTATCTAGTGGAAGTTAAGGACTAAAGACATCGAATGATAACGTTCTAAGGATGGGTTATCTAGTGGAAGTTAAGGACTAAAGACATCGAATGATAACGTTCTAAGGATGGGTTATCTAGTGGAAGTTAAGGCCTAAAGACATCGAATGATAACGTTCTAAAGATGGGTTATCTAGTAGAAGTTAAGGGCTAAAGACATCGAATGATAATGTTCTAAGGATGGGTTATCTAGTAGAAGTTAAGGCCTAAAGACATCGAATGATAATGTTCTAAGGATGGGTTATCTAGTGGAAGTTAAGGCCTAAAGACATCGAATGATAATGTTCTAATGATGGGTTATCTAGTAGAAGTTAAGGGCTAAAGACATCGAATGATAACGTTCTAATGATGGGTTATCTAGTGGAAGTTAAGCCCTAGAGTCATGTAGGGAAATATGTGTTAGATCTAGTTGTGTTATGGATATATAAATAGAGTTTGTAGTGTGTTAGATCTAGTTGTGTTATGGAGATGGAGGTATGATTGAGTTATCTGGGGCATGATGATGGCAAAGTAGGTATTATGATGATGTGAGTAGCATAAGTACTGATAAGAAGTATTGCCTGGTATAATGTGAGTAAATGTAGTAATGGGGTGGAGTTTGCCAATAGATGTAGATTAGCTCCATGGAAGGTATTTCGTAAGTAGGTTTTCTGTGTCCTTGAAGTTTCTTATTGATGGTAATTATTAGTGGTTTAATATTGTTCTATTTTTAGACTGATAGCTCATCAATAAATCATATCATTATCATATCATCATTATTATTGTAAATATTCAGACCTAATGTATTGCCAATAAGCAACCATATTAATTTCTCATATTAAATCAATACCAATTATCTTATATGAAGTTCGCAGTGAATATTTATATGATTACTATTGATTTATAACCATAAACCATTGTACCATATAATCATAGTACTACTCTTGTTATGACATTATATCGTTTAGAAATACTTACTTACTCTTTATAATTCATAAATTACATGTGATTTCAATATGATGATAAAGCAAACTCTATTATCTATATTTATTATCTTATTCTACTATATATACTATCTAATACATATGTTAAAACATATGTTTCTATGACTTACATCTGTAACTATTATCTACTTATATTACTTAACTATTAATAACTCTATTATTTATTTATGACATCTGTATATATTATCTCTCTCTACTATCTATTATCTAACATCTATCTGTTTTCTACCTTTAGTGCCCCACTCTAACATAAGAATACCTCATCCTTACAGAATGACCCCAGCCAGATGGATGCCTTTGGTCGTGCAATGCTTCACGGTAAGGGTTATGACAGATGGTTTGACAAGTCCTTCAACATCATCGTCTGTTCCAACGGAAGGGTTGGTTTGAACCTGCATCTTAATCGCAAACCGTTTCACAAAGTTATAAATTGACGACCTCTTACTTTATTGTTTCGGAACTACATTATGTAATATTTATTTACAGCCTAATTTAGAATAACTACAATTACTAGTAGTTTAACCTGATAATTGTCCTTCCGCGTGTCGGCTAATAATGAATACAATAAACTCTTTGTTACCTTTACTACCTTTACTCTCCTTCTCGCGTAGATTGGTTTCAACACGGAACACTCTTGGGCTGATGCCCCGATTATGGGACACGGTTGGGAGATGGTGATGCACGACGAACTGAGGAATGGGTCAGTAAACTCTTTTGCAGACATTCTAACCTCTGCGTTGCACCGTTAACTCTGCAAATACTTAATGCACATCCGTACGATGTATAAGCTATAATTTTAAAATAATTTATTTAATTAATTTAATAATAATTATCTTTTTATTTACAATTCTATCCTTTACATCATCTATTGTGAAACATGATATAGATACACGGATGAAGGAAATACCACAGGTCATCCAACATGTTCTCCACCCAATCCTGTAAAACTACAATGGGAAATTCCAGATGAGGTTTAAATTCAATGTAGATATCTACATTCTTCAACAATTACTGTTAATAATTATAAAATATAATATTAATGACAAATATTAACACAAAATGGCATCTGAATATTATCTGAATAGTACTTGATTAGTATCTAAGTAGTATCTGAATTGTTTCCAAGTAGTATCTGATTTGTAATAGATTGGTATATGAGTAGTTTATGTGTATTTTCTAAGTAGTTTATGAGTATTCTCCGAGTAGTAACTGAATATCTACTCTTTATAGTGTAAAGACGCCATTGATTCGTCAATGAAAGTTGCAGATAAACTTTTGAATGATGTTGATCTTCACATTCTCACTTATGATGAATACGGTCAGTTGATTTATTGTTACTATTTTATAACAATTCATTATTTATATCTAGTTCTTGTATGTATTTATTATACCTGTATCCACCTTTACTTTGCATGTACCTATACCCAGAGTTCTACCCGTATATATAATTATAGGCACTAATTACTTAATTATTAAATTTACTAGGTAAAGGATTCATGAAGAAATGCAGGACATCTCCGGATGCCTTTATTCAAATGGCACTCCAATTAGCTTATTTCAGGGTTTGTAATATATTTCATCTCTATGTGATAACAATTTAATATATTACTCTTTTAGCTCAATAATCTGAATAGTGAAAGCTAATTAGTATAAATAATGTATTGTAATTTTATGTTTCCTTTTACGCCAACAAAGTAACGATAAGACGTTTATTTAGACTCTAAAGTGTGTAAATTTAAACTTCACATTAACTCTTTACTTCTATTTTATAAGATTGCTGGCAAGTTTTCACTGACCTACGAAGCTTCAATGACTCGTCTGTATCGTGAAGGAAGAACAGAAACTGTTCGCTCATGCACAGTAGATAGCTGTAACTTCGTGAAGAGTATGAACGATCCAAACAGGAAGGTATGTGAATGAGATCACCCTCATCTCACCCTCACCTCACCCTCACCTCACCCTCATCTCACCCTCACCTCACCCCCACCTCATCCCACCTCACCCTCACCCTCACCTCATCCCCACCTACCCCCACCTCACCCACACCTCACCCCACCTCACCCTCACCTCACCCCCACCTCACCCCACCTCATCCTCACTTCTCCTCTCCCTCATCTCACCCTCACCTCACATTAACCTCAACCTCACCTCACCCTCACCTTCACTTCACCCTCACTTCACCCTCACCTCACCCTCACCCTCACCCTCACCTCACCCCCACCTCATATTCACCTCACCCTCATCTCACCCTCACCTCACCCTCACCTCACCTTCATCTCACCATCACCTCACCCTCATCTCACCCTCACCTCACCTCACCCTCAACTCACATTCACCTCAACCTCACCTCACCCTCACCCTCATTTCACCCTCAACTCACCTTCACCCTCACCTCAACCTCACCTCACCCTCACCCTCACTTTACCCTCACCCTCACCCTCACCCTCACCTCATCCTCACCTCACCCTCATCTCACCCTCACATCACCCTCATCTCACCCTCACCTCACTCTCATCTCACCCTCATCTCACCCTCACCTCACCCTCATCTCACCCTCACCTCACCCTCATCTCACCCTCACCTCACCCTCACCCTCACCCTCACCTCACCCTTTTCTCACCCTCACCTCACCCTCACCTCACCTCACACTCACCTCACCTCACCCTAACCTCACCCTCACCTCACCTCATCTCACATCACCCTCACCCCATCCTCACCCATCATTTGACCTATTTCATTAGAATGCTGAACGGATTAAACTCCTAACTAAAGCAGCTGGTAGTCACCAAGACGGATACAGAAATGCTATGACTGGAAAAGGTTGATTATATTATCGAATTGAATTTGAGTTGACATTTTATAAGTTATAATTCTCTACTAGTATTTTGAATTACTAATTACTAATATTATCTTATTCAATCGAAAATGAAATCATTAACTATATTCCTTTTCACCACAGGAATAGACAGACATCTGTTCTGCCTGTATGTAGTATCAAAATACCTCGATGTTGAATCTCCTTTCCTCAAAGAAGTACTCAGTGAACCATGGCGTTTATCCACTAGTCAGGTAAATCTCCCTCTCCCTCTCCCTCTCCCTCTCCCTCTCCCTCTCC
>OZ038313.1:15121196-15136797 GCA_964035775.1 Osedax frankpressi | reverse complement strand
TGTCAATATCAAATCGACAGGTTTTGTAATGTCGGAATTCATTACGAGTAAATGAATATCTTCTTCCGGAATGTTCTCAAATAGAGCGAGTACCACTAGAGGGTTCATGATCTCCTATGGGGGTGGGGGGTGGGGGAAGCATATAGAGAAGGTGTGGCTTAGGGAGAGAGAGGTGTGGCTTAGGGAGAGGTGTGGCTTAGGGAGATAGAGGTGTGGCTTAGGAAGAGAGAGGTGTGGCTTAGGAAGAGAGAGATGTGGCTTAGGGAGAGAGAGGTGGCTTAGGGAGATAGAGGTGTGGCTTAGGGAGAGGTGTGGCTTAGGGAGATAGAGGTGTGGCTTAGGAAGAGAGAGGTGTGGCTTAGGAAGAGAGAGGTGTGGCTTAGGGAGAGAGGTGTGGCTTAGGGAGAGAGAGGTGTGGCTTAGGGATAGAGAGGTGTGACTTAGGGAGAGAGAGGTATGGCTTAGAGAGAGAGAGGTGTGGCTTAGGGAGAGAGAGGTGTGGCTTAGGGAGAGATAGAGGTGTGGCTTAGGGAGAGAGGTACGGCTTAGGGAGAGAGAGGTGTGGCTTAGGGAGAGAGGTGTGGCTTAGGGAGAGAGAGAGGTGTGGCTTATGGAGAGAGAAGTGTGGCTTAGGGAGAGAGAGGCGTGGCTTAGGGAGAGAGTGGCGTGGCTTAGGGAGAGAGAGAGGTATGGCTTAGGGAGAGAGAGAGGTATGGCTTAGAGAGAGAGAGGTGTGGCTCAGGGAGAGAGAGGTGTGGCTTAGGGAGAGAGAGGTATGGCTTAGAGAGAGAGAGAGGTGTGGCTTAGGGAGAGAGAGGTGTGGCTTAGGGAGAGAGAGAGGTGTGGCTTAGGGAGAGAGAGGTGTGGCTTAGGGAGAGAGAGGTGTGGCTTAGGGAGAGAAAGGTGTGGCTTAGGGAGAGAGAGGTGTGGCTTAGGGAGAGAGAGGTGTGGCTTAGGGAGAGAGAGGTGTGGCTTAGAGGATGAGAGGTGTGGCTTAGGGAGATAGAGGTGTGGCTTAGGGAGAGAGAGGTGTGGCTTAGGGAGAGAAAGGTGTGGCTTAGGGAGAGAGGTATATTTATTTTGAACCATCAGGCAATGAATCTTTATAAAATTGTCAGAATAGATAGATAATAGATAGCTAATTATATATTGTTATTTTTGTAATTTCGTAATATTTACAATAACCTCGTAAAATAAATAGATTTTATTATTTAGCAGTAATTATTTTTGAAACTCTAAATTTATTATATCCAAATCATGATCACGAAAATGATATAAATAATAAAAATTTAAACATTTTAATTTATTTGTAATAAATTTAATTAATTGATAATATAATTTAGTAAATATCTTATTCCCATTCTTTTACATTTAAACACCATAAAGGTTTCATTGTCCTTTAAGTGAGTAATCATTGGGCAGGACTAGCGGATAGGGTTCCGAGAGTGGACGGGGTCTGGATGGGGTCTAGACGTGGAATGGATGGGGTCTAGACGGGGTCTAAACGGGGTCTAGATGGGGTTTGGCATTAACCTGTGTCTTATTCAAGTAGTTATCAATCTCTTCATTCTGTGAGATGGCATACTCAAAAGATTGCACAAATTCACTAAGTACAGGATCTGCAGTTTTCTTGGAGTGTTTATATTTCTCATGCAATAATTTCAGTAGACCACACTTCTTTATGATGCCTACAGGAGGTTTAATGTGGAGATGGGAATGAACGGGAGGGTAAGGGAAGGTAAGGGAGGGTAATTGAGGGTGAATGAGGGTAAGGGGGGGTAAAGGAGGGTAAGGGAGGGTAAGGGAGGGTAAAGGAGGGTAAGGGAAGGTAAGGGAGGGTAATGGAGGTTAAGGGAGGGTAAAGGAGGGTAAGGGAGGGTAAAGGAGGGTAAGGGAGGGTAAGGGAGGGTAAAGGAGGGTAAGGGAGGGTAAAGGAGGGTAAGGGAGGGTAAGGGAGGGTAAAGGAGGGTAAGGGAGGGTAAGGGAGGGTAATGGAGGTTAAGGGAGGGTAAAGGAGGGTAAGGGAGGGTAAAGGAGGGTAAGGGAGGGTAAGGGAGGGTAAAGGAGGGTAAGGGAGGGTAAGGGAGGGTAATGGAGGTTAAGGGAGGGTAAAGGAGGGTAAGGGAGGGTAAAGGAGGGTAAGGGAGGGTAAGGGAGGGTAAAGGAGGGTAAGGGAGGGTAAAGGAGGGTAAGGGAGGGTAAGGGAGGGTAAAGGAGGGTAAGGGAGGGTAAGGGAGGGTAAGGGAGGGTAAGGGAGGGTAAAGGAGGGTAGGGAGGGTAAGGGAGGGTAAAGGAGGGTAAGGGAGGGTAAGGGAGGGTAAGGGAGGGTAAGGGAAATATAATTTGCATTTATTAGAACTTTTACGTCAAAATTGCATTGAAAATACGAGATTATATATTTTAAATAAATTAATATTATAAAGTAAAACAATGAATAATGTTTATTTATTTTTAATATAAAACAATATTTTAATAATCATTACACTACGTATAGATTACATATATATCAGATACTAGCATTGCGCAACTTCAAAGGATTGTACATTATATTCTACGTGATAATATGTCATAAGATTCAGAATACAGTTGCTTACGAATTTAATCGTAGATTTTATAAAATGATGTATTATGATATCAGCGGTATTTTACGTTAGCATACGTTAGCATACTATATGATGGCGATTCAATCTACATAGTCGTCTCTAACGGCACTAACGTAACAGTATGTGAGTTCAGGTCCGCAATAGTGCGACACGCAATTTCTGTAATTTGTACATATTCTGCATTTTAATACCGGCAAACCGTTACCCCTTTCTTAACGGGTCGGAAAAGTATTTAACGGAGAATTAATAAGTGTTTACAATATTTACGGATGTAGAATTACCTCATTGTCTAATAATGTTTAATTAATATGTATATAACATGTTGTGTTAATTTCAGTAATTTACAAGTAGAGATAAAATTGCCGAATTCGTTTATATAATTCTATTCTGATTTAGATTTAAAGATACAATGTATTTAGGTTAAATTAGTACGGAGTACTTGTAATCAATGAATTATATTCGATAATGGTGATTTATATAAGTACTCCCGGTTATTTCTCTGTAATATTATATAGTTACGGTTACCCACATAAACGTACACATTATCTAATACAACTTACCGATTGCTAAGAGCTTACTGTTGATGCAATTATTAAACGTACAACACGATGAATATGTTCCGTTATCCGCCGAGAAACCTGTAATGCAAGTAGCATTACAGAATCGCCGAATTTTGTAATTAGTAGTCGTGAAGTTGTAAGAGAGTAACTGAAAATAATTTTTAAACTTATAAAAGCTATATTCGGAACCATAATATATTATATATATATATATATATATATATATATCAATTATTATATAAATATAATATAATAAATATCACTTATTATATATGTAATATAATATAATATAAATAACACAAAAGTTTATTTGCGTTATAAATCACTTTTTAGCCCATTATAAAGTAATAAAGCAATAGTACTATTATTGCATGAATAATATATGCCGTGTGTACTTCTGAACTCTATGATACGTTTGATGATAAGCTAGAATATAAACACCGTTAATGGTTGACTAGAAATGGTTGTAACACATATAGTTTCAATATAAGGTTTACTCCTCCCGTTATTGTCTGTATAACGCACGCTCGTCGTTACCCGCTCCAGAATTTCGCTCACCTCACATACTTCACAAATGTGTACCTCTTTGCAACGCCAGTACATGTCTTTCTTTTCGTAGATGCAATCGCCGCACGATACCTCCGAATTGATGCAGCCAACGAATCCGACCAAGGCTATTACAATTGTACGGAAAACGCACGTACAGGGTTGACTCGATTCCATTCGGAGTGGTCTCGTGTCTGATCACCTAGATGTTAATCTAAACATAATTGATCGTAATTAATCGACCTCGATGATTCGATATCTAGCAATCTTTATAATTAGTATTTAATGTACATATCTGAATGTATTCTAGATAACGAAAAAAATAAACGAAATTAAAGAATAATTTGTTTTTGTAGCAGATAAATAATATTTTAATATCATTAATATTAAAATTTAAAATAACAACATTTGTAATAAATACATTATATATACATTATATATTATAACTACATATTTTATAAGTATTATATTCAATACATGTTACAACTAATTGAATGCACTATTATTATTTATAAAACTACCTTTTTGTACTCGTTGAATTAAACGTACAGTTGAATAAGGTTTGATGTATTTATGCAAATATTGGGTACATATTTTCTAATACATTGAGTTATATGAATTAAAGATAAACATTTATATAATATCTATTATATAAATTATATTATTATCGTTGATAAAGAGCGCTGATTAAAATGTAATCTCCAGACGACGATTACTGAAAATTACTAATCGATATGAAAGATAACAGATTGCGTAGATTACAATGTGAAGAATTTGATAGTATAGGAATTCAAACAATTTACTAAGTATTTATTAAAGTATAAAAGTAAGTATTAAAGTAAGTAAAGTAATGTAAATATTATAAAAACATATCATTAAATTCTACATCTCTTCAATTTAAAAAATTGCATAATCAACATTTTCCATGATAAAAAAATGTTAAATATGTTTAAATTGTTTACAAGATGGTAAATAAGATGGTAAATACTACATATTGACAAAAGTTATTACAAAAGTTATTACACCCTGGCGAACATTTCAATGTAATTATCATAATATATATGATATATATATTATATATATTATAATATATATATATATTATAAGATTCTTTTGAAACATTATTTCATTACTAAGTAAGTTGAGAGGAGAAAACAACAAAATTAAAAAGAACATAAGTAAAGTGATCTTATGTTGATGAATACATAGCGTCTATATTTATTGCCTACCGTATATTGATACTCGACTACATATCAATTTACAATATAATGGAATTATGTATACGTTACAGTTATACTATACAATAATACTATGTAGTTATACTATTCAGTTATACTATACAGTTATGCTTAACAATGGAAACAATATTAATAATAATGTAATTTGTGTAATGGCTTGTTTGATTAGATAGTTCCGTGGTACTTAAGTTATAGATAGATTGATAACTAGTGGAGTTTAGTTAACATCTACACATTGCAACATTATATCACCCACACACACATTCACACACATATACACATCAACACATACACACACACATACATATACGCACACACACATACACATTAACACACATATTCACATCAACGCATTCACACACATATACACATCAACACATACACCTACGTACATATACTCACACACACATACACATACACGCATAACCACATAAATAAATAATATAATATAGATCAACTTGAAATCAGAATATCATATCTCTGTTATTCTGCTCATTATTTAAACCGAAATTTATCAAGAGATAACGGCATGTTTAAATAAGTGTTATAACTAACTATTGTTATGTTTGATACAATTAATACAATTTATCACATATATTTATACTATAGTTATATTCTACTATAGTATAACTATATAAATCATAGATACTATATATACTATAGTATAACTATATATAGTTATACTATAATTATACTATAATTATACTATAGTTATACTATACTATTGTATTATTATACTCTACTATTATTATAATTTGTATTATTTCGAATCTGAATATATTTTTTTTCGAATTCACTTTCAATGATTTCTGTATTAACCTTCAACTGGTTGGTATAATTTGATACTTGCAATTGATCCGAATATATTGCAAATTAAGTCAAACTATGAACACATCATCAGCCTTCTTTTTAAATTTCGGCTTCTAATATAAGTTTAGGCTCTCAGATATTCTGATCCGGGTACTTGAAAGTTTCTTTCGATATTAAGATATTTCTCATTGAAATAGTTATTAGTTTATTTGCTAAGCTACCCGAGTAATATAGTGGGCATATAATATTTAGTAGGCTTATTAAATACAGTTTTAAAGAAGGTCGATATAAAATGTGATATTCGATAATGTTGACAATATATATAAAGTACTGAATAGAATATTATAAATATATTTATATTTGATCGAAGTTTTAGTAATTCTATCGTACCTTGGTCTCCTGGAAACATTATCAAAACTCTGGAACGATCTGGATACATAAATGAAAATTAATGAAACGATTTTAAGTATATTTCATTTATAATTCATTAGTTTTAAATATTTGGCTATGATGTTAAATTTAACGAAATAACACCAAACGTTAATATAAAAGATGTATTAATATTATAGATATATCTGTATATATACAGATATAATTATGAATTGGTGTTAATGTACTTAGATTTATTAATATAATCGTATAATAATGTTTAACTATTTTAAATATACCTTCTGAACTTTTCATTTATATCCTTGTTCATAATACATACTTACTACTATAATTTACCTATCTGAATCTTATGTTATATATGAACACATACACACGCACACACACACACACAAACACAAACATATATTATATATATTTTATTTACTTGATTACCTACCGATATAAAGTAACAAGATATTTAACAATTGCGCTTATATTTCTAAATTGTTCGAATAAATTAATAGTTCTTTTGCTACGACTTTAGTGATTTCTTAAAAAAGCATGTATTACAAAGAATTATGACACGTTTTATTAAAATATTAAGTTTATTATTTCATTATTTTATATAATCACATATAAACTCGAACTAGGACGACACGAGTATTCCAAAAATAGTAAATAATAAGCGAAGTAATGTATCATATAACAAGTGACGTTTTAATAACATTAAGTCTAATTAATAAAGTCTGGTGTATTTATCTACCCCCAATAAATTGTAGAAGTGCAGAAATCTATCTTTCAGAACATCGCCCACTCTTGTATACACTTTTTTAACGTATACTGTACATTTAAACCATTTTTTACTGGACTAAAGTAAGCAAGGTCTCTCTCTCTCTCTCTCTCTCTCTCTCTCTCTCTCTCTCTCTCTCACTCTCTCTCTCTCTCTCACTCTCTCTCTTTCGACCAACTTTTACTTCTCGCTAATGGGATGGAATATATCGACGCCCGCCTCACCAAACAGTCTCTCATTGTCTATCTCACATGTCCTATCAGCACATCATTGTCTAACTCGAATTACATGCAGATCGTATGCAGTAGATACGTCCTTAAGGTGCATCCGCTATATAGTCTCATAAAGGTAAAACTCGATAAATAACTTAACGAAACCGTAATACATATATGTATGACTATAGCTATTATTACTACTATGCCACGCCCCTTTAATTATCGTAGCCGCCCTAAGTCTATAGAATAAATGTAGCTACGATCGTTATCTCCCTTTATGTATATCTTTATAACAGGCCCACTATAGATATTATCACCAATGGTAATTTATAGGCTACGATAATTGCAGCGATAACGATAAAATGACTGCGAAATCCGCCGTAACCGATTCCAGCCCTAGCCCTCTAATAGTGTTACCAACATTTCGACGTATCGCGCCCAGTTAAACCTACTACCCTAAACTTAACTACCCCACCGCCACGCGCACGATGGTGACAGTCTGCTTCTGCTCCCCTACCCCCCTGGTCGCAGTTTGCCACATAGCTCTGTATCAACAAGTATCCGGAATATACGGTACCCTCGGATTTTGGTGGTCTTTGGCTGTTATTTTAGCTGTCGAGCCGCCGCTACTTTACCTGTTAGCGTGGTGTTGCACCGTCGAAGGTGTACCTTGGTCCGTTTTTACAAACATCTTGCTGCCCACCGGTTACATGTTGCGTAATATATTGTTCGGCGGCGATGTCGCCCAATTACGAAAGAATGCAGTTTTCACAGCCGGTTAGCGTTTGTATTTTATTAACTAATTTATGTTCTAATTTATTTTAATAAATCATTTCGGTACATGTTGATCCTCCTTGTTTTCAAAACTTCCTTAAAAATCCTCGTATTCCATAATTTGATAGAAAAAGAATAATCTAAATCATATTTCTGCTAACAATTTGTATCTTTCTCGTATCATATTCTCCATGACGAATCTTATTAAATTCCTATCTAGTCTACTGTATAGTAACTCAATAATTGGTATTGAAATCTATTTATAAACTAATTTACTCAAATCTGTTAAGCACTTACACATGACGGTTTAATTATCTTCTCTTTTGTACGTGTTTCAATACTCGGAAGAATCGACCTCGATGTATTAATTAATATATCCACGGGTGGAGGTTGTGTAGGATAAAGCATTCATTTAATATTATCTATTATATGATATATGGCATAGTATAGTATGGTTATATACTTTAAGTATACTATTAATAATCTAGGTACCCTAAAAACTTAGGATGTGAGGTTCACCAACGATGATAAATTATAATTCGAAATAAATTAAATGCACTGTACTAAGCATTTAATAATAATTTAATAACTAAGTTCTATTTAAGAATTACATTCACTGCACATTACCACTGTTATTACTAGGTATCTTTTTTTTAAATCATAAAGACAATGTGAAGATAAACTACATTACTATTCATATTTCGTTTTCATTGTTACCCGTTGAATTGCTATAAGAATAGAATAACAGTCCGTCTAAGTATTGTTTTGATATAAATGAATTTTGTAGAATATATTCACCTCAACATAATGTGCGGAAGACGAAATCTATATTTTCATAAAGTTGATGCAATTAACCAATCACACAGATTTGAGTAAATTGTTCATAAGTAAAGTTATACCTCAAATAATACATTTTCATAGAATATCCAATGGCTCATTTATCATTACATTGTGTTATACGTGAATGATCTCCAACATGGCGATTATCTTGTACACTTTAGTCAATTAAAGCCAAATAATAAGATACATTAGAACATATATCACTCTAGTAATGTCTTACCATAACGGAGTATTGAATATACAATATATATATATATATATATATATATATATATATATATATATATATAAGTATATATACGAGATATTTAATTCGTACATTTTCATATATATAGCAGATATTATGCATCTATATATACACTCATGGCATACACACACATACGCACACATACACATGCACATACACATTCACACACATATATATATATACATATATATATATATATATATATATATATATATATATATATATATATATGTATATATATATATATATATGTGTGTGTGTGTGTGTACATATTAATAAATTACTGACTGACAATTGTACTTGGATATTGTCAATAAATATATAAAAAAACCCGCTAATAATATTAACATTATACAAAATTATATCTGCAAATTATTCAGTAATAGGATTTCCACTTTAGATTAGTTTATTTTAAAGGAAAAAATTATATTTATATCTATTGAAGCTTCACAGATGTGCTTCAAAAATGTGATGGATAACCTCTTGGATATATACGATATTATATAAATATATATATATATAGATATATATATACTAGACAAATACTTATATATATATATATATATGCATATTTGTATGTTGTTATATGTTTAGGAGGCATCCTATAATTTAAAAAGTTGTAATAGTTTGTTAATATATAGTTATTTTATCTAATTAGATTGTACAATTCATATTTACTATTTATCAGGCGAACTGACATTATAATGCAAAGATTTACTATAGTAAATATATTATATATCATATATTATCTAGAAGTTAAAATATAATATATTGCAATAGAAATGATTTAATATAAGATAATTATAGTTATAACTATATTTATGTAATATAAATTATATATTTACTATTATGTTAAGATGTAGTAATATATAATTGTATAGAAAATAAGTGTTTAATTTTTAATAATAATTGATTTTATAAAAATATAAATAAAAATATATTAGAATTTTTAAAAATTATGACCGAAAAAAGGTGAAGTCTATCATTTATAATAATTGACATATCGTATACTATGTGTAATGTAACAATAGGAACATTCTAGTAGATTATATATACATTGTTGTTATCAGTATAATTATCAGTTAATTAAATATATAATCATTGACTCTAAATATAACTTTACATTATATATATATATATATATATATATATATATATATATATATATATATATCTATTATATGTATATATATATATATATATATATATATATCTATTATATGTATTTATATATATATATATATATATATATATATATATATATATATGAAAGTTTAAAACTTAAGTTTTATAAAATGATATTATTTAATATATCTATTAACTGTGACTATATATTATACTATATTATAGTAATTATAAGTATACATTGAAGTATTATTATACATTATATGCGTATGTCTCTAAAATTATACAATTGACGTATACATAAATAACCATAATGTGATTTCGATATTATTGTCGTTTTTCTGATAACTTTACCAAATTCAATTAAATATCAATATTCTAATATGATATACCTTGGTATACTATAACTATAATATACAGTGTATATTGTTCATATATGTATGGTTACATATATGTATGGTTACCTATACGACTTATGTACAACGGAACTTCTAGAATACGTTCAATTATTAATCCATGCTATGTACTAATACACGATGTTTAATATAACAAATTAATATCTTGATTCTTTATACGTTTAGTGACGTCTCCTCTATATAATTAAATATATCATTGTTACAGTTAATTATAGTTTTTTATCGTCCTCTCATAAATCGTAAGGATGGGTAGACGAAAGGTTATTTCTTCTAGGATTGATACCCTCGTTAAGAAGAAAGATCTGTCTTTATATCCAATAATGACGTTATATATGATATTAAAAACAGCAAAAATAATAAAACCTACTTAAAAACATCTATTTACGACATTGAACGATTTCTAATTAACACCTCACCTCACCTTACTTCACCTCACCTAACCTCACCTCGTCTCACCTCACCTCACCTCACATCATCTCACCTCACCTCACCTAACCTCATCTCACCTCACCTCACCTCACCTCACCTCACCTCACCTCACCTCACCTCACCTAACCTCACCTCACCTCACCTCGTCTCACCTCACCTCACCTCACATCATCTCACCTCACCTCACCTAACCTCATCTCACCTCACCTCACCTCACCTCACCTCACCTAACCTCACCTCACCTAACCTCATCTCACCTCACCTCACCTCACCTAACCTCACCTCACCTCACCTAACCTCATCTCACCTCACCTCACCTCACATCACCTCACATCACCTCACCTCACCTCACCTCACTATACCTCACCTCACCTCACCTCACCACACCTCACCTCACCTCACCTCACCACACCTCATCTCACCTCACCTCACCTCACATCATCTCACCTCACCTCACCTCACCTAACCTCACCTCACATCACCTAACCTCATCTCACCTCACCTCACATAACCTCACCTCACCTCACCTCACCACACCTCATCTCACCTCACCTCACCTAACCTCACCTCACCTCACCACACCTCACCTCACCTCACCTCACCTCACCTCACCTACCTCACCTCACCTCACTTCACCTAACCTCACCTCACCTTACCACCCCTCATCTCACCTCACCTCACCTCACATCATCTCACCTCACCTCACCTAACCTCACCTCACCTCACCTAACCTCACCTCACCTCACCTAACCTCACCTCACCTCACCCACCTCACCTCACCTCACCTCACCTCACCTCACGTCACCTCACCTCAACTCACCTCACCTCACCTCACCTCACCTCACCTCACCTCACCTCACCTACCTCACCTCACCCCACCTCACCTCACTTAACGTTACCTCACCTCATCTCACCTCTCCTCAATTCACTCTACTTAATATACCTCACCTTACTACACCTTAATTCATCTCACATCACCTCATCTCAAATCACCAAACCACATATAATATAACTGTACCTCACCTTACCTCACCTCTCTTCACCTCACTTAACTTCACCTCACTTCACCTCACCTTACCTCACCTCACTTCACTTAATATCACCTACCTTACTACAACTCAATTCACCTCACATCACCTCACCTTATCTCACCTCACCTCACCTCACCTCACATTATCTCACCTCACCTCACCTCGCCTTACTTGACTTAACTTCACCTCACCAAATATTTCCTTACTTATAACAGCTACTATCACTTTAACCTCCCTTACCTAATATCACCTCACCTCACGTCATCTCATCTCACCTCACCTCACCTCACCTCACCTCATCTCACCTCACCTCAACTCACATCACATCATAAAACCACATATAATATAACTGCACCTCACCTCACCTCACCTCACTTCATCTGACTTAACTTCACCTCACCTAATTTTTCCTCACTTATAATAGCTAATATCCCTTTAAATTCCCTTTATCTAATATCATCTCACCTCATCTCACCTCACATCATCTCACCTCACCTCATCTCACCTCACCTCACCTCACATCACCTCATCTCACCTTATTATACCAAATATTATTGTATTTTGTATTTATGATTTTTCAGAATAGGCGCAATTTTGTTTACTGAAGTAGCTAGTTTTTTATTAATATTATTCACAATTTGAGTATTAATATTTTTATTATTACTATTAAATTAATATTAAATATAGTTTATATTTTATATGTTAGTAAGCTTACATTTTAATTTAGTGTATTAAATATTTTTCTAGTCGTCTGTATTTGATGGTAATTTTGTCAGAGGTTATTTATAAGATAAGTATTATTAATTAATTCCTTATTAATTTTCTCGCAGATATTAACCTAAATGATAAACTGGAGAAGTTTTTCAAGGAGAGTTCAGTTGAAGATATCAAAGATAATTACCTAGATAAGAATAGACAACAGATTAAGAAGAAGAAGAAGAAGAAAAAACACAACCAATCATTGGTATGTCAAACTATACTTAAAATATGCTTAAAATTCTTTAAAGTAATTAAAACTATTATAAATTGATATTCTATATGAATTAATACAGATATAGATGATACACTCATCTATATAATAATTAAGTAATAAATCAAGTAATATATGCAATCACATATATATATATATATATATATATATATATTTAATATCGTGTATTATATTGATATTTAAAATACACGAATCTAATCTTATTTATATATATATGTTATACATATATCATTATGGATTTGGTATTTAGGCTGATTTATTATAGATACAAATCTACATACGTGGATACAATGTCGTTTAATTACGACCATTAACATGTTATTAAGATACAACATCCGATATACGATATCCGCAGCATTCCGTTTACACCAGACTCGAGTTCACGACACTTGGCAAAGGATGTCCGATATCGCAAATAAACATTAGTGAAGTGGAACTACTGAACGAAGGCATTCACCCAAAACGAAAGAAATTACTACGTCCCTGTCATATCGTTTGTTAATGATCTATTGATAATAACTTCTATATATCATATATCAAATATCATTTATGAACGAATGTTATTATTATTATAGATATATCATATTGTATACAATATAGTTAGTTAATACTCGTTAATATTTTATAAATATATTTAGAATCTAGACAATATCGTTTTCCTATATACAAATTACTTTTCAATGGTGTGATTTATTGTTTGTATACAATAATAACATTTTTCTTAGCGTTACAAATAGTCAGACTAGTAATCATACAAATATATTTATAATGGATAGGAAATTATATACAAAAATTATATATTTATTAGACGAGCGTTTATTAAAACTACCTTAAATTAATATATACGTTTAGAATGGACACTGGCTTCAGTTAGTTTCATCGAACGGAGAGCACGTGGTTTCGGTTTTCTTTAAAACCACCGAGGAAATTAATTTCTGGCGCGAATTGATAACTGAAATAATAGTAAAGACGCAAAAAAAAATAACCCAAAAGTATCCTTTTGAACTACGTGATACTTTAATACAGATATGTATATTCATATATTATATAATTTATATTAAGTTATTTTATTATGGGAAGCATTTATAATCTATTACTATCTTTGTAATACATAGTAATACAATACAATACAATTTAATGAAATTCAATTATTTATGATAATATAATAAATCCATGTTATTTAAAAGTGTAACGAACACTCGCGTTCTCCAACTCCGTAATCTTTTTTAACCAGACTTGTAAGTTTCTACGAATGCATGTTCTCGGAAAACTGTTCTAAGATCGAAAGCGAGTCAGATGGATGTAACCAAATCGAGATCTCGGATATAGTAACCATATTTAACTTATCTCAGACACTTCCAGGCATCGATAATAACTACGCGAAACTGTGTGCAGTTCAAGCTATTGCGCAACACTCTTCAGTTAGTGTTACGTAATATATGATAAGTTTAAAGTAAATTTATACTATTTAAAGCATGCATTATATATATACATATATGTGTGTAGGTATATTATTAGATTATAAAATAACAATTGACTTATGAATCCGATGACAATATAATACATTAATTGTATTATGTACTCTATTTTATAAAAAACAAATATTATTGAATACTTAATAATATGATTATCAAAGTATAAATTATATTTTCAATGACTGCGCATTACTTTGTATTTTATAAATAAATGTATATATATTATAAATATTATAATTAAAAGAATGACAATGGAGAATCTAAAAAAGAAAAGAAAGATAAAGAGATACTCACCTTAAATCAGGAACAATTCAACACATTCATAAAAATAGTCCTTACAAATCCCGAGTTTCAAAAAATGTACAATACGTTAGAATTTTATTTGTGAATATTTAATAATAATATTTTGAAATGTAATTGAATGGGAATACACAATATAAATATGTAATGTAAGAGCTGTATAAATTAGTGTATAACTCAATACTTATAGATTAATAATAACTCATTTCTAATAGGTTGTTAGAGAAAGAATCTAGTTCATACTATCTCTCCATAAATGGACTTGTTCAATTTATGAAAGAAAACCTCCAATGGGTAAGATAACTTTTTAAGTTAATTATAGGAAATTATTAATTATTTTAATAACAATAAAAATAAGAAGAATATATATATTAATTATTAATTGCGTCATTACATAAACATATTATAAAATATATCGTAAGAATATTAAGAAACTAGAAATAATATCACTTTAAAATAAACAAAATATGATTTATAAATAAATACTATTCAGAATTAATAGACAATAATAAAAGAAATGAATACAACTTTTAAATGATGACAAGTGAAGTAAGATTTATTAAATATTATAATCTTTAGATGAATTATTTTAAGAGTAAGAGTAACAGTAAATATGTAGAATATCATTTACTTTATTAATTATCATACTTTACAAAGATACATTCTTTTCTTATATAAGATAAGAGCTAATTGCATATGAACATATTTTAAAACTAGCATTTTGTAGTAAATCTATAACATTATTAGCAAATATATATAATTTATAAAGTTTAGATTATTTAACTATAATTGATAACTCTATCTATTATAGATATATGAAATATTTAGAATAAGAAACAAAT
>OZ038313.1:15108696-15116196 GCA_964035775.1 Osedax frankpressi | reverse complement strand
AGGTCCTAGAACAATGAAATTAATGGACAGTTTCAGCAGAGAGTTGGAATTCGCTAGTCTTTTTGTAGACGTGAGCTTTAAATAATCTCGTGTTATCAAAAGGATGCAACTTTATAGTACATCATCAATCATTATATTAAACCTAAATAGAATTATTCTTTTATAGCATATATATATATTAGTTAAGGACACGTTCAATATACGAATCTGCCAACGATAACTAATTTAAACAGATAATTGAAACCGTATAAGTATAGTTATTACTAATTATACTATCCTATTATTTAATAAAGTATTCTTTTTGTATATTCTTATATTTACGTAAATTATGTTATACTATATTAGAAATCAAACATGGGTGTAAATAATACTTAATATTAAATACTTTATTATGTTTGCATAATAGGAATATTAAATACTTGAACAATATTCTAATGTGTCTATGTCGTAATAAAAACGCCAAAGTTCATATATATATATATATATATATATATATATATATATATGTATATATATATATATAATATTCGTAGTTCTAATTCATGCTACAGTTTTTTTTATATATGGATTCAAAAAAACTTTTATTACTATCATATATATTTTGATATAACAATTCCAAATCAAAATCTGAAAAAAATAATAAAATCTGCTAGAAGAGAATCGCTTCCATCTAAAAGTTATATATGTGGTATATAGGACAATTTGTATGTAATTAATGGTAATCAACTTTGAAATCATTTTTATAATTATTATATTTATTAGTTTCTTCTTAAATTAAAGTAACCCGATTTTAAGTAATTATAAATATATTTATAGAGAAATAAAAATCTAAACAAATATTATTTTAAAAATTTCTTAGCAATTCTAGGTATTTAAAGGTTTAAAGGAAAAAAAAGTACATCATTTATTTTACCATAGATCAATTAAATTTAATATAGTATACTATGAGATGAATAGCATGTATGTTATAATTTATGAAATAATTAAGAATTTAAAAAAATTAAATAGTGGTCGTAATTTATATATATTTATACATTTTTAATATCTACGTTTTGAACTTTTATAAAATTTGGATAAATAAGTTATGTAACTATTAGAACATGAATTGGAATGAAATGTATTTAAAGATATACATATATGATGACGGATATGCATTTTTAAATTGAATCAAATGTATCTAATGATATGCTAATATTATGACTGATATGAATTTTAAAATTAACTTAATAATTATTTACAAGTTATACATTTTAATTTAAATATTTTATTTTAAGAGAGCTTTTTATTTGACTTAGTAGTTTAAAATAAATATCCGAGAATCTGAAATTACCATCAATAATGTATGACTTAGTATGAGAAATTCAAAAACATAATGTAATGTTATATGGTGAAACAAAATTGGTTTAGCAAACGATATTCTTACATTTATTTATGAATAATATAATTTAGAGTTATAAGAATAACAATAATATTAACATATAGGGTTATTGTAAATTATACTATAATATATATATATATATATATATATATATATATATATATATATATATACATATACATATATTACATACATATATATATATATATATATATATATATATATATATATATATATATTACATATTATACATACACATAATATATATATTATAATGTGATTGTATATATATTATATATATTATTATACACAATGTATGTATTGTAGTATATTAAATCATTTTAATTATATATTATAATAATATATTTATTTATTAATTTATTTATTTAAGTTAATACAAAATATTTAGTTTTTTTAATATATCAAAAAACCATTATGGATATTTTATTATATTAATAAATTACTTAAATATATATTTACTATTTTAGTTTTTTACCAAGTTAATTAATTAATTTCAATTAAATTTAAAAGCTTTAAATTAAAAATTCTCAAACATAAATAACGACTCGCTATTCGTAATAATATTAAGTAACTTATAAATAATCCGAGATATAAACAATAAAAACTCAAAGAAACCATATACACAGTCCAAAGTTAATCTACTCATTGATTACATAAATATATACAAGTAAAACACCTAACCATAGTCAATATATGTACAGTGGCGATAGCAAACCTCTATTGGTGAAAATATGCGAGTTTTTTGTGGAGGACGGTAGTCAAATAGTACCCGCCGTGAAATATACACCAACTGAAATAGACAAAGTAGGCTTTAGGAAATCTCCTCGACGTAAATGCGGACGTCGCCCAGACGTCACTCCGGAAACCGGAGTAACGCGTACAATCCACGTAGATCTGAAGAGTTGCAAGAGAAAACTTACGACCGCCGCCAATGAAGCCGACGAAACCATCAACGAAAGTTTACTCGCCAAAATCGGAAGATATGTCGGCAATCGGATACGTTCTAGCAGTAATCGTAAACGCTGCTGCCAAAAGTGCAATAAACCAAAAATTACTGATCGTAAGACAATACCCACTTGCCAGTCACACTCCTCTTCGGCATCCCCTCGTAAATCCTATCCTGGGACGCACTGCGAACGTTATCACGGAAAAACGTTCGATGCCGAAGAAGGTATTTCTAAATGTAGAAAGATCGCCAAACCGGAGTGCGAAAACCCAGGAAGACGCTGCGAGATAGCGGATAGCCATAACGCACCGGACAAGTGTCTACGATACGAGGAAACGCTCGCATCTGTAGAAAAAGCGGAAGCGGCTAAGCAAGCAGAATTGGCTGAACGACGCCTAGTGGAAGAAACTATCGACACTCGACCTGAAGACCAGCGTGTTCTCTACCCGGCGTACTACTATTTCCTAGATGACGTGAAGAAGTTGAAAAGCTCCGGAAACTCGACATTAGCTTTTCACTCGATGGAACTGCTGGCTAGATGTTTAGTTGAGGTTTGGGCCGAAATGACGGAGGAAGAGAAACGCCCTTATTTCGTACGAATGAACGACGCCTTCTACGAAGACAAGCGCAAGTGGGTACTTCACGTTAGAAACGGAAACAAAGATATCACGTAAATAAGTTTGCAATTTAATTTGACTTTAATATAATACAAAATTATATAATAATAAAAGTCGTTTATTGAATACATCTTATTAATAATTTATCATAATTAAAAAAATATTTATATTAATAATATATTTATGTGATTTATTCATCATCAAATAGTGATACTTTCTTTTGAATTAATTCACTTGGATTCATTTTCATTTTCAAGAATTCGTTTATTGGTAGATAATTCTTCAACTCTTTTTCTAAATTCACAGTCACAGAATTAACTTCCATCTGGTATTTCCAGAATTTTCTCCCAAGTTTTATTAAATTAGTTACTACCTGGATATAAAGCAATTCATTCAATGACAATAGATTGGCGAGCAACGATTACAAATTATATTACACTATCTATAAGATATAACAACATATTAATGACGATACAATATAATATTATATAATATACCAATAATGGAGTAGATTAATAAGCTGAATAAGACATAATTGCGTAGTTTCACTAACCTGTCTATTTAAACCTTTTTTATATGGGTATTTAGTTTTTTTTCTTATCTTTTTACAAATATCCTTCTCTCCCAACCTGGGCAAAGCTTGATAAATCAAAGCATCTGTAAAAATATTTGCAATCGATTCTTCGTTTATCGGATTCTCGCCCAAAACACCAATCGACTGATCTAAAACACTGTTATTGAATAAGTAAGTGTATAATGAGTTCGAATTAAATATAGGTAAGTAATATTAATAAAATCAGAGTTATAACTTAAAGACATAGTAATTTTATAACTAATAAGAAAACATACTAATTTTAAATATTTCAATAACTCATGCGATATATATGTACATTATACATCTATTTAAACACATCATTTACTTACATAGTGTATTCTAAGAATATGGTTTCTTTGTACAGTAGATTATCATAACGGATTATTTATTGTACAACATTTATCATAACAAATTATTTATATGTAGAACCAATACAATAAAAAAACACTATAAATAAAGCTAACAGTGGTCGCCGTAAACTTTAAGTCTTACAGTAAATAACACATATAATAAAAAACCACACAGTAAATAAAGCATAAAGTAAAAAAAACATTTATTATAAATAAACAATACAGTTAATTAACTATACTATAAATAATACTTATAGTTAATAAAGTAAACAGGAATTAAATTAAATAGTAAATAAAAAATAAGAGAGAATGTAGATATTGTACACTTTACGATGAAGTATGGTATAGAAAACCTGCAATAAATTAAGAATTGTGAATGGAAACCGAACAGTTAAAATATACTTATAACAAAGAGAGGACTTTGTATTTAAACTAAATAAATAAAATAGTAAATAAACAGTATATTAAAATATACTAAATACGTGTAAGTGAAGAAACCATTAGATAAGATATTCTACAATAAATTAACTGTTAAATAATACCATGTACGATGAACAATAACATTATATAGTAAAGACAAATTGAGTACAGAAACTGCATAGTAAACAATCCTTAAACTAAAGAAATTTCAAAATCAAAAAATAAATAATACAATGGAAACCGCATAATAAAGAAATCATACAGAAACAATTTATTAAAGAAATAATTATAGTAATAATAAACTTACGTATTTATAAAGAACATTACTAGAGAAATCGTTTTTCCCACGCAGAAATTCTCGCGATTATCTTTATTGAACAGAGGTATGATATCATGTATTAAACTCACATTTCTCGCTGTGTAATTTATAATTCATAATTAACATAAACATTATAATATTTATAATCCGGCAACTAATCAAATAATTCGATATTGTATATATATATATATATATTATATTCAATATATATAACATGTATATATATATATATATTTATATAATTTATATATTACCAGTTTTCGAAATCAACTTATCAATTAGAATTGATGATAGTAAAGGTATTTTCAAATGAGTCAAGATGAAGAGTAATGCATTCACGTGTTCATGGACATCCTACATTATTATAAATATGCTATGTAAATAACACGTAGGCACTAAATGATATAGTAATATTTATTATGTTTAATTAACGAGTATTTTAATGGTTTCACTTACGTAATAAGATGTTTCATTAATATTGTTATCGTGCATCATATGTTTTGAGACCGATAGCAGATTTCCCTTATGTAACGAATACTGGCTGACCACTTGGTGTATATTTACTATGTGGCTATAAGGAGGCATGATCTTAGAGTTGATAAGTAAATGTATACATTCAATTAGCAGTAACCGTTTAATATTGTTTTTTCAACTAATAAGACATCAGAAATTGTGTAAGTTATTGCTTACATTTGTATACAACTATTATAACTACTATAGAGAATTTTGAGACATAATTTATATAAAATACTATCTATATAAGTTATATATCTATATTATGTGTACGGGTAGTACTCCGGTGTATGTAGATATGACCTGCAATATATCGTAGTGACAATGCGAGGTAGGAAATGGCATAGATATTTTAATTATTAAGAGGGTTATTAAAACGCGTATTAAAACGAGGAACAGTTTAATTACAAGAACGAACGATGCGAATAGAGGTACGTTATGGATACTATTGTCATAGGTCCATACTACAATTGTTACCCACGGCACACCTCTGTTGCATGAAAATGTTGTTGTAGGTTCCGACCGAGATGATTTTCCTGATGATACCGACGATATTGTAAGGAACATTTTCATCGACTGCGGACACTATCCAGTCCTGCATTACAAACTGTCACAGATAGCGGTCTGGTGTTTAGTACATATTCGTGCATAGTATATAAATACTTGTATAGTTACTAAACTGTTGAGAATACCAAAGAAGTATTTCTAGTAAGAAATATGTCTATAGTATACGAATAAGCAAACAAATGATGCACATAGTTAAGTAAAATAATTTGCTTATTTAAGGAATAAGAAGGATTGCAAAATTAATATTTATGATTATTATATAACAACGTATGGAATGTTATCATAGAATAATAATCACAATGAACAATAACTACACTTAATCTGTTTTTTTTTATGAAAAACATAAGAAATGACTTCAAAGAAGTAAAAGTAACCTTAAACTTTGGACACCACATAATAGGTTTTGTTTTTACATTTTTATGTTTGTAATGGATTTTTTGTTGGCAAACTGTTGAAAATTGATAATTTTTCAATATGTAATTGTCATTGGAATATATACATGGTATACATATACATTTACTAAATAATAGTATATTGTATATATAGACGAAATATATATATATATATATATATATATATATATATATACAAATAAACAAATGCAATACTATTAGTATATTACAAAAATACGGATTTATATTATAAACTAATATAATAATATATTAATATAATAATATACTAATGTAATAATATACTGATATAATTATATAGAAAAATATTAAAATAATAATATAATGCTATACTAATATAGAAATGTAATAATATACTAATATATAATATAGTAATATAATAATATGATATCTAAATAAAAATATAATAATATTTAAAACATTGCTAATTGAATTTAATTTATACAGACTAACCAATACATTCATTATACCTGACAAGGAATCCCATGTGTTTCCAGCAACTCTGCACATATCAAATACATTTATTATAGAAATCATAATAAATACAAATAGTGAATCGGATTACTAATAGATCTATATAAATACATTTCACCGACTAAATATATAAATATAAATATCTACATTCGACTTAATTAAAAATTAAACTTATACTTATACTTATATTAATTAAACTTATACTTTAATTAAACTGAGAAATTAATTATATTCACATGAAACCACCCAGGTCATTTTATTTTTTTATTGTATAATAAAAGTGAAAATATATTTTATTTGCCTGTATTATATAATAATATTATAACTATGTTGTTTAACTATATTAAGATATAATTTGTTATTGTTAATATTGTACATTGTACAATGTACAATGTACATTATATAAAATGTTAAGTAATATATCACTATAATATATCGCTATAATATAATACTATACTATATATGTTTGTATATAAATATATGTTTATGTACATGTATGTATGAGACTTATAATATAACAGTATAGATAATATTCTACTTATATGATAATTTCTATATCTTTTATCAAATATTATCAATTTCTCAAACATTATAAAACATCATTATTCAATATTCATCATTGGCCTAATATATCTTGCAAACAAATAAATAAATAAATTCTCAAATTTGCATATCCATCATTAACCGTTAACCTGACAAGTGATATCGAAAATGCGTTCCTTTTTCCTCATCCACACTGGTAACATCATATATCGGATGTGAAGATAGACGTGGCCAAGATTCGGTCTAGTTGAGAAAGACGGTAATGTGTTAACCAATGAGGTGAGAGTGAGAAAAAGATTGAGGGAGGGAGGGATGAATAGACGGAATGAGGGAGATATGGAGGGAGA
>OZ038313.1:15088125-15108496 GCA_964035775.1 Osedax frankpressi | reverse complement strand
CTAATAGCCAAGGTAAACAATACTCACTAATAGCCAAGGTAAACAATACTCACTAATAGCCAAGGTAAACAATACTCACAAATAGCCAAGGTAAACAATACTCACTAATAGCCAAGGTAAACAATACTCACTAATAACCAAGGTAAACAATACTCACTAATAGCCAAGGTAAACAATACTCACTAATAACCAAGGTAAACAATACTCACTAATAGCCAAGGTAAACAATACTCACTAATAGCCAAGGTAAACAATACTCACTAATAGCCAAGGTAAACAATACTCACTAATAGCCAAGGTAAACAATACTCACTAATAGCCAAGGTAAACAATACTCACTAATAGCCAAGGTAAACAATACTCACTAATAGCCAAGGTAAACAATACTCACTAATAGCCAAGGTAAACAATACTCACTAATAGCCAAGGTAAACAATACTCACTAATAGCCAAGGTAAACAATACTCACTAATAGCCAAGGTAAACAATACTCACTAATAGCCAAGGTAAACAATACTCACTAATAGCCAAGTTAAACAATACTCACTAATAGCCAAGGTAAACAATACTCACTAATAGCCAAGGTAAACAATACTCACTAATAGCCAAGGTAAACAATACTCACTAATAGCCAAGGTAAACAATACTCACTAATAGCCAAGGTAAACAATACTCACTAATAGCCAAGGTAAACAATACTCACTAATAGCCAAGGTAAATAATACTCACTACTAGCCAAGGTAAACAATACTCACTAATAGCCAAGGTAAACAATACTTATTAATAGCCAAGGTAAACAATACTCACTAATAGCCAAGGTAAACAATACTCACTAATAGCCAAGGTAAACAATACTCACTAATAGCCAAGGTAAACAATACTCACTAATATCCAAGGTAAACAATACTCACTAATAGCCAAGGTAAACAATACTCACTAATAGCCAAGGTAAACAATACTCACTAATAGCCAAGGTAAACAATACTCACTAATAGCCAAGGTAAACAATACTCACTAATAGCCAAGGTAAACAATACTCACTAATAGCCAAGGTAAACAATACTCACTAATAGCCAAGGTAAACAATACTCACTAATAGCCAAGTTAAACAATACTCACTAATAGCCAAGGTAAACAATACTCACTAATAGCCAAGGTAAACAATACTCACTAATAGCCAAGGTAAACAATACTCACTAATAGCCAAGGTAAACAATACTCACTAATAGCCAAGGTAAACAATACTCACTAATAGCCAAGGTAAACAATACTCACTAATAGCCAAGGTAAACAATACTCACTAATAGCCAAGGTAAACAATACTCACTAATAGCCAAGGTAAACAATACTCACTAATAGCCAAGGTAAACAATACTCACTAATAGCCAAGGTAAACAATACTCACTAATAGCCAAGTTAAACAATACTCACTAATAGCCAAGGTAAACAATACTCACTAATAGCCAAGGTAAACAATACTCACTAATAGCCAAGGTAAACAATACTCACTAATAGCCAAGGTAAACAATACTTACTAATAGCCAAGGTAAACAATACTCACTAATAGCCAAGGTAAACAATACTCACTAATAGCCAAGGTAAACAATACTCACTAATAGCCAAGGTAAACAATACTCACTAATAGCCAAGGTAAACAATACTCACTAATAGCCAAGGTAAACAATACTCACTAATAGCCAAGGTAAACAATACTCACTAATAGCCAAGGTAAACAATACTCACTAATAGCCAAGTTAAACAATACTCACTAATAGCCAAGGTAAACAATACTCACTAATAGCCAAGGTAAACAATACTCACTAATAGCCAAGGTAAACAATACTCACTACTAGCCAAGGTAAACAATACTCACTAATAGCCAAGGTAAACAATACTCACTAATAGCCAAGGTAAACAATACTCACTAATAGCCAAGGTAAACAATACTCACTAATAGCCAAGGTAAACAATACTCACTAATAGCCAAGGTAAACAATACTCACTAATAGCCAAGGTAAACAATACTCACTAATAGCCAAGGTAAACAATACTCACTAATAGCCAAGGTAAACAATACTCACTAATAGCCAAGGTAAACAATACTCAATAATAGCCAAGGTAAACAATACTCACTAATAGCCAAAGTAAACAATACTCACTAATAGCCAAGTTAAACAATACTCACTAATAGCCAAGGTAAACAATACTCACTAATAGCCAAGGTAAACAATACTCACTAATAGCCAAGGTAAACAATACTCACTAATAGCCAAGGTAAACAATACTCACTAATAGCCAAGGTAAACAATACTCACTAATAGCCAAGGTAAACAATACTCAATAATAGCCAAGGTAAACAATACTCACTAATAGCCAAAGTAAACAATACTCACTAATAGCCAAGTTAAACAATACTCACTAATAGCCAAGGTAAACAATACTCACTAATAGCCAAGGTAAACAATACTCACTAATAGCCAAGGTAAACAATACTCACTAATAGCCAAGGTAAACAATACTCACTAATAGCCAAAGTAAACAATACTCACTAATAGCCAAAGTAAACAATACTCACTAATAGCCAAGGTAAACAATACTCACTAATAGCCAAGGTAAACAATACTCACTAATAGCCAAGGTAAACAATACTCACTAATAGCCAAGTTAAACAATACTCACTAATAGCCAAGGTAAACAATACTCACTAATAGCCAAGGTAAACAATACTCACTAATAGCCAAGGTAAACAATACTCACTAATAGCCAAGGTAAACAATACTCACTAATAGCCAAGGTAAACAATACTCACTAATAGCCAAAGTAAACAATACTCACTAATAGCCAAGGTAAACAATACTCACTAATAGCCAAGGTAAACAATACTTATTAATAGCCAAGGTAAACAATACTCACTAATAGCCAAGGTAAACAATACTCACTAATAGCCAATGTAAACAATACTCACTAATAGCCAAGGTAAACAATACTCACTAATAGCCAAGGTAAACAATACTTACTAATAGCCAAGGTAAACAATACTCACTAATAGCCAAGGTAAACAATACTCACTAATAGCCAAGGTAAACAATACTCACTAATAGCCAAGGTAAACAATACTCACTAATAGCCAAGGTAAACAATACTCACTAATAGCCAAGGTAAACAATACTTACTAATAGCCAAGGTAAACAATACTCACTAATAGCCAAGGTAAACAATACTCACTAATAGCCAAAGTAAACAATACTCACTAATAGCCAAGGTAAACAATACTATCTAATAGCCAAGGTAAACAATACTCACTAATAGCCAAGGTAAACAATACTCACTAATAGCCAAGGTAAACAATACTCACTAATAGCCAAGGTAAACAATACTCACTAATAGCCAAGGTAAACAATACTCACTAATAGCCAAGGTAAACAATACTCACTAATAGCCAAGGTAAACAATACTCACTAATAGCCAAGGTAAACAATACTCACTAATAGCCAAGGTAAACAATACTCACTAATAGCCAAGGTAAACAATACTCACTAATAGCCAAGGTAAACAATACTCACTAATAGCCAAGGTAAACAATACTCACTAATAGCCAAGGTAAACAATACTCACTAATAGCCAAGTTAAACAATACTCACTAATAGCCAAGGTAAACAATACTCACTAATAGCCAAGGTAAACAATACTCACTAATAGCCAAGGTAAACAATACTCACTAATAGCCAAGGTAAACAATACTCACTAATAGCCAAGGTAAACAATACTCACTAATAGCCAAGGTAAACAATACTCACTAATAGCCAAGGTAAACAATACTCACTAATAGCCAAGGTAAACAATACTCACTAATAGCCAAGGTAAACAATACTTATTAATAGCCAAGGTAAACAATACTCACTAATAGCCAAGGTAAACAATACTCACTAATAGCCAAGGTAAACAATACTCACTAATAGCCAAGGTAAACAATACTCACCAATAGCCAAGGTAAACAATACTCACTAATAGCCAAGGTAAACAATACTCACTAATAGTCAAGGTAAACAATACTCACTAATAGCCAAGGTAAACAATACTCACTAATAGCTAAGGTAAACAATACTCACTAATAGCCAAGGTAAACAATACTCACTAACAGCCAAGGTAAATAATACTCACTAATAGCCAAGGTAAACAATACTCACTAATAGCCAAGTTAAACAATACTCACTAATAGCCAAGGTAAACAATACTCACTAATAGCCAAGGTAAACAATACTCAATAATAGCCAATGTAAACAATACTCACTAATAGCCAAGGTAAACAATACTCACTAATAGCCAAGGTAAACAATACTCACTAATAGCCAAGGTAAACAATACTCACTAATAGCCAAGGTAAACAATACTCACTAATAGCCAAGGTAAACAATACTCACTAATAGCCAAGGTAAACAATACTCACTAATAGCCAAGGTAAACAATACTCACTAATAGCCAAGGTAAACAATACTCACTAATAGCCAAGGTAAACAATACTCACTAATAGCCAAGGTAAACAATACTCACTAATAGCCAAGGTAAACAATACTCACTAATAGCCAAGGTAAACAATACTCACTAATAGCCAAGGTAAACAATACTCACTAATAGCCAAGGTAAACAATACTTATTAATAGCCAAGGTAAACAATACTTATTAATAGCCAAGGTAAACAATACTCACTAATAGCCAAGGTAAACAATACTCACTAATAGCCAAGGTAAACAATACTCACTAATAGCCAAGGTAAACAATACTCACTAATAGCCAAGGTAAACAATACTCACTAATAGCCAAGGTAAACAATACTCACTAATAGCCAAGGTAAACAATACTCACTAATAGCCAAGGTAAACAATACTTATTAATAGCCAAGGTAAACAATACTCACTAATAGCCAAGGTAAACAATACTCACTAATAGCCAAGGTAAACAATACTCACTAATAGCCAAGGTAAACAATACTCACTACTAGCCAAGGTAAACAATACTCACTAATAGCCAAGGTAAACAATACTCACTAATAGCCAAGGTAAACAATACTCACTAATAGCCAAGGTAAACAATACTCACTAATAGCCAAGGTAAACAATACTCACTAATAGCCAAGGTAAACAATACTCACTAATAGCCAAGGTAAACAATACTCACTAATAGCCAAAGTAAACAATACTCACTAATAGCCAAGGTAAACAATACTCACTAATAGCCAAGGTAAACAATACTCACTAATAGCCAATGTAAACAATACTCACTAATAGCCAAGGTAAACAATACTCACTAATAGCCAAGGTAAACAATACTTATTAATAGCCAAGGTAAACAATACTTATTAATAGCCAAGGTAAACAATACTCACTAATAGCCAAGGTAAACAATACTCACTAATAGCCAAGGTAAACAATACTCACTAATAGCCAAGGTAAACAATACTCACTAATAGCCAAGGTAAACAATACTCACTAATAGCCAAGGTAAACAATACTCACTAATAGCCAAGGTAAACAATACTTATTAATAGCCAAGGTAAACAATACTCACTAATAGCCAAGGTAAACAATACTCACTAATAGCCAAGGTAAACAATACTCACTAATAGCCAAGGTAAAAAATACTCACTACTAGCCAAGGTAAACAATACTCACTAATAGCCAAGGTAAACAATACTCACTAATAGCCAAGGTAAACAATACTCACTAATAGCCAAGGTAAACAATACTCACTAATAGCCAAGGTAAACAATACTCACTAATAGCCAAGGTAAACAATACTTATTAATAGCCAAGGTAAACAATACTCACTAATAGCCAAGGTAAACAATACTCACTAATAGCCAAGGTAAACAATACTCACTAATAGCCAAGGTAAACAATACTCACTAATAGCCAAGGTAAACAATACTCACTAATAGCCAAGGTAAACAATACTCACTAATAGCCAAGGTAAACAATACTCACTAATAGCCAAGGTAAACAATACTCACTAATAGCCAAGGTAAACAATACTTATTAATAGCCAAGGTAAACAATACTTATTAATAGCCAAGGTAAACAATACTCACTAATAGCCAAGGTAAACAATACTCACTAATAGCCAAGGTAAACAATACTCACTAATAGCCAAGGTAAACAATACTCACTAATAGCCAAGGTAAACAATACTTATTAATAGCCAAGGTAAACAATACTCACTAATAGCCAAGGTAAACAATACTCACTAATAGCCAAGGTAAACAATACTCACTAATAGCCAAGGTAAACAATACTCACTAATAGCCAAGGTAAACAATACTCACTAATAGCCAAGGTAAACAATACTTACTAATAGCCAAGGTAAACAATACTCACTAATAGCCAAGGTAAACAATACTCACTACTAGCCAAGGTAAACAATACTCACTAATAGCCAAGGTAAACAATACTCACTAATAGCCAAGGTAAACAATACTTATTAATAGCCAAGGTAAACAATACTTATTAATAGCCAAGGTAAACAATACTCACTAATAGCCAAGGTAAACAATACTCACTAATAGCCAAGGTAAACAATACTCACTAATAGCCAAGGTAAACAATACTCACTAATAGCCAAGGTAAACAATACTCACTAGTAGCCAAGGTAAACAATACTCACTAATAGCCAAGCTAAACAATACTATCTAATAGCCAAGGTAAACAATACTCACTAATAGCCAAGTTAAACAATACTCACTAATAGCCAAGTTAAACAATACTCACTAATAGCCAAGGTAAACAATACTCACTAATAGCCAAGGTAAACAATACTTATTAATAGCCAAGGTAAACAATACTCACTAATAGCCAAGGTAAACAATACTCACTAATAGCCAAGGTAAACAATACTCACTAATAGCCAAGGTAAATAATACTCACTAATAGCCAAGGTAAACAATACTCACTAATAGCCAAGGTAAACAATACTCACTAATAGCCAAGGTAAACAATACTCACTAATAGCCAAGGTAAACAATACTCACTAATAGCCAAGGTAAACAATACTTATTAATAGCCAAGGTAAACAATACTTATTAATAGCCAAGGTAAACAATACTCACTAATAGCCAAGGTAAACAATACTCACTAATAGCCAAGGTAAACAATACTCACTAATAGCCAAGGTAAACAATACTTATTAATAGCCAAGGTAAACAATACTCACTAATAGCCAAGGTAAACAATACTCACTAATAGCCAAGGTAAACAATACTCACTAATAGCCAAGGTAAACAATACTCACTAATAGCCAAGGTAAACAATACTCACTAATAGCCAATGTAAACAATACTCACTAATAGCCAAGGTAAACAATACTCACTAATAGCCAAGGTAAACAATACTTATTAATAGCCAAGGTAAACAATACTTATTAATAGCCAAGGTAAACAATACTCACTAATAGCCAAGGTAAACAATACTCACTAATAGCCAAGGTAAACAATACTCACTAATAGCCAAGGTAAACAATACTCACTAATAGCCAAGATAAACAATACTTACTAATAGCCAAGGTAAACAATACTCACTAATAGCCAAAGTAAACAATACTCACTAATAGCCAAGGTAAACAATACTCACTAATAGCCAAGGTAAACAATACTCCCTAATAGCCAAGTTAAACAATACTCACTAATAGCCAAGGTAAACAATACTTATTAATAGCCAAGGTAAACAATACTCACTAATAGCCAAGGTAAACAATACTCACTAATAGCCAAGGTAAACAATACTCACTAATAGCCAAGGTAAAAAATACTCACTACTAGCCAAGGTAAACAATACTCACTAATAGCCAAGTTAAACAATACTCACTAATAGCCAAGGTAAACAATACTCACTAATAGCCAAGGTAAACAATACTCACTAATAGCCAAGGTAAACAATACTCACTAATAGCCAAGGTAAACAATACTCACTAATAGCCAAGGTAAACAATACTCACTAATAGCCAAGGTAAACAATACTCACTAATAGCCAAGGTAAACAATACTCACTAATAGCCAAGGTAAACAATACTCACTAATAGCCAAGGTAAACAATACTCACTAATAGCCAAGGTAAACAATACTTATTAATAGCCAAGGTAAACAATACTCACTAATAGCCAAGGTAAACAATACTCACTAATAGCCAAGGTAAACAATACTCACTAATAGCCAAGGTAAAAAATACTCACTACTAGCCAAGGTAAACAATACTCACTAATAGCCAAGTTAAACAATACTCACTAATAGCCAAGGTAAACAATACTCACTAATAGCCAAGGTAAACAATACTCACTAATAGCCAAGGTAAACAATACTCACTAATAGCCAAGGTAAACAATACTCACTAATAGCCAAGGTAAACAATACTCACTAATAGCCAAGGTAAACAATACTCACTAATAGCCAAGGTAAACAATACTCACTAATAGCCAAGGTAAACAATACTCACTAATAGCCAAGGTAAACAATACTCACTAATAGCCAAGGTAAACAATACTTATTAATAGCCAAGGTAAACAATACTTATTAATAGCCAAGGTAAACAATACTTATTAATAGCCAAGGTAAACAATACTCACTAATAGCCAAGGTAAACAATACTCACTAATAGCCAAGGTAAACAATACTCACTAATAGCCAAGGTAAACAATACTTATTAATAGCCAAGGTAAACAATACTCACTAATAGCCAAGGTAAACAATACTCACTAATAGCCAAGGTAAACAATACTCACTAATAGCCAAGGTAAACAATACTCACTAATAGCCAAGGTAAACAATACTCACTAATAGCCAAGGTAAACAATACTCACTAATAGCCAAGGTAAACAATACTTATTAATAGCCAAGGTAAACAATACTCACTAATAGCCAAGGTAAACAATACTCACTAATAGCCAAGGTAAACAATACTCACTAATAGCCAAGGTAAACAATACTCACTAATAGCCAAGGTAAACAATACTCACTACTAGCCAAGGTAAACAATACTCACTAATAGCCAAGGTAAACAATACTCACTAATAGCCAAGGTAAACAATACTCACTAATAGCCAAGGTAAACAATACTTATTAATAGCCAAGGTAAACAATACTCACTAATAGCCAAGGTAAACAATACTCACTAATAGCCAAGGTAAACAATACTCACTAATAGCCAAGGTAAACAATACTTATTAATAGCCAAGGTAAACAATACTCACTAATAGCCAAGGTAAACAATACTCACTAATAGCCAAGGTAAACAATACTCACTAATAGCCAAGGTAAACAATACTCACTAATAGCCAAGGTAAACAATACTCACTAATAGCCAAGGTAAACAATACTCACTAATAGCCAAGGTAAACAATACTTATTAATAGCCAAGGTAAACAATACTTATTAATAGCCAATGTAAACAATACTCACTAATAGCCAAGGTAAACAATACTCACTAATAGCCAAGGTAAACAATACTTATTAATAGCCAAGGTAAACAATACTTATTAATAGCCAATGTAAACAATACTCACTAATAGCCAAGGTAAACAATACTCACTAATAGCCAAGGTAAACAATACTTATTAATAGCCAAGGTAAACAATACTTATTAATAGCCAAGGTAAACAATACTCACTAATAGCCAAGGTAAACAATACTCACTAATAGCCAAGGTAAACAATACTCACTAATAGCCAAGGTAAACAATACTTATTAATAGCCAAGGTAAACAATACTCACTAATAGCCAAGGTAAACAATACTCACTAATAGCCAAGGTAAACAATACTCACTAATAGCCAAGGTAAACAATACTCACTAATAGCCAAGGTAAACAATACTCACTAATAGCCAAGGTAAACAATACTCACTAATAGCCAAGGTAAACAATACTCACTAATAGCCAAGGTAAACAATACTCACTAATAGCCAAGGTAAACAATACTCACTAATAGCCAAGGTAAACAATACTCACTAATAGCCAAGGTAAACAATAATCACTAATAGCCAAGGTAAACAATACTCACTAATAGCCAAGGTAAACAATACTCACTAATAGCCAAGGTAAACAATACTCACTAATAGCCAAGGTAAACAATACTCACTAATAGCCAAGGTAAACAATACTCACTAATAGCCAAGGTAAACAATACTCACTAATAGCCAAGCTAAACAATACTCACTAATAGCCAAGGTAAACAATACTCACTAATAGCCAAAGTAAACAATACTCACTAATAGCCAAGGTAAACAATACTCACTAATAGCCAAGGTAAACAATACTCACTAATAGCCAAGGTAAACAATACTCACTAATAGCCAAGGTAAACAATACTCACTAATAGCCAAGGTAAACAATACTCACTAATAGCCAAGGTAAACAATACTCACTAATAGCCAAGGTAAACAATACTCACTAATAGCCAAGGTAAACAATACTCACTAATAGCCGAGGTAAACAATACTCACTAATAGCCAAGGTAAACAATACTCACTACTAGCCAAGGTAAACAATACTCACTAATAGCCAAGGTAAACAATACTCACTAATAGCCAAGGTAAACAATACTTATTAATAGCCAAGGTAAACAATACTTATTAATAGCCAATGTAAACAATACTCACTAATAGCCAAGGTAAACAATACTCACTAATAGCCAAGGTAAATAATACTTATTAATAGCCAAGGTAAACAATACTTACTAATAGCCAAGGTAAACAATACTTATTAATAGCCAAGGTAAACAATACTTATTAATAGCCAAGGTAAACAATACTTATTAATAGCCAAGGTAAACAATACTTACTAATAGCCAAGGTAAACAATACTCACTAATAGCCAAGGTAAACAATACTCACTAATAGCCAAGGTAAACAATACTCACTAATAGCCAAGGTAAACAATACTCACTAATAGCCAAGGTAAACAATACTCACTAATAGCCAAGGTAAACAATACTCACTAATAGCCAAGGTAAACAATACTCACTAATAGCCAAGGTAAACAATACTTATTAATAGCCAAGGTAAACAATACTTATTAATAGCCAATGTAAACAATACTCACTAATAGCCAAGGTAAACAATACTCACTAATAGCCAAGGTAAATAATACTTATTAATAGCCAAGGTAAACAATACTTACTAATAGCCAAGGTAAACAATACTTATTAATAGCCAAGGTAAACAATACTTATTAATAGCCAAGGTAAACAATACTTATTAATAGCCAAGGTAAACAATACTTATTAATAGCCAAGGTAAACAATACTCACTAATAGCCAAGGTAAACAATACTCACTAATAGCCAAGGTAAACAATACTCACTAATAGCCAAGGTAAACAATACTCACTAATAGCCAAGGTAAACAATACTCAATAATAGCCAAGGTAAACAATACTCACTAATAGCCAAGGTAAACAATACTCACTAATAGCCAAGGTAGACAATACTCAATAATAGCCAAGGTAAACAATACTTACTAATAGCCAAGGTAAACAATACTTATTAATAGCCAAGGTAAACAATACTCACTAATAGCCAAGGTAAACAATACTTATTAATAGCCAAGGTAAACAATACTTACTAATAGCCAAGGTAAACAATACTTATTAATAGCCAAGGTAAACAATACTCACTAATAGCCAAGGTAAACAATACTTACTAATAGCCAAGGTAAACAATACTTATTAATAGCCAAGGTAAACAATACTTATTAATAGCCAAGGTAAACAATACTTACTAATAGCCAAGGTAAACAATACTTATTAATAGCCAAGGTAAACAATACTTACTAATAGCCAAGGTAAACAATACTCACTAATAGCCAAGGTAAACAATACTCACTAATAGCCAAGGTAAACAATACTCACTAATAGCCAAGGTAAACAATACTCACTAATAGCCAAGGTAAACAATACTCACTAATAGCCAAGATAAACAATACTCACTAATAGCCAAGGTAAACAATACTCACTAATAGCCAAGGTAAACAATACTCACTAATAGCCAAGGTAAACAATACTCACTAATAGCCAAGGTAAACAATACTCACTAATAGCCAAGGTAAACAATACTCACTAATAGCCAAGGTAAACAATACTTACTAATAGCCAAGTTAAACAATAATCACTAATAGCCAAGGTAAACAATACTCACTAATAGCCAAGGTAAACAATACTCACTAATAGCCAAGGTAAACAATACTTACTAATAGCCAAGGTAAACAATACTCACTAATAGCCAAGGTAAACAATACTATCTAATAGCCAAGGTAAACAATACTCACTAATAGCCAAGGTAAATAATACTCACTAATAGCCAAGGTAAACAATACTCACTAATAGCCAAGGTAAACAATACTCACTAATAGCCAAGGTAAACAATACTTATTAATAGCCAAGGTAAACAATACTTACTAATAGCCAAGGTAAACAATACTCACTAATAGCCAAGGTAAACAATACTCACTAATAGCCAAGGTAAACAATACTCACTAATAGCCAAGGTAAACAATACTATCTAATAGCCAAGGTAAACAATACTCACTAATAGCCAAGGTAAATAATACTCACTAATAGCCAAGGTAAACAATACTCACTAATAGCCAAGGTAAACAATACTCACTAATAGCCAAGGTAAACAATACTCACTAATAGCCAAGGTAAACAATACTCACTAATAGCCAAGGTAAACAATACTCACTAATAGCCAAGGTAAACAATACTTACTAATAGCCAAGGTAAACAATACTCACTAATAGCCAAGGTAAACAATACTCACTAATAGCCAAGGTAAACACTACTCACTAATAGCCAAGGTAAACAATACTCACTAATAGCCAAGGTAAACAATACTCACTAATAGCCAAGGTAAACAATACTCACTAATAGCCAAGGTAAACAATACTCACTAATAGCCAAGGTAAACAATACTCACTAATAGCCAAGGTAAACAATACTCACTAATAGCCAAGGTAAACAATACTTACTAATAGCCAAGGTAAACAATACTCACTAATAGCCAAGGTAAACAATACTCACTAATAGCCAAGGTAAACAATACTCACTAATAGCCAAGGTAAACAATACTCACTAATAGCCAAGGTAAACAATACTCACTAATAGCCAAGGTAAACACTACTCACTAATAGCCAAGGTAAACAATACTCACTAATAGCCAATGTAAACAATACTCACTAATAGCCAAGGTAAACAATACTCACTAATAGCCAAGGTAAACAATACTCACTAATAGCCAAGGTAAACAATACTCACTAATAGCCAAAGTAAACAATACTCACTAATAGCCAAGGTAAACAATACTCACTAATAGCCAAGGTAAACACTACTCACTAATAGCCAAGGTAAACAATACTCACTAATAGCCAATGTAAACAATACTCACTAATAGCCAAGGTAAACAATACTCACTAATAGCCAAGGTAAACAATACTCACTAATAGCCAAGGTAAACAATACTCACTAATAGCCAAGGTAAACAATACTCACTAATAGCCAAGGTAAACAATACTATCTAATAGCCAAGGTAAACAATACTCACTAATAGCCAAGGTAAACAATACTCACTAATAGCCAAGGTAAACAATACTCACTAATAGCCAAGGTAAACAATACTCACTAATAGCCAAGGTAAACAATACTCACTAATAGCCAAGGTAAACAATACTCACTAATAGCCAAGGTAAACAATACTCACTAATAGCCAAGGTAAACAATACTCACTAATAGCCAAGGTAAACAATACTTATTAATAGCCAAGGTAAACAATACTCACTAATAGCCAAGGTAAACAATACTTATTAATAGCCAAGGTAAACAATACTTACTAATAGCCAAGGTAAACAATACTCACTAATATCCAAGGTAAACAATACTTATTAATAGCCAAGGTAAACAATACTTACTAATAGCCAAGGTAAACAATACTCACTAATAGCCAAGGTAAACAATACTCACTAATAGCCAAGGTAAACAATACTCACTAATAGCCAAGGTAAACAATACTCACTAATAGCCAAGGTAAACAATACTCACTAATAGCCAAGGTAAACAATACTTATTAATAGCCAAGGTAAACAATACTTACTAATAGCCAAGGTAAACAATACTCACTAATAGCCAAGGTAAACAATACTCACTAATAGCCAAGGTAAACAATACTCACTAATAGCCAAGGTAAACAATACTCACTAATAGCCAAGGTAAACAATACTCACTAATAGCCAAGGTAAACAATACTTATTAATAGCCAAGGTAAACAATACTTACTAATAGCCAAGGTAAACAATACTCACTAATAGCCAAGGTAAACAATACTCACTAATAGCCAAGGTAAACAATACTCACTAATAGCCAAGGTAAACAATACTCACTAATAGCCAAGGTAAACAATACTTACTAATAGCCAAGGTAAACAATACTCACTAATAGCCAAGGTAAACAATACTCACTAATAGCCAAGGTAAACAATACTCACTAATAGCCAAGGTAAACAATACTCACTAATAGCCAAGGTAAACAATACTCACTAATAGCCAAGGTAAACAATACTCACTAATAGCCAAGGTAAACAATACTCACTAATAGCCAAGGTAAACAATACTTATTAATAGCCAAGGTAAACAATACTTACTAATAGCCAAGGTAAACAATACTCACTAATAGCCAAGGTAAACAATACTCACTAATAGCCAAGGTAAACAATACTCACTAATAGCCAAGGTAAACAATACTCACTAATAGCCAATGTAAACAATACTCACTAATAGCCAAGGTAAATAATACTCACTAATAGCCAAGGTAAACAATACTCACTAATAGCCAATGTAAACAGTACTCACTAATAGCCAAGGTAAACAATACTCACTAATAGCCAAGGTAAACAATACTCACTAATAGCCAAGGTAAACAATACTCACTAATAGCCAAGGTAAACAATACTCACTAATAGCCAAGGTAAACAATACTCACTAATAGCCAAGGTAAACAATACTCACTAATAGCCAAGGTAAACAATACTCACTAATAGCCAAGGTAAACAATACTCACTAATAGCCAAGGTAAACAATACTCACTAATAGCCAAGGTAAACAATACTCACTAATAGCCAAGGTAAACAATACTCACTAATAGCCAAGGTAAACAATACTCACTAATAGCCAAGGTAAACAATACTCACTAATAGCCAAGGTAAACAATACTCACTAATAGCCAAGGTAAACAATACTCACTACTAGCCAAGGTAAACAATACTCACTAATAGCCAAGGTAAACAATACTCACTAATAGCCAAGGTAAACAATACTCACTAATAGCCAAGGTAAACAATACTCACTAATAGCCAAGGTAAACAATACTCACTAATAGCCAAGGTAAACAATACTCACTAATAGCCAAGTTAAACAATACTCACTAATAGCCAAGGTAAACAATACTCACTACTAGCCAAGGTAAACAATACTCACTAATAGCCAAGGTAAACAATACTCACTAATAGCCAAGGTAAACAATACTCACTAATAGCCAAGGTAAACAATACTCACTACTAGCCAAGGTAAACAATACTCACTAATAGCCAAGGTAAACAATACTCACAAATAGCCAAGGTAAACAATACTCACTAATAGCCAAGGTAAACAATACTCACTAATAGCCAAGTTAAACAATACTCACTAATAGCCAAGGTAAACAATACTCACTACTAGCCAAGGTAAACAATACTCACTAATAGCCAAGGTAAACAATACTCACAAATAGCCAAGGTAAACAATACTCACTAATAGCCAAGGTAAACAATACTCACTAATAGCCAAGGTAAACAATACTCACTAATAGCCAAGGTAAACAATACTCACTAATAGCCAAGGTAAACAATACTCACTAATAGCCAAGGTAAACAATACTCACTAATAGCCAAGGTAAACAATACTCACTAATAGCCAAGGTAAACAATACTCACTAATAGCCAAGGTAAACAATACTCACTAATAGCCAAGGTAAACAATACTCACTAATAGCCAAGGTAAACAATACTCACTAATAGCCAAGGTAAACAATACTCACTAATAACCAAGGTAAACAATACTCACTAATAGCCAAGGTAAACAATACTCACTAATAGCCAAGGTAAACAATACTCAATAATAGCCAAGGTAAACAATACTCACTAATAGCCAAGGTAAACAATACTCACTAATAGCCAATGTAAACAATACTCACTAATAGCCAAGGTAAATAATACTCACTAATAGCCAAGGTAAACAATACTCACTAATAGCCAATGTAAACAGTACTCACTAATAGCCAAGGTAAACAATACTCACTAATAGCCAAGGTAAACAATACTCACTAATAGCCAAGGTAAACAATACTCACTAATAGCCAAGGTAAACAATACTCACTAATAGCCAAGGTAAACAATACTCACTAATAGCCAAGGTAAACAATACTCAATAATAGCCAAGGTAAACAATACTCACTAATAGCCAATGTAAACAATACTCACTAATAGCCAAGGTAAATAATACTCACTAATAGCCAAGGTAAACAATACTCACTAATAGCCAATGTAAACAGTACTCACTAATAGCCAAGGTAAACAATACTCACTAATAGCCAAGGTAAACACTACTCACTAATAGCCAAGGTAAACAATACTCACTAATAGCCAAGGTAAACAATACTCACTAATAGCCAAGTTAAACAATACTCACTAATAGCCAAGGTAAACAATACTCACTAATAGCCAAGGTAAACAATACTATCTAATAGCCAAGGTAAACAATACTCACTAATAGCCAAGGTAAACAATACTCACTAATAGCCAAGTTAAACAATACTCACTAATAGCCAAGGTAAACAATACTCACTAATAGCCAAGGTAAACAATACTATCTAATAGCCAAGGTAAACAATACTCACTAATAGCCAAGGTAAACAATACTCACTAATAGCCAAGTTAAACAATACTCACTAATAGCCAAGGTAAACAATACTCACTAATAGCCAAGGTAAACAATACTATCTAATAGCCAAGGTAAACAATACTCACTAATAGCCAAGGTAAACAATACTCACTAATAGCCAAGGTAAACAATACTCACTAATAGCCAAGTTAAACAATACTCACTAATAGCCAAGGTAAACAATACTCACTAATAGCCAAGGTAAACAATACTATCTAATAGCCAAGGTAAACAATACTCACTAATAGCCAAGGTAAACAATACTCACTAATAGCCAAGGTAAACAATACTATCTAATAGCCAAGGTAAACAATACTTACTAATAGCCAAGGTAAACAATACTTATTAATAGCCAAGGTAAACAATACTCACTAATAGCCAAGGTAAACAATACTCACTAATAGCCAAGGTAAACAATACTATCTAATAGCCAAGGTAAACAATACTCACTAATAGCCAAAGTAAACAATACTCACTAATAGCCAAGGTAAACAATACTCACTAATAGCCAAGGTAAACAATACTCACTAATAGCCAAGGTAAACAATACTCACTAATAGCCAAGTTAAACAATACTCACTAATAGCCAAGGTAAACAATACTCACTAATAGCCAAGGTAAACAATACTTACTAATAGCCAAGGTAAACAATACTCACTAATAGCCAAGGTAAACAATACTCACTAATAGCCAAGGTAAACAATACTCACTAATAGCCAAGGTAAACAATACTCACTAATAGCCAAGGTAAACAATACTCACTAATAGCCAAGGTAAACAATACTCACTAATAGCCAAGGTAAACAATACTCACTAATAGCCAAGGTAAACAATACTCACTAATAGCCAAGGTAAACAATACTCACAAATAGCCAAGGTAAACAATACTCACTAATAGCCAAGGTAAACAATACTCACTAATAGCCAAGGTAAACAATACTCACTAATAGCCAAGGTAAACAATACTCACCAATAGCCAAGGTAAACAATACTCACTAATAGCCAAGGTAAACAATACTCACTAATAGCCAAGGTAAACAATACTCACTAATAGCCAAGGTAAACAATACTCACTAATAGCCAAGGTAAACAATACTCACTAATAGCCAAGGTAAACAATACTCACTAATAGCCAAGGTAAACAATACTCACTAATAGCCAAGGTAAACAATACTCACTAATAGCCAAGGTAAACAATACTCACTAATAGCCAAGGTAAACAATACTCACTAATAGCCAAGGTAAACAATACTCACTAATAGCCAAGGTAAACAATACTCACTAATAGCCAAGGTAAACAATACTCACTAATAGCCAAGGTAAACAATACTCACTAATAGCCAAGTTAAACAATACTCACTAATAGCCAAAGTAAACAATACTCACTAATAGCCAAGGTAAACAATACTCACTAATAGCCAATGTAAACAATACTCACTAATAGCCAAGGTAAACAATACTCACTAATAGCCAAGGTAAACAATACTCACTAATAGCCAAGGTAAACAATACTCACTAATAGCCAAGTTAAACAATACTCACTAATAGCCAAGGTAAACAATACTCACTAATAGCCAAGTTAAACAATACTCACTAATAGCCAAAGTAAACAATACTCACTAATAGCCAAGGTAAACAATACTCACTAATAGCCAAGGTAAACAATACTCACTAATAGCCAAGGTAAACAATACTCATTAATAGCCAAAGTAAACAATACTCACTAATAGCCAATGTAAACAATACTCACTAATAGCCAAGGTAAACAATACTCACTAATAGCCAAGGTAAACAATACTCACTAATAGCCAAGGTAAACAATACTCACTAATAGCCAAGGTAAACAATACTCACTAATAGCCAAGGTAAACAATACTCACTAATAGCCAAGTTAAACAATACTCACTAATAGCCAAGGTAAACAATACTTACTAATAGCCAAGGTAAACAATACTTATTAATAGCCAAGGTAAACAATACTTACTAATAGTCAAGGTAAACAATACTCACTAATAGCCAAGGTAAACAATACTCACTAATAGCCAAGGTAAACAATACTCACTAATAGCCAAGGTAAACAATACTCACTAATAGCCAAGGTAAACAATACTCACTAATAGCCAAGGTAAACAATACTCACTAATAGCCAAGGTAAACAATACTCACTAATAGCCAAGGTAAACAATACTCACTAATAGCCAAGGTAAACAATACTCACTAATAGCCAAGGTAAACAATACTCACTAATAGCCAAGTTAAACAATACTCACTAATAGCCAAGGTAAACAATACTTACTAATAGCCAAGGTAAACAATACTTATTAATAGCCAAGGTAAACAATACTTACTAATAGTCAAGGTAAACAATACTCACTAATAGCCAAGGTAAACAATACTCACTAATAGCCAAGGTAAACAATACTCACTAATAGCCAAGGTAAACAATACTCACTAATAGCCAATGTAAACAATACTCACTAATAGCCAAGGTAAACAATACTCACTAATAGCCAAGGTAAACAATATTCACTAATAGCCAAGGTAAACAATACTCACTAATAGCCAAGGTAAACAATACTCACTAATAGCCAAGGTAAACAATACTCACTAATAGCCAAGGTAAACAATACTCACTAATAGCCAAGGTAAACAATACTCAATAATAGCCAATGTAAACAATACTCACTAATAGCCAATGTAAACAATACTCACTAATAGCCAAGGTAAACAATACTCACTAATAGCCAAGGTAAACAATACTTATTAATAGCCAAGGTAAACAATACTTATTAATAGCCAATGTAAACAATACTCACTAATAGCCAAGGTAAACAATACTCACTAATAGCCAAGGTAAACAATACTCACTAATAGCCAAGGTAAACAATATTCACTAATAGCCAAGGTAAACAATACTCACTAATAGCCAAGGTAAACAATACTCACTAATAGCCAAGGTAAACAATACTCACTAATAGCCAAGGTAAACAATACTCACTAATAGCCAAGGTAAACAATACTCACTAATAGCCAAGGTAAACAATACTCACTAATAGCCAAGGTAAACAATACTCACTAATAGCCAAGGTAAACAATACTCACTAATAGCCAAGGTAAACAATACTCACTAATAGCCAAGGTAAACAATACTTACTAATAGCCAAGGTAAACAATACTCACTAATAGCCAAGGTAAACAATACTCACTAATAGCCAAGGTAAACAATACTTACTAATAGCCAAGGTAAACAATACTTACTAATAGCCAAGGTAAACAATACTTATTAATAGCCAAGGTAAACAATACTTATTAATAGCCAAGGTAAACAATACTCACTAATAGCCAAGGTAAACAATACTCACTAATAGCCAAGG
>OZ038313.1:15050625-15078125 GCA_964035775.1 Osedax frankpressi | reverse complement strand
TGCATTATCATATAATAATTTCGATGTAGGACATACTTTATACGTTGTAAGTCCAACATACAATACATATTTAGTTGGTGTTTTAATTTTAGAAGTTTAAGTATAGTTGTTTTTTAATACTAGCAATAATTTAAAATATACATATAACTTATACACACACACACACATATATATATATATATATATATATATATATATATAAGTGTGTTAAAATTTGTATGTTTTTACGTTTAAAATATAAATAAATGGAAAATCAGTGTGTTCACTATTTATTTGGACACACTAATTATTAATTACAACTTGTAACAATAGATTATTAACTCATTTTCAAACTAATGATATTATAATAATATTAATATAAACACACTAAATATACTAGTTTAATACGTGCATTTTATTTAATTATGTATATTTACTATATATATTTAACTACAGGTATATTTTACCTGTATATAAAATTATCATACATGGGAAAGCCTAAATGTCATAATAGCACTGAAATAGAGAGAACGTTATCGCTGTATTTGAATAAATCGATGGTTCACATCGGGATTCCGACATTCAGCAGGCTCACGTAACATCGCGGAGACAATCGGACGTGTACGGCTGGATGATAACATCGCTGAGCGTCATGGCGGTAAGCGTGTTCGCGTTGGCGTGTGCGTGCGTCGTCTGCTATTGCGGCGAGCGCGACAGGAATCCAGGCACGCCGACTACGCCGGACTTCCCCGACGAGAAGTACACGGGATACCGAGAGGACGAGCTGGGCAAACCGCAGACGGTGACCATCGACAGCGTATCGCTATACGTGGACGAGTGCAGTTCGCTTACTAGCGGGATAGACTGCGATATGCTAACGGACGTGGATAGTAACGGTTGAGGTAACTCTTTCTCGGCTCGCAAATAAACGCTATTTCTTATACAATCTCCGACTGGTAATGAATGACTACAATTATAGTTGCCTCCACTAAATACCTCGCGATACTTTGTAGATTGACGATCCTTGTGGCAGCGTGTCACGATATTATTTTTAAAACGACACAATTGAATTAAGTCTCACTTTAAAGTGGGTACGAAATAATGTATAATTAAAATAAGTCAGCTCAAGTAACTTAAGTAGACCACATTATCTATAAGAACGCTACCACAACGCGAAGAACGGAATAAAGTCACTAGTGATTTTAAATAACAGTAATAGGAAATCCGAGAAAAGAAAAAAACTTGTAAATAAACTTAATACACTAATAAAATAACTTAATACAACTATTGACATTATTATTATTATACCTTTCAATGTTATTTATATATTTATTTATTCACGATAACTGGCCATGTTATTTATAAAATTCATATTGACCCTTCAAAAAGAGGAAATGATTACACAATCGATATGTAAAATGTATTAAATTAATGTATTATTATAGAACGAATAACACGGACCAATTAATCGATATTGGATTGAAGTCTATTGGATTGAAGTCTATTTTTGTAAAATATAAAGCTTTAATTAATAAAGATTGATTTACAACAATGTTAAATTATTAATACAATTTGAAAAGATCATTATTTATTTATACAATTTTATGATAGTTCTTGTTATAGTATAATATATTCATAATATATTCATAATATATTCATAATATATTCATAATATATTCATATCATTTATAATAATTATTCTATGTTAACAATCTTGAAGTATAAAGATGATTTCTATTATTTTTTATTTTTTTTAGATTTTTTCTTTTTCTTTGGGGATAATATTTCTGTCTTTACTTTTTTTGGAGATTTATCTTCATTTTTTTCGTCTTTTACTAGTGATTTATCTTTTTTACTTTTTTTTACTTTTTTACTAATATGTTCATCTGTAGTAGGTTTTTTACATTGTAATTTATATATGATCAAATTTAAAAAGAATTATTCTTGAAATAAATAAATTATCAAGTATAAATAGAGTTCATGCAATTGTCTGAGGTAATATAGATCATTAACTATATAGAAAACGTAATTAATTATAGCATTTCGTTCTAAGGTAATAATCAATAATAACTTGAATGAATTAACTTAAAGTAATTATATTTCACTAATCTAAATTTATAATATTCTTCAATATATTTAAATTTGTGTTCATTTTAATCTTTATTTTGAATTAGAAGAATAGATATTAATTTAGATGTTTGATAATAAATTATAAGATACATATTTATAAAAAATTATAATATATAAATAACTTTTAAAAATATATAGGAAATAGTAAATTATTTATATAAATAATCAAGTCGATTAAATCAAACTAAAATTGTATTGTATATGTGATGGGTAAAGGAAAATGTAGAGGTGACCAAGTAAATATCCATTTTGTGAAAACCTTGTCCGATGCCGAATGTAACAGGTCTCACCTTCAGACCCGTCGGAACTTCGACTAGGTTATAGTGCTCTTGTTTAGTGATCACAGTGGGTTTCATGAACTGAAGACGGTTCACGGTGATTTCACCCTGCAACTGACCGACTTACGGCGATTGTCATATAAGGGCGTAGTGTTCGGAGAAGGTCGGCGGACTTAGGACGTGGATTAAAGCGGGTTGCGATAGGTATTGGGTAGCTTAGAGCGGGTAGGGTATTAAGGCGTGGATATTAGAATATAAAAAGGGTTTTTAGTGACGAGGGGCTCGCAGAGAATTTGGCTGCGTAGAATGTATTGGGGCATTTATGGGTAGGGATGAAAGTGGGTTTGGGTATTTTGGAGTTAGAGTTAAGGTAATTTGAAGTGTAGAGCATGTTTAGCATGTTTAGTGAATGTTACGAAGTTATTTAAAAACCAATACATTGAAATTATATTTACATTTTAATAACCTGCTGTATTATTTTTCATTAAACAATATTCGTTAAACTACAAATAAAAATATAATATTTTATTGTTATATAACATCATGTTTTCACAATTTATATAATTAAATATTTTGATTAAGTATTAAATATATTTCTAAATTCATTATCTATTATATAAATAATATTATCCTAATACAATACTATATGTATATATATAGTCAGACATATTATAATAAATAATTGCAATTAATATTTGCATGATATACATATTGTTCTATAATCAATACTTTACCATACAAAATAACAATGAAATGATCCTAGGTAGACTGTGTTGATTACTTGATTATATAAATTATATTTAAATCGTTTCATTATCATAATAACCATCTGTTTCGTATTATTATAATCCATAATCCATTTATTCTGAAATAATAAAAATATATATTAGAATATAGGACTAAATAAACTTAGTTATACAAAATGATTTCATTTATGATTATTTATTATTATATTATATAATATATTATTATTTATATTTATATTATTATTATATAATAAAATTGAGATTATATTTGCCAGTAGAAAAATTGGGTATCTGCTGTAAAATGTACAATGCACACATTGTATAAAAATATTGTTTTAGTGCCAACATACTGAGTTTAATTTATAAGAATAAATAGTAATTATAATTAATTATAAAAATGTTATTATTATTATTACCAGATTATTATAATACATTAGGGTATACATTAGGGATAATCATAGATAATCTAAAGATAATCATAACAAATTTATGCTTACTTCTTGTTTATATTATATGTATAGACTTATGAAATACATTTAAATCATTATTTAATAACTAATTATTATATAATATATATTATATGATATATATCATAGATTTTTTTGACTCATGAAAAAAATAAAAATTCTTATTTATCATTTATAACTAATATCTTTAAGATTTAATATTATTTGTTGAAAATATAGTTTTGTTATCATTGAAATTGTTCAGTAATTATATTAATTGATTTACATTAATATCATTTATAGTATTATTAATTATTATCTTTAAATATAAAGTTAATCCCTACAAGATAGTGATATAATTGTTTTTCAAAATACTACAATGGGTTTAAAAAATAAAAAATATATAATATTATACAATGCAAAAAATTAGATGACCTGGTTTATTTACTGTCATAATATAATACTCTGAGAATCATGGTAAATTAATATATATATATAAATTTAAATAACATATTAAACATATAATAGAATAATATAACATACCTTTATATTTATATTTCTCCCAGGTGTGACTATTTTCTTATTCAAATATGAGATATCAAACTAATGAATAGATAAATAGTTTAGATAATGGAATAATTTATTAAAAATCAATAATATTCCTATGATATAAATATAATGAATAATGAATTTACATGTTATATTGTCCAGGTACCATCCTACTACACCAACCTACTACACCAACCTACAACACCAACCTACTACACCAACCTACTACACCGTCCTACTACACCATCATACTACACCGACCTACTACACCGACCTACTACACCAACCTACTACACCAACCAACTAAACCAACCTACTACTCCAACCAACTACACCAACCTACTACACCAACCTAATACACCGTCCTACTACACCGACCTATTACACCGACCTACTACACCGTCCTACTACACCAACCTACTACACCAACCTACTACTCCAACCAACTACACCGTCCTACTACACCGACCTACTACACCAACCTACTACACCAACCAACTAAACCAACCTACTACTCCAACCAACTACACCAACCTACTACACCAACCTAATACACCGTCCTACTACACCGACCTATTACACCGACCTACTACACCGTCCTACTACACCAACCTACTACACCAACCTACTACACCAACCTACTACACCAACCTACTACACCAACCAACTACACCAACCAACTACACCAACCTACTACTCCAACCAACTACACCAACCTACTACACCGTCCTACTACGCCGTCCTACTACACCAACCTACTACACCAACCTACTACACCAACCTACTACACCAACCTACTACACCAACCAACTACACCAACCTACTACTCCAACCAACTACACCAACCTACTACACCGTCCTACTACGCCGTCCTACTACACTGTCCTACTACACCGACCTACACCAACCTACTACACTAACCTACTACACCAACCTACTACACCGTCCTACTACGCCGTCCTACTACACTGTCCTACTACACCGACCTACTACACCGTATCATGTTATTTCTAACACCGACTGGCGCACGAATCAGAATCAACTTATCCGTAGGCATTATCTTGACGACGGGTGGACTCGGGGCGATTTCCTCCTCGAGGTTCAATGTTTCGGTCGCAACGAAGCCGTTCATTTTACGCAGTTTACTCGTCGTCGGCTTCGAGGTGCCGTCGATTTCCTCGGCGTCGTCGTCGCTCGACGATAACAGCGAATCGTGGTCGCTATGGCGACGCTTTCTCGCGACCGTCGACGCCGTCGTAACTGCGGACTCGACATCGGGACATTCGATGGGTTGCAATTTCTCTCCGGCGAACAAATCAGCCGTCGGTTGATGTTCGGAGCTTGAATCTTCAGTCTAAACAAATATTTGGATCAACTATTTTTTCTAACGAATTTTTATTTTTCTATGAATATTTCTCTACAATATTTGGATATTATAACATTAATAGATAATCCGTTAGTGGTTATACCTTTTCCTTCTTTATGACTAAGTCGGGTACTTCTTGCTTCTTACTTTTCTTTTTCTTTTTCTTAACCCTGGGAGTTTCAGCTATTGTATCCTTGAAACCGAGTTTCACGGGTGGTAATGCATATTCCAATTCGCTATCAGTAGAATCAACCGGAATAAATGAATTTGTTGATGTTATTGGCGTGGATAAAGATTCTTTCAAATCAAACTCGATTTTTTTCTATTTGGAATGTCAGAATTATATAAATAAAATATAATCAATATTTTTTATATATTCATAAATTTGTAAACATAAATGAAACATGAAGATTTATATAAGTTTTAAGATTTAAATTAAAAACCTTCTTTTGTGATTTAATCTTTTTTGGTGAAAAGATTTCCCCCATTTCTATAAATTTTAGTGAAACAACTTTATATATTATTTTATTTTGATAAAATAAAATATTTTAATCAATATGTTATCAATTGATTTATCATTAGATTAACTTGTCACAATATGCAATGAAAATATTATTTATTAGATTGTAATATTAATAATTGCAAATTTTTTACATTCATATTACATTTCTGAACTACTTTTAAATTATTCCATATTACAAATGTATAAAATAAAAATAAATCATTAAAATTCAATATAGTATATTGATTAATTGTATTTATTTACACTTCCGTAATAAAAACATATTCTTAGGAGTTAAATGATGAGTACAAATTGATATTAAACAGTAACAATAAAATTATAAAATGAAAGTTTGTTGAAAATTAGGAACTAAAGAAATAAAATTAGATTTAAATTTGTGTAAAAAATATGATTAAATATATTAAGGTTTTATAATTTTATATTTATGTTATTCCAGTTATATGGCATAGTCTGTAAAGGGAACTTTCCGTAAACATTTGAGACCTATATGATTATTTATAATTAATATGATTTTAATAAATAATATTAATAAGTTTTATTGTGTAGTAGAACCTGAATCATTAAATTTGTATTTATTAGTAAACTTTATCTTAAACATAACAAATCCACTGACATATTATATAAAGCTTAAGTATAATGTAAATTATAAGTTTAAATATATTATATGTTATAATAAGTTAGAATATATTATATATATTAATATTAAATTATATTTAACTTATTTTTTTTAATTATGATATAAAATAGGTGGAATGTTTGACCAATATTAGAATTATTTGAGATAAACTGTATATTATAAGGCTTAATTTAACTACATAAATAATAATTAATAGATAGATGTATTTTCTTTAATAGATATCAAATATTTGTAAATAATTGATAACTACAATTAAATCAATTTTAAAAATAAAGTATTCACTATCCATGCCTCACTAGTTTGGAACATCCTCTCATCCTATCAATAGATTCCTTCTCGATTTTTAAATACAAACTAGATACATCTTTTCCTACAACCCGATTAACTCTAATTCTACAATGTTATGTTGATCGAATACTTCGGACAAGAAGTTGAATGATAGTTCCTAGACCATTAAGTAATAGGTAATATGATAGACATGCTGGATAGAACAAGATAACCACGAGGATAGACATTTTTGATTGAATTAATAGATGTCTGAATCATAACATGCAATGAAGAAATAAAACAGCTCCAGCTAAACAATGTCAGAAAATAAATGTTGAGCTAAACTTTATATAGTAAAATTTTGACATATATCATGCACGGAACAATATTTATTTTGTCAATCTTTTTTTTACCTCATTCAATATGTCAATTCTAACAAGTTTAATATAATCAATATTCAAAATATCGCTATTATATATATATATATAACTCACAATATATGATAGTATATGGTAATATAAATAAGTACTAGTTTAAAATTTATATGTCAAAATGTAACACTCACTGAAATATATTCGATGAGAGCAAAATAAATAAGTTAAATTAGATGATTAACTTAATAGAATACAAATAATATAAAAAGTCATAACAAATTCAGTATTACATTGCGTTTGGCTGGATGAACATCCCGCCAAACGAAATGTAATACTGAATCGCAATCGAACTATCGATATGGCGATCGTTCGATTGGATTGTATACTCGACTGATATATGTTATCAATTTGTATTTATTCTGAGTGCTCGTTATTACTTATTTTAAAAAATAACACGATATACTATATATAATATGTAGCCTAATTTAAATAGTACAATTAATATTTAAACTATCAATAGCACAATCCGTCTAATTAAATCAATTTAAAATTAGATATCGCTCAAAATATATTTAGTGAAATTTAAATTAGTATGTTTAAATATAGTTACCGTTTTATAAATTATTCTATGCGATTTTCAATATTATAATACAATAAGTATAATCCTCAGTTATAATCCTTTTTAAGGGCTATAATTATAAAATAATAATAATTAATTATATATTTTAACATTGGCTAGATAGGATGTGAAACATGCCACATTGTTTACAAATAATTGTATTGGGCATTGGCTAGATAGGCTGTTAACTGTGCTACATTGTTTACAAATAATGATATGATTTTCTTGTCTTTGTGGTTCATACACACTTCATATGTTTATTAAATATATATATTGCATATATATCAATACAATTTCTACTAGTTACTGATGTATATAAATAAATAAAAGAATGAGGAAAATGCATATTTATTTATATTAAAATTTATCATAAAATCTAGATGTAACGAATTTGATAAAGTTGATACTATAAAAACCAATATGCATGTGCTTACAATATTTCATTAATATACCATTGATTATCAAATTACGAAATATATATATTAAAAGATTAAAAGAGGTATTTTTTTGAACGAGTTTAAATCATTTTTTCAAATCAGAAATATTTTAATATTATATTTGAATACTATTTGTCCTCTTTATAATATAAAAAATTTATAATATAAACATTTAAACTTTATTATATTTGATATATCTATTTTTAAGTTATCATCGATTATAAAATAATTTGATTAAATATATTCAACATTGTATATATCATTGGGTATATATATATATATATATTTCAATTTGTTGCCAATGGTAACATGATAATTTAATTATTTTTAACCCTTTACAAATTTCAATTATGATACCTTTTGGAATTGCGCTATATTTATAAGTATCTTTTAATAAATGATGTTGATCAGTTTTAACTTAATATTCCTTTATAGCTTCTTTATATAATATAAAATCCTCATGGGTTATTTTTTTATTAAAATAGTAAAAAAATAGAAAAAAAAAATAGTAAAATATATTATCTGTATTAATTTATCTATATTATTTATATTATCTGTATTAATTAATCTATTCACTATCTATAATATTTGTATTAATAAACATGTTAGATATTGTCGATATATAGGAATCTAACCCCGCGCTCATATAATGTTTCAAATTTTAATATATAATTCAAATAATTTTATAATTATATATTATAATATTGAATAAACATATATTTGATATGTAATAATTATATTGTATAAACACGATTTACGAATTATTCTATATATAGAGTCTAACAAATATAATACACTAAATATACATTTCCCTTTATTTATATTGTTATGAAATAATGTTGGTAAACTATAGTTTTACTATAGCATATATGCTCAATTTCTAGTTATGGCTAAATTCAAAATATAATTTTAAGTAATATATCATATTAACTATTAATATATCTAATATAGTTAGTTATTTAAAGTTTATTCCGTATATATGGTATGAAAAAATTTTATATTGAAAATAAATATGCATTTTACACATATTTTTATATATACGGTAACTAGTAAAAGTTCTATTGATATCAATGCAATATCTATATTTAATAATCAACAAAATATGAACCACAAAGACAAGAAAATTATAAATATAAAATTATTTGTAAACAATGTAGCATGTTTCACAACCTATCTAGCCAATACCTAAATACAATTATTTGTAAACAATGTAGCATGTTTCACAACCTAATTAGCCAATACCATATATTTTGAAATATTAAATATTCAAAGACTATTTATATATATAACAACACTAGATTATCAATATTCAAGATACTTATTCAAGTAATTTATTACTAATAAACCTGACATGAGAAATATAATTTACTTTTTAAACATTTTTTTGATATAATGAATGGCATTTTGCAGTAGTTTTAAACAGTGCTAAATATAAATATTAGAGTAATAACGCGTTCTTTAGTTTATTAACCAAATAGGTGGTAATACACGTATTTTGTTTATATAAGCCTAATATATTTTTAATTACATATAATTATTCTACAGATACAAGAATAAATAAATAATATTTATATTATATAATAATTTGTAATTATTTACAAAATTATATTTATATTGCAAATTTCAATTAATACTAAAATAATTACGTTAAACAATTTAAACAATTTAAATGCAAAACGTTTAAAACAATGTAATTTGAAGAATAAATAATGATTTTATAACCCTATATATATACTCATATAAGCATATATTAAATCTAAATTAATGTTTTAACGATGATAATATAGGTATTCGATTATTAAAGGACTTTAGATTTAATAATAAATATGAGTGATAATGCATAACTAGAAGGAGTATTTCCATATATATTGTGGATAGAATTACAGATATTTATATACATTACATATAATAAATACACTAATTACTAATCCATATAATTACGAAACCCTTGATATCGTGCTGTGTTGACTAGAGAACATATCATTTACTTTAATTATTTTTAACTGAAAGGACTATATGTTTTTAACTATAATGAATCGTATGTATGTTTATTTTTTCAACAAATATGCAATGGATATTTGGTCACTAATTAGATTGATAAGGAAATATAAAAAGGTAATATATTTTATTTCATATAATACAAAATTAGGAATATATATATTATAAATTTCCAATTGACAAAATGTATTTAACTTTAAACTTTAATAGTTTATTACAATTGATTTTCTAATTGAATTGAGCTTTGAATTTAGTGATTTCCATAATTGTGTTCCAATGTGATGTAGTGCCAGAGATAAATTTATAATTTAATGTCGGGCTAGATACAATAACGAGGATTACACGATAGCGTATGATAAGATACATTGAGTAAGTAATTTGTTTAATTATATAATAAATGTTGATTAGTCGGATGTAAGTATAATATACACTAATTTATTAGTTGCATAATTATTTCTTTTAGAGTAATATATATGTGATAGCTCTCACAATCTATAAATGCTGGGTATACAACAATAGTTATAGCAGCATTGCTAAATCAGTTCATTTAGTTGTTTTGATGGTATAATTAGTATTACAGTTAAGTGGGCAGTTAATTGATAATCAGTAATGAGGAACAGTAGTTATGTAGTGAAAAACAAGTGCATTTAGAAAAATTATTAACATTATGTTATTTTTCTGATTTTATATAAATGATAATTTGCATAGTTTATAATGGCTTTTATGTGACCTATAATATATATATAAATATATATATAATAAATATAAAATACATATCAAATACATATCAGATAACATCGTAATTAAAGGTAGATAGTGCTTGGATTAGGGATGGAACTATTTATTATGCGAGGTAAATATGCAAGACAAGGGAATTTGCACATTGCGATAATTGTTTGTTTGGTAATATTTGAGAAATATTTTGGGGAAATCTTAATAATAGTTAGTTATCTGAATAAATGTTGAAATGGATATTATGGTAATTAAAATAAGTGAATATAGAGAATGTATATAAATTTAAAATAATATGGAGCCTTGAAGTACAACATAATGGATTCATAGTGTGCAATTGCATACTAAATCTTTCAGATTAAATATCAACTATAGTAATTAAATCATGTAATATCACTTGTCCTTATATATAATCCATGGAGTCGTGAGATGGTAATACTAGACCAGAGAGTGTCAAACTCACTAAAAAGGTTAGAATAAATTATGTTTATTCAGTGAATATATTCATTAGATCTTACATATCCTATAGATCCGAAATTATATCCTATATATCCCATAGTTCTAACATTAGATCCTATAGGATATAATGTCGGTATCGTTTAGCATTACTGATACAGTGAACTATACAATGGATACATTTCACTGTTCTTTGAGAAATGAATTATACAGCTATGTAGATTATTTCGAATAAGGAAATGATTAATTTGCCTTTATATCACATTCTAAGCTTTCACTCATGGATATTTATAAAATAAAACGATAGTTAGTAAGTAGATCATGATAGAAGTTTATAATTCGTAAGCATGGAAGTGATTATAGCTAACTTGTTTGTTGAGTAATTATAACTATAGGAAGTAGAACTATTTGACTTTTCACTATTAAAAAATGTGTATAGTAAAAGATTTTGTATGTAAAGGATCTGAAAATAGTATATATAACTTTTGTGGAGAAGTATTCTTAATAGCTGGGACATCAATTGTAATTATATTACTTATACTTAATAGACCATTGGTAAGACTAGTCAATTTAAAATCTGAATTACATTTTGATATTTTCATCGTGAATTTAGATTTTAACGTGATATCATTAACACACAATACTTATAAATCATATTCATTATTATTATTTTTATTATTATTATCATCATTCCTTATTTTATTTTTAAAATTCTATAATACTTTTACAGTACACAATTGCGATGAATTCATAAATATTTTTATAATCTTATCTGTTAGGACTGATTTAGTAGCGGATTGTAGATTAAAATATTATATTATTCTCCATCTGAATATTAATATAACAATTATTTGATTGATGTTATATATAGATACATTTAAATGTCTAAGGATAAAAAACACCATCAAGTAATTATATAATCTTTGATATTTAAGTAAATATTTATTTAATTTAAAAATCTAAAATATTTAATAATTTTATAATGGGGATTGAAACTCATAGGCCTGGAGCCTTTAAACAACAAAATAAAATACATAAAACCGGACGACACCGTAGCAATTCTAAAATAAATAAAGATGCTAAAGGTAACATACATATAAAAAAGTTCACGTTCGTTATGGGCGATAAAATATCATGAAAATTAGTTTCATATATTACATAAAAATATGGGATTACATTTTGAATCTGAACTGGTGACAATATTTTGTAATTAACCCGTTACCATGCGCACTTTGTAGATCTGCGCAGTTTATATTGATACTGGGGTTTATTGATATTTTTAAAGTAAAACCTAAAAGGGTGCTCAGTGAGCACTGCTCACACCTACTCCGTTTTATTTACACAGACAGTAGTTTTATTCGTGAATTTATAAAAAACGTTTCTCGTATGGAAGATTTTTTTTAAATTAGCAAAGCCCTTAAATAAATGCATTGAATTCCTTGCTTTGTATGCATGATTTTAATAAGAATCATAAATTTAATCAAATAATTAAATATATGCTTTTAGTTTTTTTCTTCTGATAAGTATTATTTAATCTTATATACATGAATACATTAATCATGTATCGGTTTATTGTTTATTTTTATTATATAATTGATATACAATTAGTTATTCTTATATACGTGAATATTATTTTGTCTGAGTATATGAAATACGGTAATTCAGTATAAGTATAAAAGCCGACCCGACCCAATATCGAACTATATATCATATTATATTACTTCATATTATTGTATGTGATACATATATCATATATGTATCATATGTATATCATATTTAATATATTATTAATTTGTAAGATACTTTTTTACGTGAATTCACCACAAGCATGGAATACATGCAATCTGCTCTGCTTCCATACTTAAATGAAATACATATATGATATAAGTATGATATACTATAATATAAAGTAATGTCATATCTAGTCAAATATGTGATCCTGTCGGCTCCATAATTGTAGTAAATTCACGAATTTCAAAATAATATTCACTTATATAAGAAAAATTAATTAATATCAAATAAAAATATATAATATATGTAATATACCTACAAATGATATTCACACATATATATAATTAGTGAATAAATATTGTAAATCATATAAAAATCATGTATAAATATCAAGTAATTCTATTCGTTGATTTAAGGGAGTGGCTAATTTTTAAGAATTTCCCCCACAAGTCGTCTTAATCTTTTCGAAAAAACTCACGAAATTTAAAATTTCTATTTTCACTGTTTTTTTTTTAAATGTGAAATGTTTTATTTTCACGTTTCTTAGGGTGCAGTAAAGATAACAATCTAAGTAAAAAATAACGTGAATATACTTGATAAGAGCTGTAGTGCTAATAATCTGAATAAAAATCCAATGCTTAAAATACTTAACTTTAATTGGTCATTTTCAATTGTGCATTAAAAACAAATTTCAATTTTATAAATTGTATTATATATTTTTTCGAATAGGACTCTTCTTATATTTAATATACTCTTAATATATAATGAAATAAGTTCATATATAACTAATACATAATTTCCTCAATGATATTTTATATAACATGATTATCAGGCAATTTTATGTTTTCCTATTATCATTGAGAAGATGATCCTAGATTTTAGCTTATATTGATATCAATTAGTGATTTTCCAAATTTATTTATTTTTCGATATGTGAAATTTGAGTAACTGTTAATCACTAGTTATTCAACCATCTAACATTGCCATTACTAATCTAAAACTATTAAAGAACTGGAAGTTACAATTGCACACTAAATCCATTAAATCCAATATAATGAATTTTGACTAACCTAGCAAAACGGAGTGAGTGCTCTATAAGTACACTTATTCCTTGTGTACTTCCGATAGGTTTAATTATTTAAATAATTTATAAGCATTTAATATTATATACATTTATATATATTTATATTATTAATAATATAACCATTTAATATTATGTTACTATATAAATAGTTTATTTGTATTGTATGTATAAATATTCAAAAAATAACATATAAAAATAAAAATATGTACATTTAAACTACATCATATGAAGTTCAAATAAAATTTGTAATTTTTATTTCATTTATATTTGAAGTTTATAATTATAATATTAGAATATCCTTTAATTTTGAAAATGATAATGATATTAATATATATTATATTTTTATTTTAGTAGTGCTTATTACATATACATGTATGTATATATATCAAATAATTTACATATATATTGTATGTAAATCTTATATTTAATAAGAAAAAGAATTAAAATAAAAAGATTACAATATCAAATAATAATCTTTTTAAAATATATAAATTATATTAAAATTGCATTTATTTGAATTCCTTATATACGGAATACAAATATTGTATTAATTAAATTTTATTTTAATAACTGAACATAATAATATATTAAATTAATAGCATTAGCATGCTATTTTACAATGATTAAATACAGTATTTTTTATCGTAATATTATATTAACTAAGATAAACTATATATAACATTTTATATATACATATTTATATTAATAATTTATTATACAATATACTATGATAACCATGAACAACAATATTTAAATATTAATAACTTGATGCTAGTCGAATAAACTATATATTGTGATTTTACTCCTCACCATATTTACAAATAAATCTATGTTTGGATGAATTCTATTTGTTTCGCATTTAAATATAATTTAAAAAATATTTTATGAAAATGTTAAACCTTTTGAAATATTTTATGTTTAATAATAAATTGTATATAATTCTGACAAATACGAATTTACTTTCAATCCGATGTCATTATCTATGAGATAACGGCAACAAATCCTGGTAGTCTGAATTACTTTATTCTAATTAATAAGATAAGCTGCAACATTCTTTAAAATCATCTAAACTGCCTGTAAGTTTTTACATCTTGGTACCTTAGTTCTCCACTCTTCAACCTGGGAAACCGGTCAAGAAAGTTTTCACTACAAAAATAATTTATAAAAATTAAATCTATTCAGAAATTTCTATAAAATTGTACTATATTATATCTTAAATTATAAATTTTTTAGTTTGTAAAAATATATTGATATTTTTCATTTACTAAAATTGATGGATTTTATAACAAATAGAATAATATCGTTACATATTATTCAGGTAAAATGAGTGCAAAGGACATTATTGGTAAGAGAATGAAGAAACCAATCAATAAACAAGATAGAAGAAATCAGGTTCTATTTATTTGGTGTCGAAATAAACATTTGATCCGCATGAATATTCCCATACTAATTATTTGGCATATCGTCGATAGTTGATCCAATTGCGTAAACAGAAGAGGGCGACGCTCTTGGAGAATAAGAGGGGAGGTAATGGATGTCCTCCAATTCTTACGGTAATTATCCGTAGTTATTATTCCGCGGTCTACGACGTAGATTGCTTATTCCATTGCAAGATTCGATGTCCTTCCACCTACCTCAGACCGTTCTGTCGTTGACCACTGGTACGGACGTTTCCAGAGCTCTGCAACTACTCCGGGATTGCGATGAAAATGCTTATTCGCGTACCAGCGAATCTAATGTACTCAGCATTGCGTTAGTGGGCTTTGCATTTCTTAAATCTCGAGAATTAATTAGTTTTCCGTAGTTCAGTAATAATTAATAATATTATTATTATTTATACATAAATATAATTTTTCTTTCAAAAATAATTATTTTATTATATAAGTAATGTCCAAAACAGATCTCCTAGACTGAAGCAGAGATTTACTTTTGTATCTCCCGAACATGGTGATATGTACTCTAACCTCGATTCTGCTAAGGTTATAATCACTATCTATTAAAATAAGGTTATAATCGATATCTATTAAAACCTCCTAGCTATTTTACATGGTATGTTAATCCAGGTATTAGTGACGCTCATTTTTCTTGCTTTAACGAGTTATGAATTCCGGGTCATTTACAATTTGTTTAAACTAATTAATGCATTATCACAAATATATTGACGCAGTTGGTCACACCGAGTAAAAGTATTTAATCTTTGTCTTATTGACTAAAATACATTTTAGATTCACTCTCACTGTACATAAGTCACTTTGTATTCAGTTCAATCTTTGTGTTCACACATTCAGTTTAATTCAAATCTCGTTCATTTTATAAATATAATTAGATGGGTTTTAATAACTTCTTTATATTCCCAATATCATATAAATTAAAAAACCTTAAACTAGTAAATATTTATTTTTTATGTTATAAGTAAACTTTATAAAACACATTTATAAAAATGTTTTCCCTTTTAGTTTTAATTCGAAATGACGTTTATATTTCCAACAATATTGCATTAATGTTTATATAAATATGATTTCATTTAAGATATAAAAACACCATATATAAATATTTCAGTATGTTTTTTAATGATTCTTGGTCCTTAAATGTTCTTTGATAGAAACTATTGAACATTAAATTAATATTTATTGCTGTGCAAATACAAAATATATTTTGTTTTATTCAAAAGATAAAATAGAATATTAAAAAATATCTCCCGATTATACATATTATAAATAATTTGCATGAATTTAACTCAAATGAATACAACCGCTTCCACTAGGTGGCTGACCGTTTACTCTGTCTTATGAACGCTGATGGTTGCATGGAGTTGTTTGCGGATGAATTCTTGAGTTGCTTGTTCACTCAAGGATTACCAAGTGTTGTTATTGCAATTCAGGTTAGGGTTTCTACTTTTCTCTTATTCAATTAATATTTGTGCATTATTTTTATATATATTTTTATCTGTAATATTCACTTTTAATGTATAAGGGATTGGATAAACTCTCAACAAAAAAGCAAATTGAATGTAAACAGAATCTTCAGAAACTTATTTCTAATAGGTTTTTCTAATTAATATAAGATACGTTATTATAGATATTATACAAAATAAAAATATGATATATAGAAATTAGTAATGTTGAAATATCAGTTACTTTAGATATAATCATATAATATAAAAGTATAAAAAAATATTGATAGTATTTGTTTTGACTATAAAGTTAATTTCCACTTAGAAAAGACGTACATCTTTTATTAATAGTATTAAAATATATGTTTTATCATTACTTATATATTATTAGATTTATTTAATTTAAATTAGAAAATTAATTATTACAACATTAATGACATGAAATAAATAATTCTGTTACCGAATGAATGTAGGATTAATCATATTTCTATTTAATAATAAATGACCAATAGGTTCCCCGATGAAAAGCTACAGACATTAAATACCGCAGCCGATGGTTTGTTGCTGTTGAGGGCTTTGGGAATTAAAAAACAACGACCAATTGGTTTCCGTGACAGAAGAGCTTTTTTAGCTTCGGAGTTATGTACTTTCAAGCCTAACGCAGATCAGGTCACCTTCCCACTCCCTCGCTAACCCACTCCGCCTATATATTTTAATTACTTATATTCCGTTTCTAAATCCAGACACACATCGGGACCCTTTCGGTCACTGGTTACATCAGAGGTCAGTCGTTGTCAGTGAACAGTTTAGTACATTTGCCTGGTCACGGTGATTTCCAGTTATCTCGAATAGATTATGCCAGAGAAACAAATATAATGCCCAATAAGACACGGAATCCTCAAAACCTAAAGGTTACATAACTCCAATCTCTACAGTTTTTTAAGTTATAGTTATTAACCATTAATATATTTATTCTAATTTAAATTATGTATTTATTTTAAACATATACAATTAATTGGTAGTCATTGTAGATATTGTAATATATATGTTATAATGATTGCTATATAATTATGTGTATTAAATATATATATATATATATTAATTACATGTAAATTTAATACATTTTTAAAACAAATAAACATTTTACAGGAAATGGAGGAATCGCAGGTGTTGGAGGTAGCAGATCCGGAATTACAACCCTCCCTGAAGTCCGAGGTGGACATCGATCCTTTAGCTGGTGAACAGACTTGGCCAACTGAAGAGGAGTTAGCACAAGCAGGTAAATAATTACTATTTTACAACATATTCGTATAATATTTAATTTATTGATCTCAGTGTTTTTTGGTGTTCTGAGCGTAACCAGGAATATTGAAAAAGCATTAATGTTTTTTAAGCAATTGCTTATCAAATCTTTTTCCAATTGCAATCATGAGCTTAACTAAAAACTATTTTCTATTTATATATATATGTAAATGTTAAAATAATTGATATACCTAAAATAGTAGAATGTTTAAAAAGAATAGTATAATAACTTGTAGAATTAAATAATACAAATTTACCAATCTAATTTATTCTTAATCACCTCCAAGAAATTAATTTGTAAGTTGTTTAAGGGGAGGTGTAACCTTCGCGGAATTTACATGTAATGGTAAATATGATATTGGACTATAGTTTCGGCCTTTAATTTTTTGGCACTGTTAAATAATGGCTTTACCTTGACTTTTTTTAATCCGGTTTGAAATTTCCTTTCAGATTATACTCAATGAAATAAATAGCCTAAATTAGAAATGATATCAATATTTATTTCTTTAGAATATTAAATTCAGTACTATATTTATTTTTTTAATTTAAAATTTTTCATTTTATCATAGAATAAAAATATATAATTAATAATATAATTTTTCATTGACATTATCTAATAATGTTTGGCCAATATTACTACAATAATCATTACAATCACCAGGAGTAGGATTATGTGATTTCCAATTTTCTCTATTTTAATAATATTTCAGTTTTTTTAATCATTTTTATAAATTATTTGCATTATATCAGCATTATTTGCAATAATCAACTAAATGTGAAATAGTCCATAGAAAATATCCATATTATAGAATTAAATTTCATATAAATATCAAACTTTATAAGTTTGATTAAAGTTAAAGCATATATAAAGATTTAATAGATACTTTATTATAATACTGTATAATTATATTTTTTCAAGACTTATATAATTAACCATAAATATATTTGCAAATTAATGTTTATTAGATTATTTCACATAATTAAAATTATTTAATTAATTTATTTTTATTGAATAATATTATATTATTTACTTTACAAATAAATCATTCTAACAATATAATTTTATTTTATCGATATAGAATAATCTATAAATAATTACCTTTGTACTCTAAATTCTTTATATATTTGTTAATATAATCCTAATAACAAATTCGTGGGATAATCTTAATGTATATTAAAATATTATTGTCATTATCAAATATGATTTATGTATAAATTATTAGAATTTATAGAAAAACTAATATAAAAATTAAAAAAAAATTATGTATGAGCAAAAAATATTTTTCCGTTCTGCAAAAAATTATAATCTTTATATTTTTTTAAAGTCTTTAAAGTCTACACTATTCTAAAAATATAATTATTTTGTTTGTAATTTTGCTTGTTCCCATATGTTATAAAAATCTCTATTTTGATAGTTTATAGATTGATTTAAGCTCTCACTTTTTTATATGATATAAATAATGAATTATATAGTATAATATATAATATATTAACCATTTATTGATATATATTATTATTTTAATTTATGAATTAAAACTCAAAAACGTAATGTTTATTTGGTATTCAATTACCTTGTAACTAATATTTAATAACTAATATTTAACTATTTAAATTAAAATTCAATGATACTATATTTAATTAATATTAATGTGGTTAATATTTGTATTCTTATTCTAATATAAATATGATTAGTATATTTTACATAATTTAGAAATTATAATTAAAAAATAGATTATAGATTTAAAAATGTATAAGTTAAAGTTATTCCTTACATTAATTTTCCAACATTATTAAATATTATTCTTATTTTTCGTTTTAACTTATAATTGCTATTAATAACAATTTTCTACATATACATTAATTTTCTATATATATTTACTAAATAATATGTGAACGATTTAGAATTGGATAACAAACAAGAAAAGAAAATATTAACAAAAAGGGTGCCTAAAGGTACCTCGAATTATCAAGCCGCCTGGATCCTACAATCAGACCAGGAGGTTATTATATTTGTGTGTAAAATAGTAATCAGATTCATTTTTTATATACATTATTTCCATGCATTTATTTGCGACCTTCAAAATCTCTGGCTGTTTACTATTCATACTGGCCATAGTAAAAATTGTATAAATATACAAATGTGTGTAAATTAAGTGCATAATTTACTATCGGATCGTGATTATATAAGCTGTTTGGGTGCGGTTTTAAGTGGAAATTTAGTGACGTTAATACATGATCTTAGCCACTTAAATTTCTAGCACAATATTGTTTATATTTAGTGTTATCTAAATCTTGAATTTTTCTACTATTTTCACAATTTAATAGGATTTATTATTAATGACTGATACAATCGTGATGTTAAATTTATAGATGATTTTGTTTATGTTATAAAATATAACAAAATTTATCATGTGAGGGGGTGTGGGAGGATATCCTTCCCAGGTTTCCTTATTTTGGTACTTATAAAAAATGAGGAAAAAATGTGTCTACTATAAATATATAAACTATGAGATAAAAACCAATTAATAATTTTTTATATAGAAATATAAATATTTTTATGGTCAATGGCTCCAAATTTATTATCCATTGGTTAATAGAATTGTATCGTGAAATATAAATATACTATGAGTAAATATTATTTTACGAAATAATATACATTTTAATTAATATATAATTTAATTAAAAGTAATCATTAAATATTTTATATTATAATATTGTTAATATATTAACAAATATCATTCACAACTTTACTCATTATAAAGTTACAACAAGACTTTACTTGCATTTCTTTGATATCGTATTAGCAAATTATCTTAATTAAAGCTTAGAGAATCATTTTATGTATATACTTTTTTTGACATAATGTAGAAGATTTAAACCAAACATTCATAAACTAATAAAAGCATACAGAATATCATATTCTAGTTAATTTTAAAATATATCAATAACAATAAATCATTTTTAAAAACAAATGCATATTATAACTTATTAATATATGTAATGACTCCAGTCAATGACCATTAGAACATATTTGTATTTATTACTATATTGTATTATATTTATAATGTAAATTATAATGCAATTTATATAGTAAATTATATAATTAACTATATTTGATATTTATATATATAAATATATATTTACACGGTTTGTAGTCATGTTAAATCAGATTCATTCTAAACATTGCATGGTAAATTAGGTGGGTTTAAAAAATAATATATATATGTATATTATATACTTTTAAATTAATATTATTAGATTTGTTCGTTTAAATACAGTATTAGGTTTAATATAAAGATAAAATAATTTAATATTGATAATATTTCTAAAAAATGTTATTTCGTATAATTTAATATTGAATTTTTTATTTATATAATTTATGCTATTTTTGAACATATAATATATATTTTAATTTATAACGTGATTATAAATAATATTAATTATTTTTAATATATTGTTATTGTATGATTATAATACATATATAATCTATACCATCAGTATATATTATATTTATAGAATAAGAAATTTAAATTTGTAAAATATTTTTATTTAAAAAAATTAAACTGAACCAAAATTTAACTGAAATGGTTATAATATTTCATAACAATTGATTATCAACTGATAACTGCATTTATCTAATTATTAATATTCATAAATGCTGTATTGACTCAACAAATACAACTTCTCTCATATTACCTCATTAAGTCAACCAATAAATCAATGTGGTAACAATCATTCGTCTAATAGGAAAATCTTCAGTTTACGTATAAAAAACAATCAATAAATGTTTGCGATTTGTTGCTGGGTTTGCTCTAACTGAATATAAATGAATAAAACTTGCCTCTAGTAAACCATTTCACATCCGTACCCAACAACGTATGCGTATCAATGCATTGCGAAAACATCTCCGGATAATGCAAATTTGCGAGTAATGAGTAAACTGCTGTGCACCTAGACGGCGTGGGCAACGTATCACAATGTCCGCAACGGTCAACGAATCTAGAAATATATAAAGGCAAATAAGTGTTTATTTCGGTTGCGTTACTTCAACCCGGAAACGGCGAAGTAGTTTCCGGGTTGGACTCGAGTAAAAAATATCCTATGCGAGAACAATTCCCGCCGGGCACCGCTTCCTACTTATAGCGGGGTTGCGATGCGCGAGACCCGCTCGTAATCCACTAGGCCGGCCTCCGTTGATTTCGCTGCCGCGCCCACGTCTACGACGGCGGCGGCGGCGGCGTTTCTTGACAACGACTGCGTCAGAATGTTTCGACACCTCGCCGACGACAGTATCGTGCTCGTGGCGGTCTGACAGCGTCGACGACGACGTTGCCGTCGATTGTAACGAGATCCAGACGGACAGCACATTCGTAGTAGACGAGCACGAAACTTTGCACCCAAAAGGCAATAGATGATGAAGTTTGTAGCTGAATTCAATACCACCATCAGATTTGACAACACCAATACCGATATAAACCTAGAATTCATCATATGTTATATATTTTCATACACATTAATTTCTAATATTTAGTTGTAAGAACACATACTTTATATTTATTTATTGCATTGCATAATATCATAATCATTTGTTTTCAATATTAAAATATTTAATGACGATTTCAAAAAAACTATTAACCATTTTGTTTGTATGAAATCTGCATCCGTAGCTTCGGCCACATTGACCGCTAGTGCTGGAGTGGCACACACTACAAAAACAATGACCACAGCTAGTGGGATATTTGTGAGATTCTGTTCAGATCTTTGTTTGGCCTATTTTAGATTTAACTTCTCAATGAATAAGTCAATTTAACTTTGATTTATTTGAATTAAATCAATGTTAATACATTGAATGCATACATACTTATATATATATAAATTTATATATCTTAACTAACGTGTAAACTTTTCCATCGTTCCCTTCCCCTCTTCAAGGCGATTATGACTTTGATATTGAGTAGGGCTAACAACGTTAATGGAATAAACCATAATGTTAGAGCGTACAGTGCTCCAGCATATCCGTATCTGTTGGAATATCAATGAATTCGTTGCAATCAATTCAAAGTTTTCATCGTTCGTTCGTATTTTAGTACCAGTAATTTTGCGCAAATGCGGGCTGCAATTGACATGAAAATCCAATATTGGTCAGTCATTAGCATTAAGGAGATGCACTATCTATTTAATGCAGAGATGTTCTCATATCGATATTCTGGCATATTTAAATCTATGATATTTATGTTTTATCCTACCAATAAATGTGTCAATCATTGCATTAATGGTAATCAATATATGCTGCGTATTTGTGTTATGTAAAACATCTTAATTGATTATAAGCTCGTCTTATATGAGAATTGCTGTTTAAAAGATATTTTTACTTAAACAAATATATTTACATTTAATTATTAATTTACCAACATAATTTGAACTTCTTGATTATTTGCATGTAGTATTTTTATCAAAGATATAAAATAAAAAGTAATAATTCGCTATTTACTTTAACTAAAAATTTTAAGTTCATATTCATTTATAATCTTTATTAAAGTGGTAAATACATTTGGCATGTTATACGTATATATTGTTATACGTATATATTCTATATTAATGAGATTACCATTAAAAGTATAATAAATATATATCTATTAAATGCGGTTGAATATGAATTATTAAATGAACAATTCTCAACTCTCCTCAATATTCTCCTCAATATTTCTTAAATATTAAAGATCATTTTTCACATTGAATAAATATCAAGAAATTCTATTCCATAGATATGAATAAACATAATGTCAACACGGACACACATATGGTAGTAATGTAATGTAACGTAATGTAATTGTATTGGTTTATATAATCAGTTTATATTTTTTTCTGAGCTATACTCATCCATGCATGGTCTTCAAATATCAGATATTATTTATATATACTATTTGTTCAATGTGAGCATTTATTTATAATAGATAATGATATATTATTATAGGATTCACTTCTATAATGTTGATAAAATTAAACTGAATCTTCAACTAAATGAACTTAATATCTTGATGATTTTAATGTTTAATATTTCAGTGATTTATAATTTAATAATATTAAGCTAATAATATCATCTAATATTATTATCATATAATAATATTATCTAAAACAAATATTCCAGTTTAATTAATTTGATTACATTATAATATTATACCAAACCTATAAAGTATTCCATCTGAAAATTGTGTTTTTTCAACCAAACCTTCGACTTGATAATGATATTCATAGTACCGAGGAATGTTGAATATTGTAGCTGATGTCACAATTACAAATATCCAACCTCTTGCCTGGTTACAAATATTTCTATTAGTCTACTGAAATTGTAATTGTTCAAATGCATACTTTATATATACACTAGTATTATCTGTATATTATATTTATATATATATATATATGTAGAATATACATCCTATTTCTCACATAAATAATATTTTAAGTGTAGTGACTCAAATTACATAATATATATATTTTTTTTAAATCTTTAGTTAATTTAATAGTTACAATTCTTACTATATTAAATTACATTGTCTTAAGACACTTTATTTTATCAATAATTTATATAACAATAAAATAAATACTTAAATCATATATGAATAATCGTAATATGCACTATTTTATTTATTGCATTATATTAAAATTTTAAAATAAGTAATTTTTTGTATATTTAATTTTGTAATTTAAAATATATTATTACATAATATGTCCTCCTTATTTTCTGATTTTATCGAATTATTCTAAAATTTATTTTCATCAATTTAAATAATAAATTTGTTAATTAGACAATAATGTATTTATTCTAAAATATAGATACATGAGATATAAAACAATATATCTTTGATAAAAATAGTTCTATAATCATTATATCTAAGAATCATATAAAATTCGACCTCAAATTCTTCTAAGTGAAAACATTATATAAAAGAGTTGCGATATTATTATTATTATTACTGTTAAGAAATATAAATAAAAAATATAATTCTGAAGTATAGATTGTGTAATCAAACATTACCAATGTTACAATATAAATCATAAATATAATATAAATTTATATTACAAATATAATCATATACAATATAAATCACCATAATACTTATACTTATACTTATAATACAAGATAAATAACACATCAGGATAATGGCGATGTTTGAGGATATGATCAGAGGAACAGTTTGCATATAATATATCGTATATAAACATCATATAAATCATATATAACATTATATTATTCTAGGTATATTCTCCCACACTTGAGAGTATTCTTGTTTACACCACATAATGAAATATACATGAAATATACATGAAATGTACATATCAAATTAGTTCATAAAATATTATTTTATTTATACTAATCTTAAAAAATATGTTTTACGTGCTTATTTTATATAATTTTTTATTACAAACTATTTTATTTTACATTTTATATAAGATATAAATTACACATTTTATAGTGAATATTAATATTTCAAATAAATCATTGAAAATGTAATTTAGTTTGATTTAGAATTATTTAAGTAATACTTTCCATGTACATATTTCATAGATAATTAGTTAAATTACATTTTATTTTATATATATTACCTAAATTAAATTGAAATATATAAATATATGCTGGATTAATATAGTATAATATAGTACAAACTTTACTAGTGGTGCATATGCTGGCGGCTTTCAGAGGCGAGCAAATCGCGATGTATCTTTCTATAGACACGAATACGGTCAACCACACCGTTGTCATCTGAGAGGTCATTAGTACCTGGTATGGTGTTCATAGAATGCCCGCTAAGGTTAAATGAGTATATGAACACGTGTAGACATAGATATGTGGACGCATATCTATAGTTATATGGTGACATCGATTTTACCGAACATTGCCAATTACTATTGTTACAGATTCATGGCATGACCTCACCGGCTGCGAATGCTCTGGATATTATGTATATTATATAGCATGTAGATACATAGTCTGAAATGTTTATTGTAATTGATCTAAATTAACATATATAATTTACTCAGTATAACATAATTAGATTTCGTAACGACATGACCACGTAATTACTAATTAATAATGATCTAACACAAGGTTGTTAATTATAAATTAATTCTTAATTCCAAATTATTTATATTTATGTTACCATATAAAATAGTACAAATTAGTATAGTTTATATAATAATTATACTCCGAGGAAGGCGAAAATTACCCACGAATATTTACAACGAATTCATATATTTTTGGTAATTAATCCTCAAAGCGATTCTTCGAATATTCCTAGAGTTATGGTATTGTATATAATATTATCATTAATATTGCTTTTCATTTTTTATTTAGTTATTGTCACTCCCTATACCCTCCAGGGTATTATATCAATATATCTACACAACCGGCGTGCCCGTAATCTAGGCATATATAGCCTTCTTAATCCTAATACCAGATCTCATTATGTTTCTGAGATGATCTTCTGCCGTGATGGGTTTGCACTGTACCCTATACAGTGTACACTATACACTGTACACTATACACTGTACACTATACACTGTACTGTACCAACACACTGTACCCAGTATATAAGTAACTATTACACGTAACTTATGTTATGAATTTTAAGTCATGCTATCCATATATATATATATATACATATATATATATATATATATATATATATATATTATAGACTTCTCGACTTACACTTACTAACCGGCCACAAAATGAACTGAATGTACCCTCGGTGGTCGTAGAGTAGTTTCAGACATCCGGTGTGTGGGTACACGTTCACCAAGGTCATGATGAACAATACGGTAACTAGGAACACAATGTCCGAAGCTGTAACCGCCCTCAACACTAGGAACATTGTACTCTTGTGAAACGCCTGAAGCAATACCACCAGCGACACAGCATTACCTGCAGTTTGCGTGTTAGTGGGTGATTTAG
>OZ038313.1:14977687-15050425 GCA_964035775.1 Osedax frankpressi | reverse complement strand
TCTCCCCCTCTCCTCTCTCACTCCTCCTCCCCCTCCCCCTCTCCCCCCTCTCTCCCTCTCATCTCTCTCCCCTCCCCCTCCCCCTCTCCTCTCTCTCCACATCCCCCTCCCACTCCCTCCCTCTCCCCCTCTCCTCTCTCACTCCTCCTCCCCCTCCCCTCCTCCCCCTCCCCCTCTCTCCCTCTCATCTCTCTCCCCTCCCCCTCCCCCTCTCCTCTCTCTCCCCATCCCCATCCCACTCCCTCCCTCTCCCCCTCTCCTCTCTCACTCCTCCTCCCCCTCCCCCTCTCCCCCCTCTCTCCCTCTCATCTCTCTCCCCTCCCCCTCCCCCTCTCCTCTCTCTCCCCATCCCCATCCCACTCCCTCCCTCTCCCCCTCTCCTCTCTCACTCCTCCTCCCCTCCCCCTCTCCCCCCTCTCTCCCTCTCATCTCTCTCCCCTCCCCCTCCCCCTCTCCTCTCTTTCCCCATCCCCCTCCCACTCCCTCCCTCTCCCCCTCTCCTCTCTCACTCCTCCTCCCCCTCCCCTCCTCCCCCTCCCCCTCTCTCCCTCTCATCTCTCTCCCCTCCCCCTCCCCCTCTCCTCTCTCTCCCCATCCCCCTCCCACTCCCTCCCTCTCCCCCTCTCCTCTCTCACTCCTCCTCCCCCTCCCCCTCTCCCCCCTCCCACCTCCCTCCCTCCCTCCCTTCCTTCCCCTCCCATATAGCAGCAGCAATTATCGTAAAATTATTAAAAATACAGATTTTCATTATTTATTAGGTAAATATATTAGAATATATGCCTTTTACATCCAATGGATCCTACGAAATCATCTGTTATTAAAGTCGCGTATTTCTTCGATAAATAGATATACATAAATAATAGATAAATAGATCATATATAATGAAGTATAATTCTTGGTATTTCGTAGTCTTTGTTTGGAAATAGGAGAATTGACTTCATGCCGACGTGAAAATAGAATTAAAAGCGCATTCCCTTCTCTAATTCCTTATTCATTGTTGTTTTCCAGCTGGTGTACGGCGACAATAAAAACTCGTATTGCAATTATGTCTATCACGTTGCCCCCGGTGAAAGATTTACGTATCGCCTTATTACCACCGCAATACGTTACTACTGTACTACTGTAGTTGGTTAAGGTGGTTAAGGTGGTTAAGGTGGTTAAGGTGGTTAAGGTGGTTAATGTGGTTAAGGTGGTTAAGGTGGTTAAGGTGGTTAAGGTGGTTAATGTGGTTAAGGTGGTTAAGGTGGTTAAGGTGGTTAAGGTGGTTTAGGTGGTTAAGGTGGTTAATGTGGTTAAGGTGGTTAAGGTGGTTAATGTGGTTAAGGTGGTTAAGGTGGTTAAGGTGGTTAAGGTGGTTAAGGTGGTTAATGTGGTTAAGGTGGTTAAGGTGGTTAATGTGGTTAAGGTGGTTAAGGTGGTTAAGGTGGTTAAGGTGGTTTAGGTGGTTAAGGTGGTTAAGGTGGTTAAGGTGGTTAAGGTGGTTAAGGTGGTTAATGTGGTTAAGGTGGTTAAGGTGGTTAAGGTGGTTAAGGTGGTTAAGGTGGTTAAGGTGGTTAAGGTGGTTAAGGTGGTTAAGGTGGTTAAAGTGGGTAAGGTGGTTAAGGTGGTTAAGGTGGTTAAGGTGGTTAAGGTGGTTAAGGTGGGTAAGGTGGGGGTGTCACTCCGGCAATGTCGAGCCATTGTCCCCTACACTACGACGCGTGTGTACGATATAAACACTATAATGGTTTATATAGATTCGCGGGTTGTTTTTATGAAAACCTTTAGTAACTTTAGTTTAATATATTCTTTTGACTCGTGCACACGACACGCGTTACTATAATTCTTAATGAAGTCTGGGCAACTCAAATCTCGTTATCCTCAGATTATATCGGACTGTTTGTTGATATACCTGCCACCTTGTGTTCCGTTATATAACAGATGTTTTTAACACCTGGAACAATATTTTACAATATATTTAATATTTCATAAGTTATTAAATTTACATATTTGTATAACAATGTAATTTCAATAAAATAATATTCTTACTACTAAAACTATTTTGTATAATAAATACAAGTATTGCTTATAGAAATAATCAAATGTGTTATACTTCATCTTTTAATATAAAATCATACTAATGTAAATATATAAATATATATATATATATATGTATATATATATATATACATATATATATATATATATATATATACATATATATATATATATACATTTATATCCAAGAAATAGGTCAGTAATTAGCGATGTATGGTTGGTATTTTCTGAATACAGGATGATTCTTTGGTCCACGTTAAATGTCCCAGTGCGGCCGACACTCGTATGCCTACTGACCACCGGCCACCGACTGCTGACCACCGACTGCTGACCACCTCCACCGCATCCTCATTGATCGTATATCGATCTCTTGACCAGGGCACAGCCGTGCAATACCATGCCTCATCGGCTACCAGTACAGCATTTATTGATAAGTGTAATTACGATGTGGGATGTAATGCTAATACTACTACTTTTGATAATGCTATTGCTACTGCAAATATTATAATTAATATCACTACTATATTAATATTTCGGAATCTTCTCTCGGTTGTAAAATGATGGAAATTGAATAATAAATCCAAATTATTCCAATAAGAAATATATCAATTATTTTGAAATAATAACTCTAGTATTATAATATATACAATTATCATTATTTATAATAATTGTATATTTTGTGAATAGTTAATTGTATATATATATATATATATATTCTGTAACATTAGAATAACAATAAAGTATGATAATTATGAAGTATTTTAATAAGTTATATTTGTTTGTATATATCACCTTTAAAATTAAATAATAACATAAATATAATTAATTATCACTTTAAATATGTTTATAACCAAGTTTATTTACCAAGAAACCAAGATGATGGAACTATTATACAATCTTGTATAATTTTTTTAAATAAAAATAATTTTAATGAAAATAAAATATATTTTCACTTTTATTATATTACAAAAGAAACTAACATTACTTGGATAGCTTCCTGGGTAATTAAAAATTGTGAGAAAAATGTGTATTTTAATTCTAAATATCTAATATAGTAAAATGAAATATGGTAAAAATCATTATTTTTAAAGTATATTATGTTATATATTAGCTTGATAATATTTATATTAAATATTTTCTAAATGTTCTTTTTTTTTGGTAGAATTGTGGATAGCACAAATTATAGATAGCATCAACACCATTTATAATAATATAGGTCATATATTTATAATGTTTATTATATATAATAAAAATATATATTCTTTTTTTTGTTTAAAAGTATGTTTTATATTTTTATTGAAAAATAAATATTTCATTTTTATTTCATTTTTGGTTTAATTAAACCATTCTAATTATTTGATTCCTTTTAAATTATTTTCCTAAAAAACAATCCAGGTGATTTTATTTGTTTAAATTAAGAATTTATTTGATATTATTCAAAATTGTGTATTATAAAAGTATTTATAATATTATATCACTTATTTGCTACAACCTGGAAAATATACATAAACATCTCCTGGATACTTTGGTATCATTTAAATATTCATGTTAACTTTTATATGATTTAGGTTATCATTTCTTTTATTTAAATTATAGTATGATATCAGATAAAAAATACCTGGTATACTAAATAGAGAGATGCAATTTACAAATTAAATAATAATATATTAGTTATAAAAATGTTACTATAATGTTATGAATATATACTCTATTTAGTAGTTCAGTTATACTTATGTATGTAATACAATGTATAACCACATTCCTTATAATCTTAGAATATTTATATTTATGAAATATGTATACCACATAATATTAGCTGTAGTTGTTATATTTAATAGTCCCTGGCATTAACAGTCACCAATCTAATTTGTAACCATTTATTAATAATTAATTATGATGTGTAGTGGTCTGTGTAGTTATTGGTTAATTTAATTTCTACTATTATGGCATAATGAACTATAATATGAATATACCCTGATTTTATACATTATACAGTGTTCTATAAACTATGTTGTACTTATTACATAGGTATGTTTAATATAATTATTCATTATAATTAAATATATACCACATATATTTATATATAAATGAAGTGTTTTAATTATTTAAACCAATGAATATTGTCTTAGATAAAATTCACATGATTATATGCTTTAATAAATTCAAATACAGATATGTACACTATGTAGTTTACATTACTATTCAAATACATATATTTATTTCATTATAATCATTAATATATCAGATTATAATTAGTTAGACTTTAAAAGTTAAAAATATAACAATAAATATTTGTAAATGTATTTTGTAAAGAGTAAACATTGTAGAACATAATAGAATTTTGAAAGCAAAGATGAAAGTCATCTGAAAATCATTATTTATTATTTTAAATACCAGAACAAATATTTTAATACATTTTTTGTTTAATGATTTGTTGTGATAATTTTATTTTTACTGCTAATAAATTGCATACAATATCATTAATATATATTAGTATTTATAATGAATTTATTTATAATATAAAATATTCCATATATAAAAAGGAAGATGATGATGATGAAGATGATGATAGTGATGAGGATGGTGAAATGGAAGGAGTTGATAATGGCATAAGTGAAGAGGAAAGTGATGATGAAGAATATGAAACTGTTAGTTACATAATATTTAAATATACGTAACAGTCTCTATTATGTCTCTATTATGTGGTGTTATTTGTTACTATTTCATATTATTTTAAAAGTAAAAATAAATCAAAAGTATAATTGTTTTATATTATAATCATTATAAAATTGTTTACTAATATTTTTTGTATTATATTAAAATATTATTAATTATCCCTGTGATGTATATTTATAGTGAATAAAAATGTTGAATATTAATTAATTTTATATCTACAAGTATAGAATTTATTTTTATTTGAAAAATTTTATACCAAAATATTAAAATTTAAAGTATATTAAATTTTTAGCTAAAAAAAGTGATGTTAATATTACATAGTTAAATAATATATTTTTTATAAAATAATATTGAATGTTTAAAATAAATATATATGATATTTAATTTTATAATATAATAAAATGTAAATACTAACTATACATTACTTATTCATAATTTACAATTTTAATCATATTTAATATCTTTAGATAAGCATGGCAACTACAGTTGCTGAGGATGCAGAAACGTATGATAATGACTTTGATCCGATTAAAGAAAGGAAAGAGTTAGAATGACAACAAAATTAGAATTATTTCATATATATCACAGTTTATATAATATGCTATTTTAGTCTTGAGGAACTCAGAGAGACTGATGCTAAATTTCCAGATGAAGTTGATACTCCTATTGATATTGAAGCTAGAATTAGATTTCAAAGGTATATTGTTATAAATTAATTTGTAATTATTAATTAATTATTATTTATTAATACATTTTTAATAATACAGATATCGTGGCTTGAAGAGTTTTAGAACATCACCCTGGGATCCAAAAGAAAATCTGCCAATGGATTATTCTAGGATATTTCAATTTGAGAATTTTAAACAAGCAAGAATGTCTGCATTAAATGAAATCAAAAATTTAGAGTCTGGAGCTATGGTTATATATATTTATTAAATTCTTTTATAAAATGATGTATTTTTAATTGCGGCACATTACAAAATAAAGACTACCTCGAGTAATAAATTACATCTAATAATTACAGGTTGGCACATACGTTACGATACACATTATAGACGCCCCAGCGAGCATTGAAATAGAATATCAAAATAAAACTTTGTCAGTGTTTGGTTTACTGAAACATGAACAAAAAATGTCAGTTTTGAATATGTGCATAAGAAGACAAAAAACTGCCGACGAAGAGCCAGAGATTATTAAATCAAAGGAGAGGTAGTAATATTATGATAATTTACAAGGTTTCGTTAATTTCTATGCCAATAACTGATTTCACACGTTTATAGTTTGATTTACCATATTGGTTACAGAAGATTTAGGGCTGCTGCTATATTCTCACAGCACACAAATGCTGACAAACATAAGGTTTGAAATTCAAAACATTGAATTATTAATAAACTAGGTCGATGAAATTCTATTTTAGTTTCTGAACACCAGGTGGAGAGATTCATGCCAGATTCAGGCCCTTTTGTCGCAACCGTATTTGCTCCAATTCTCTATAATCCCGCATCAGTCCTAGTATTTAAAGAAAGAACTAATGGAGAACATTCACTATTGGCTACAGGTTAGTTTGATTTAAATTCAATAATATTAGTATATTTAATCATAATATAATCATATAACAACATTCGCAGGCAGTCTATTGTCAATTAATCCAAATAGGATTATAACAAAGAGAATTGTTTTGAGTGGACATCCATTTAAAATCAATCAGAGAACTGTAACTGTGAGATATATGTTCTTCAGTTGCGGTTAATATACATAATATTACTGTATTAACTACACATTACTAATATTATACTACACGTCGTAGATGATATTAACTGGTTTAAACCAGTTGAATTGAGAACCAAATGGGGACGCAGGGGACATATCAAACAATCTTTAGGTAAATATTCTATTTAAATTGTTATATTTAATATTTATGAAACTTGTGATATAGAATTACAATTTAAATTCTAGGAACGCACGGTCACATGAAATGCCAATTTGATGGACATTTGAAATCGCAAGATACTGTAATGTTGAATTTATACAAAAGGCAATATCCCAAATGGACATACGACCCGAAAGTTAATTTTGAGTATAAAGAATATCAAAAAATTGAACAAATGTTTGAATAAGAAAATTATTTATTTTTTGACCTTTATTTAAATATAAATTGTTACTCTCATAGAATATGTTTAATGATATAATATATTACATTATATTATATACATTATAATATATTCAATTTCCTATGTATATATTACACTGCATGTGTGTATTAATTTATTAATAAATGTAAAAATTAATAACATTCTTCCATTGCATAACAAGAAATATTCTATATCGCAGAATTACATGAAATTTGATATTGCATTTAGTTTTCATTTAGAATCTCTTCATTATTTAAAGACAATTGAGCAAAACCAACTAGCCCTTTAGTATCAGGGATTTCTCTTTGATCACATCCCGAATTCTGAAATTATTAATACATTTATAATATTCTTTACTAAATTGAGACGAAATTTATGATATTTAAATTATTAAAAAAATGACCAGAGCAAATGTGTAATTCATATGTTCATCTGAATCCAATATCTTCTGTAGATTAGCCGCAACTGATATAGTGAGATAATATAGTATCATTAAACGTGTATATGTAGAAATTGAATTTAATATAACAATTATTAGTATAAGCATTTCATATTCACCTACCGACAATCATATCTCTACCATCGATTAAGTTAGCCTCGACTAATTCTCTGGACACGCTATCGGCTGTATCTATTCAAATATGTGTTTACGTTATTTGGTATAAGTTTATGCGGATAGATCGACGATAACTAAATTATTACCTAATCCAGGGGTGAAATCAAATTTAATATCGTTTAACTCTCTTCGATCATTACGTAATCGCAATACCAGATTTATAGATTCTGGAGCCTGTAAAAGATGTTTATTGTTATATAATTGATATCATTCTTATTGTTTTCAATCACAATATAAATATAAAATGTGTGTAAAGTTCATAGAGTTGAATATGTTTAGAATAAACTCAATATAAAATAAATATTATTACAATATGCCGAGTAATTCTTTACTTTAATTGATTCGTTGGTCATTTCTTCCATGGCTGCGATTGAAGGAGGGGCCGAGTTATTAGTAGGTGTGGTTACTACAGATGGGGTAGGCGTTATGTCGGTGGTAGGGTTTAATTCCTTACTATTCTTAACACCCTCCGCGGATGACGATGTCTGTATGTTGGGTTCAATGACATTTGAGATCAATTTTCTACTTCATATATAAATATTATGTATAATACTATTTCATATTTATGTTGTCTCTTCTCTATCTAAGTATAATTGGCGGTACGAGACTTCAAATAGCAATTGTACACTCGATCAGATATCGCAAAACGAATTGAATCCACTTGCGGCGAATCTAACCTCTTTGCTTTCCCTTTTGTGATCCGGTAGCAAGGCGGCCGCAGGGTTCTTGGTTTTCGGTTCCGGTTCGGCGAACACGGTGGCCGCGGTTTCGTCCCTCCTCGAATTCGCGACGGATCGTTCGGCCTTCGGCTGGGGCAGGTCGAGCGGAATGTGTTTCGCGGGTCCTGCGCCCCTGAAACCCTCGCTCCTTTCGCCGCGGTAGTCTTCTTCGTCGTCGTCGGCGTCTTCTCCGTCCGACCAGACCCACGTACCGTCGGCTTGTTTATGTTGTCGGCCGCTACTGCCCGGAGTTCGACGTACCTTCTGCGTTTTCGATGACCCGGTCATGTTGCCGAGCAACGCCTTCTGGAGGTATGACTTATCCTGTGCGTGGAGTGGGGTTGTGGAGTGTGGTTATGGAGTGGGGATGTGGAGTGGGGATAGAGTGAGGTGTTGCCATTGAGAAACTGATTATTAGTGAGGTAAGAAATAATAAATAATATATGCATTACTGAATGTATATAATTCTAATATGATATCTCGTATTTAGTAATACACAATCTTGAAGATTAATATTAGTTTATCAAAAAATTGAGAATTTAGAAATTAGTCACATTCGTATATAAAATATAGTAGTCTAGATGTTAAATATTCAATACATTTATAATTATATATATACAATAATTCAATATATGGTGTAATACAAATTATTATAATTTGAATTTGATTATAATTTTTTAGATTAAAATAAATTGTAACACTTGCAAAGGTACTTGGTCATGTAATACTTAAGATATGTTACAGATGAATAAAGAATCACTTAAGATAGCTAATTAGGAGTTATACAACAATATTCAGAATTAAATTATTGATTGATTATTGTTATTCTTAAGATATAATCAGCAAATTACAGTTATCCAGGTGTGTGTAGGTAAATACACGATTACATTGTCAGAATATGGTAAAAACTTTAGCTTTTTTAAAGAATTCGTGTTTCAATAGTTGTTTTGCAGTGGGTCGCTTCTCAGGCTCTTTTCTCAAACACTCGGCAATGAATCTCCTGAAAGTCTTACTGTGAAACACGTGAAAGTTTACAAATGCCAATAGAGAATATATCTAGAATCCATATTAATATATCCAATGAGACTTTAAATAAACAATATTATTATTATATACGGAGTAAGGATGATCGTAATCCCAAAAAATACCTACCTAAGTTATATGAACCTAATTATAAAATATATATTTATAACAGTAAGAAAACCAAATGTAAATATCAAAATTATGGAAAATAATTCTACCCTTTTTAATAATACTACTTTTGAACAAAACCTTACACATGTATATTTCAATTTTAAATAATATGTTTCTTTAATACAAATTCCATGTTTATGTATAAAATAGTGAACGAATGAGTTGAATATTTTATAAACAATAATTCATTATAATTTTATTTAATTTATGTTAATTTAAAAATACATTTTTTGCATGTTAATTTTTTTTAATTTTTATAAACGTAAATTCTATTTGATTGTTAAAATTCTATTTTTTGAACAATTAATTAAAATTTGTTAATATATTAGATATTGTATAAATATAAATGAAAAACATATTGTATTATATAAAAAGATTTCTAGTAATTTTAATAAGCCAAATAGTTAATATATTGTCCTACACCTCGAGTAAAATCAATAATTATTATTAAATACTTTTCAAAATTAATAATTATTAAATTATATTTAAAATATAAATCCTTTAAAAAAAATAATTCATTACAATACCAGAGAATTTCCTGAAAATTGATATATTAACTATTAAATTATAAAAATATTTTTTTGATAATGATTTTTTATAAATATAATATTAGATCCAATAATATTTCAAATTTCAGAAATGAATATTAATTATAAGTATTTTAGAAATCGATTTATATTATTATATTAAAAATCTGTTGTTTCCTGGTATATTTAATATTTTTATTGAATAGCAAACATTGTCAAAATTAAAAAAATGCCATGTTTTTAATGATGAATTTTATATAAAATTTCATGAATAAAACGCAGAAAAAAGTATTTAAGATCAAACTTAATAAGCAATATGCAAATATTAAATATTTAGTACCTTCATATTTATATCTATGTATAATAATAATTAATAAATAATATGAAATTATAAATATATTTTCGCACACATGGGTAAATTAAATCATACCTGAAACTCTTGAATTGTTCTTTATCATCAGTACCTGATTCTAGAGTTGGAGGTTCATTTTGCAAAGTTAACATTAATACCTGTAAAAAGTTATTCAATTAACAAAAGTTTATTTTAAAATGTAATTTTTTAAAATTGTATCAAATTAAAATCGACTAATATTAGAAATTATACTAAAATTAAATTATAATATTATTGTAGTTTATAAATATATGTGTTTATACAATTAGTATTATGGATATCTGCAATTACAATAGAAACATTGTTTTTTAATTAAATAGAAAAAAAAATCTATAATAAAAATATTTATTAAATAATAAAATAGATAATAATAATTTTAATGTTTGCTCAAATATTGAGAATATATTATTTATAATTCATTTAAATCATAGAATTATTATCATTTAAATTTATAACATAAAAAGTTTATTTACAAAAATTTAAAAAGTTAATGGACCTTAATTTTAAATATTGATGAATTATATTAAGAGGAAATATTAACATATACACTCAATATATTTACCTATGAACTAAATTGTTTATTAATAGATATAGCAGTTTATACAATTTACATATATTATTATATAATAATATAAATTCATATTTGATAAAAATGAAAATATTAGAAATATATATTCCAAATTGAAATATTGAAATATATAAATAATAATACAGAATCTCATATTCAATAATAACAAAATAAATGTTATTAAATTTATCTAAATATTTTAGATCAAATAATTATATTATTATTGATTTCAATCAAGCAAAATCAATATATGTTTTATATTTTACATTCGATGTGTAAATAACTTAGTATGTAAATTAGTGTAAGTGAATACATTACATAACTGAGAGTTTTATAACATTAAAGGCAATCTAATATATAGTCTAGATGAAAAATCAATGGTGTCTGGAGGAAATGAGGAGAGCATAGAGTTGTTTTTGTGGCAAACAGATTATATAATTCAATATAGTTATATAATGGGTGTGAATGATTTTCAGAAGTTATTTGAGAAAGTAAAATGAAGACAATAATAAATAAATATTTAAAATAATTTTTACACAATAATTCGTTATGTTCATTTATAATAAATCAGAAAAATTGAATTTGACCATTACTTAAGATTGTAAAATAAATATACCGAAACCGAATACGACCTACCTTCATAGGTGGGTATTTGTGGTAGGGGGCAGTTCCCGTAGCCAATTCAATCGCTGTAATACCAACACTCCAAATGTCTGCTTTAAAATCATAACCAGTAACCTAGGAAACAGGGGTTAACAGGGATAAGATATAAAAATAGTATATATTTTATGGGGTTTTCTGATAGTTATACATAATTAACGGTTAAGATAGTTTTATATATATATATTTATATATCTATATATATATACACATATATATATAAATAAATAAATTAGGTCATATTTAGGATGTAGGTGTTGCTCTGTAAATTCATTCGAGTTTTAATTCCACCAGATTCCACTCTACACACTACTGAATAGAGTTTTTGAGTGGGGTACACTACTGCTTAAAGTTTAAGAGTGGAGTACACTACTGAATAGAGTTTTTGAGTGGTTTACACTACTGCTTAAAGTTTAAGAGTGGAGTACACTACTGAATAGAGTTTTTTGAGTGGTTTACACTACTGCTTAAAATTTAAGAGTGGAGTACACTACTGAATAGAGTTTTTGAGTGGTTTACACTACTGCTTAAAGTTTAAGAGTGGAGTACACTACTGAATAGAGTTTTTGAGTGGTTTACACTACTGCTTAAAGTTTAAGAGTGGAGTAAACTACTGAATAGAGTTTTTGAGTGGTTTACACTACTGCTTAAAGTTTAAGAGTGGAGTACACTACTGAATAGAGTTTTTGAGTGGGGTATACTACTGCTTTAAGTTTAAGAGTGCAGTACACTACTGAATAGAGTTTGTGAGTTCGGTTTACACTACTGCATAAAGTTTAAGAGTGTAGTACACTACTGAATAGAGTTTTTGAGTGGTTTACACTAGTGCTTAAAGTTTAAGAGTGGAGTACACTACTGAATAGAGTTTATGAGTGGTTTACACTACTGCTTAAAGTTTAAGAGTGGAGTACACTACTGAATAGAGTTTTTGAGTGGTTTACACTACTGCTTAAAGTTTAAGAGTGGAGTACACTACTGAATAGAGTTTAAGAGTGGAGTACACTACTGAATAGAGTTTTTGAGTGGTTTACACTACTGCTTAAAGTTTAAGAGTTGAGTACACTACTGAATAGAGTATTTAAGTAGTGCTTGCGAGTGTTATATCACAATTATACGAAATATCAACATTTCATGTTATTATTTCCATATATTATTTTATAGATGTAAATATATACTTCATTGACAAGTGGTGGGTAGAGTAGTGTTACAGTCACCAATAGTGGCTACTACGGTGTTGAAAGGTAGTGCACTCTTAGTGGGGAGATATACAACTTATTATTGGGAGAAAATATCAATATCAATAAAATATTATAAATTGATAAAATATGTATTCTATATTATGCAATACCTGTTCCATGACCTCGGGGGACATCCAACACGGTGTTCCCACAAACGTATGTCTTACCGTATCGCGTACCTGATGGATATGCGATATGTATTGACGTATATGTAAATCGTGCAAACTAAACATTAAATCCAACGTATACACGCGTATCACGTGAACCAGAAATCATTATTAGTAATTATTATAAACAATGGCCGACGTGGTTATTGTTATTTATTACCGCTAAATGTTGTTCAAAGGAAAGATATATCACTCGCTGTATAGCATCAATGGTGAATAACAACAATGCATATAACAATGCATTCTAAGTTGGTTCTTACTGAAATAAATTAAGAAATGCGATTTTATAAAACTATAAATAAACTTAAGTGTTTTTAAATTGGAACTTATTTTAATGTATATAAAATGATCTATGTTAATTTTTGAATTAATTTCGACATTGTCAGCGAATTTACGATATTTTGTAATGTGAATGTTTAGAATTTATATTCGTAATACGTATTTTTGTACATTAAATATCGGAACAAAATGAGCTGCGAAATTTCCATCGTCGATTTCAATTAGATGTTTAAAAATGAAATTAACGATGAATTATCAGCCGCGCGAATTGTGATACAAGAAATATGTCTTTCGAGACTCTTTGAAGTATAACACTCGTTGCGTCGCAATGATAAATTTGACCGTCCGAAGGTATTACCTAATGTTGTCTACGCGTTGGACATAAACCAACCAAATCTTTTCCCGTTGATAACCACGCAGCCACTCCGAAATCAGCAATTCGCACGGCTCCGTTATCGCTTAGTAAGATATTGCCAGCTTTTATATCTCTGCGATATGAATTAGAGAATAAAATAGTATTGTACAATTAAAAACAAAGGAATGCCGGTTCATTTGTACTATAAACAACAATAATTTACTCAATAATAAAAATACTTATTTATATAAATACCTTTATTAAATACCTTTTATTACAAAGATTACGCATTTTATGAATCATAGTAAAATATGAAATTTTAGTTATAAGGATGCTATTCTTATAATAGATTAATATCTACTATATAATAGATTAATATCTACTATATAATGGATTAATTAACATGATAATGAATACACAATTTTTAAATGAACATCAATCAATTTTAATTACAAATAATTCGTCCAAATAAAACAATAAAAACCTTTATAAGTAGCTTAATTTTAGAAATTAATTTTTAAAATATATATATATATAATATCAAGTTAAATTAGAATATTCTTATATTAATATCAGATATGTTAATATCTATAGCTATAATTATAAATCCATGGAATAATCTCTAATTCTTTATCCAAATAATTTCCCCTGCTACATTTACACAATCTGATGGCCATATCATCCCCAATCTCATCTCAATCCCCACTAGACAACCTGTGGATCTGTCCGTTCATATGGAAGTACTCAAGTCCCTTGAGTACTTCTCGAAGTATCGTCGCAATCGACGACTCGTCGAGAATCCCATTTTTACAGGTTCCAGACTTCAGTCGGGGTTTAATGATGTCGAGTAAAGAACCACCTGGTACGTAAGGGAATTGCTTTCGATGAATTCAAACTTACGCAGAAGATCGAAGATCTAAGATGCATTTTGAGAAAATGTCTCACCGGAATTTTAAATGTTTTTGTTTTTGTTTTAAATGTAATTGTTACTACAAATACTTCAAAAAGTAATCTGATTATAAAACATACACAACATTTTCCTATTGTAGTGGTAATATGATATAGTTATAATACGACGACCTAATATAAATAGTGCCCGAGCAATGCTCCCAAACATTGCGATGAACCCTTACCTAATATACAAACTGGGTCTCTTTTAATAATTTTTACTAGTGTTGACTCTGACTCACTAAGATGTATTATAAATAATAAATACACGCTATTTACATATTAGAGCATAATTTCACCACGATTATTATTGAAATAGATCCACTATCAACATTGGACTACGTCAATTCAATAAGGTATCTTATGACTCATGCGCGGAATACACCACGGAGGGCTAAATGTACTGATCAATAGGATTGTTCTTATCACCCGATGACTCACTATTTAGTTTCACTCATCAGCTGGTGTCTGTGTAATAGAATTGCGTGTAATCTGCAAGGCTCGGATCTTGTAATTCGTTAATTAGTTAGCGAATGCCCTTGTGTTGTTATAAGAAGTAAACGGTTGTTGAAAGTAGGTATAGCATGTATGATATTATACAAATTATGACACATAATCAATAGAATATTATATAATAATATGCAATCAATACAATAAACACCTATGTATATATAGTTACAAGATATGTGGTAATATATAACATTTCATGTGTATGTGATATAATATAATGATCTACTAAACTCACTAGCCAACCAACTGGCGACTTACCTATGTAAACACTCACCCACCCACTCACCCACTCACTCACTCACTCACTCACTCACTCACTCACTCACTCACTCACTCACTCACCCACTCACCCACTCACTCACTCACTCACTCACTCACTCACTCACTCACTCACTCACTCACTCACTCACTCACTCACTCACTCACTCACTCACTCACTCACTCACTCACTCACTCACTCACTCACTCACTCACTCACTCACTCACTCACCCACCAACCCACCCACCCAATCACCTACTCACTCACTCACTCACCCACTCACTCACTCACTCACCCACTCACTCACTCACTCACTCACTCACTCACTCACCCACCCATTCACTGACTCATTCACTCACTCACTCACTCACTCACTCACTCACTCACTCACTCACTCACTCACTCACTCACTCACTCACTCACCCACCAACCCACCCACCCACCAACCCACCCACCCAATCACCTACTCACTCACTCACTCACCCACTCACCCACTCACCCACTCACTCACTCACTCACTCACTCATTCACCCACCCACCCACTCACTTACTCACTCACTCACTCACTCACTCACTCACTCACTCACTCACTCACTCACTCACTCACTCACTCACTCACCCACCCACCAACCCACCCACCCACTCACTCACCCACCCACCCACCCACCCACTAATTCACTCACTCACTCACTCACTCACTCACTCACTCACTCACTCACTCACTCACTCACTCACTCACTCACTCACTCACTCACTCACCCACCCACCCACTCATTCACTCACTCACTCACTCACCCACTCACCCACTCACTCACTCACTCATCCACCCACCCACCCACTTACTCACTCACTCACTCACTCACTCACTCACTCACTCACCCACCAACCCACCCACTCACTCACTCACTCACCCACCCACCCACCCACTAATTCACTCACTCACTCACTCACTTACTCACTAATTCGCTCATTAATTTACTCACTCACTCACTCACACACTCACTCACACACCCACCCACTCACTCACTCACATTATACAGAAAAAAACTTAAATTTCTAAGCTTTAAACACAGATCCATATACAAAATTCTAACAATAATACATACAGCACTGAAAACTGATATCCCTAAATATATGAGCGACTCAATTAAACTAAAACTGAAAAGCAATCTAAGGTCATTCAATAAAAAACTGCTTAAACAAGACATAACAAACAATTCTCCAAAACTTTGGAATAAACTACCCATAACTGTTACCAATGAAAATAATACAAATACTTTTAAAAGCAAACTTCACAAATACTTACTTGGTCTAGACTGATATAACCTGACGCACCCTTATAATATTCCTACTGCTACAGAATTATCAAATTGATTTACACTGTACTTTTACCTAATACAATACCCATTACTCAAAAACCAATACTCAACTACTTTATTTTCTACAGCCTAAATTACTTTCCACTTTTACTACTTACTTCTTACCAACCTCACTACCATATTTACCTCCTTTACACGTACATTTATATCTGACTTATTTTCTCTATATACTGTCCCCTATACAGTTTTCCCATATACACAATGTGCATTGCATACTTCCCTCACATGCAATTCCCTCTCACGTGACTTCCTTACACGTATTACCACAATTATTACCTCGATTTTATTTATTTTGAAAAACGTATTTACTATATTAATTGTGTTATATTTCGTTAATAATACTTACACTCACCTTCGAACAATGTAAAAATTGGATTTTCGTGAATAAACATATACACACACACACACACACACTCACTCATTCACTTGCTCATTCACTAATTCGCTCATTCATTCACTCACTCACTCACTCACTCACTCACTCACTCACTCACTCACACACTCACTCACTCACTCACTCACTCACTCACTCACTCACCAACTCATTCACTTACTCTCTCACTCACACATATTAAAATTGCAAATAAAGACAAACCCATTAATACAACTATAACTACATTAGATTTAATATTTGAATCTGACTTAACCTTCGATAAGTATAATTTCATCAATAACTAAGCAATGTAATTATAAAATATTTAAAATAAAACAAATTAAACACATTCTCAACCCTACATCACTCAAAATTCTCACATCTGCCTTCATTCTATCTAAACTTGACTACTGCAACTCACTTTTAATTAATATACCTAAAATACAAGAAAAACGACTTAACAAAATTATTAACCATACTTGCAGACTTATTTACAAACTCCCTAAACGAACACACATCACATTATACAGAAAAAAACTTAAATTTCTAACCTTCAAACACAGATCCATGTACAAAACTCTAACAATAATACATACTGCACTGAAAACTGATATCCCTAAATATATGAGTGACTCAATTAAATTAAAACTGAAAAATAATCTAAGATCATCAAAAAACTGCTTAAACAAGATATAACAAACAATTTTCCACAACTTTGGGATAAACTACCCATAAATGTTACCAATGATAATAATACAAATACATTTAAAAGCAAACTTCACAAATACTTACTTGGTCTAGACTGATATAACCTGACATTCTCTTATAATATTCCTACTGCTACTGAATTATCAAAATGACTTATACTCTACTTTTATCTAATACTATATATATTACTCAACTACAAATACGCCACTACTTTATTTCTACAACCTATATTACTTTTACTACTTACTTCTTACCAACCTTACTACTACTCTTCACCTCCCTTACTCTGACATATTTTCTCTACACACTATCCACTATACATTTCTCCCATATACACAATGTGCATTGCATACCTCCCTCACATGCATTTCCCTCTCACGCAACTTCCTTACACATATTACCAAAATTATTACCTCGATTATTTAGTTATTTTTAAAAACGTATTATTTACTATATTAATTTTGTTATATTTCATTAATAATACTTACACTCACCTTCGAACAATGTAAAAATTGGAATTTCTTGAATAAACATATACACACAAACACACACACACACACACTCAACCACTCACACACACTCAACCACTCACTCCAATCATCCACTCACACGCTCACTCAATTACTCACTCACTCACTAATTCACTAATTCACTCATTCATTAACTCACTAATTCACTGACTCACCGACTCACTGACTGACTCATTCACTCACTCACCAACAAACCTATACAATAAACTAAACATTCACATGCTGCATGAGAGTTATAATTAATAGCATTAATGTTATGATAAATTTAATTGAATTATGATAAAATTAATGAACTGATATAAACTATGAAATAATTTAATATCAATATTATTTATAACATAAAGTACTTCAACAATTGTAAATGACACTTGAATCATATTTAATACATGAAATATTGAAACAATGAGCTATTAATAGTTTTCTATAACTATAATAATCATCAGATAATAATTAATAAAGCATATTATTTCATAATATTAAATATGTCACAGATATTTATCTAAATATTATTTTGAAGTTAAGCATTAAAATATTAGTTAAACATTATTAGTTAAACATTATTAGTTAAATATTATTAGTTAAACATTATTAGTTAAATATTATTAGTTAAATATTATTAGTTAAACATTATTAGTTAAATATTATTAGTTAAACATTATTAGTTAAACATTATTAGTTAAACATTATTAGTTAAACATTATTAGTTAAACATTATTAGTTAAACATTATTAGTTAAACATTATTAGTTAAACATTATTAGTTAAACATTATTAGTTAAACATTATTAGTTAAACATTATTAATTAAACATTATGGGATAAACGGAATGTTTCAAGCGTTGTCATTAGCACCATACAGACTATTGTAGGGCAGAACCAGAACTAGAATCTAGAACTAATAAAATAGCTAGTCGGAATTACATTTCATGATTGATAGTTGTTTTACTATCCGACCATTGTAAATTATCCTTTTTATTTATATTATACACATTCACACCTATAAATAATAATTATATCGTGGCATCGGTAATTATATTAATGGCCGTCAATCTAGTTACGGTACTCCGACCTAACAACTACACGACCTCTGGCTACAAACCTGCACATAACTTCATGACCACCCATAATTCCTCCCTGACTACGAACGACGTGTAATAGCTGACCACGTTGTCATGGTTACACTGGCTCATCGCTTGTATCTCTTTCTGCAATTCAAAGCATAATTATAAACGTTCAATTCGTTATCGTAATAAAAGCAGAAATAAAGAATTATAACCAGATTAAATAAATTCGCATTGCAAATTATATAAAATACATGAGTTAACATCAATATTAATATTTAATACAGTCGCCTACGAGATGTTTGGAAAGATATGAATTCTGGGGGGATGAGTCATCGCCGCGGTGATTCATCGATGAGTCACCGCCTCGGTGATTCATCGATGAGTCACCGCCTCGGTGAGAGTAGTCGGGGCAAATCGCCAGGGGAGCGGGGGCTATTCGGGGGCGGAGAAACCAGTAATTCTTCGACGGTGGTGTTGCATTTCTCGAGGTTGATACGCTTCACTGCACAATCCTCTCGACGCGGTACGCAGTAGGCCTTCTGAACTGCGGCCGTGGCTCCGGCTCCTGAAGAGGTTAAAAGGTCGCTGGATTAGAGTTTCATTAAACAATAGGCATATATCAGGAGCCTGTGTATCTGATTTAGTTATCGAATGTATTCGTTTAAAGGTAATCACGAGTATTATGATTAATAACATTTAATAGAGGTATGAACACTTATCAGTGTAGATGTAGAAGGAGGATGTATGAAATGCTCGAGATAAGGGAATATCAAATAATCACAGCTTATAAATAACTTAAGTTATGGAATCTCTATATACTTGTTAAATGTCTGCATTTTAGCAGTATATTGTTCTATATAAATATTGAGTTAATAATAGTACTGTATATTAAAGAAAAATAGAAATAACTCTTATTTTAAATGTATTTTATCTATGCAATGAAATGAAAAACGATTTTTAAATAATTTCACGGAAATGTTTATTTATTTAAACTAAAAAATATCTGAAAAAAGTATTTATATAATAAAAATAAGTTTCATATAATAACTTGATATCTTCTTAATTAATGAATATATTATATACATTTGTATGTAATATGTAATACATTATTATGGCTGGGTTTATTAAAAATCAAATTATCTGCACTATAATTAAATAAAGCATTATATAAACATCCTTAGAAACTACAAAATACTAAAATAAAACAAAATGAAAAAATTTATATAAAGAATATTATGCAATATATATATATATATATATATATATATATATATATATATATATATATATATATATACATATATATATACATATATATATTATTACTAACGAAGAACTATATATTTATCAATATGTTTATCATTTGATAAAACAAAATTGTATTACTTCCAAAAATGTAAATCTAGCTGTGACTATGAATAAATATGAAATTATAGTAAATATTCAAATATACATATTATATGATTTTCTAAATATTAAATAAATAATAGGAACAATAAATCCATTTATAAGTTCAAGTTAATTGAATAGGCATTCTCTGTTAGGACCTGTCTATTGAAAGCTTTTAGAACCGTGGAAAGTGTATTTGAATTAGTGAAATAATCAAAAAGTACGATTTAATGAATAAATCAAGCATTGCAAAATGCATCAGTTTGAAATCTATAGAAGTACCACCAACGCAATTGCAAATACTAAGGAACAATACATAGTGGTCACTATACATATTACAACAATGGAATCATTATTTCACCTAAGGGTTAAATAGAATATCACTCGACCACAGAATGAATGGAACATAGGTCAATTGAGTAGAATTGTGATGTATTTACATTACTGAAATGTACATTAAATTATCTGCAATATTTTAATAATATTTATAATGAAAATATGAAAATCTATGAACCAAAATCAAGTAAACAATGTATATCTTGGCAATATCAGTAATTTATTGAGTAAAGAGTTGTTTTTAGCTCAGAATACTGATAAACAAATTTATAGTATTAAGTGCAAATATAGAAATCGTTATAAAATTATTTTCTCGTTAAAATCATAAGACTGTAAATTTAAAGATATATAATCATTTGTTGACTGCCATTTGTTGACCGACGAATTAAAGTTGTTTAAATTATTAGTTTGAAATTGAATATTCTACCAGAAAAAAACATATATAAATTGAAATCTAATATATTCTATACATTCACTTCTATATAAATCTATATATTCACATATACATGATAGCATATCAACATATCAATCTATAAAAATCAGTGATTTCAAATAACACTGTATAACCAAATGTAGTCTTGCTAATGGTTTTCTATGAATTAGGCTCGCATTAGTTAATTATATAAGTGAGATTATATAAAAGGTAATAGATATATATGGAGAATGTATTTTTAAATATTTAGAATCGAGAGAATCAATATTATAAACCAAATTCCTAAAATTCCTTTAGAAAAAATATATTTATATGGATATATGTATTATCCTTTGAGATTAATAATTAATTGTATTTATAGTTTCCTTGGAATTTTACAAATTTATTTATAATTAACTATATGACATATATTATAACATAAATATTAAAATATGATATATACTATACAAACCATAATTTGCATAGTATAAAACATTATTATATCAAAAATACAAGTTATATATTGTATATTTTTAAAAAATATAACATTATAAACTGTCAATTTTAAAATATAAATTTTTTTAACATATATATAATAGAAATGGTTTATGGTTTAAAATATATAATTATACATATATAAATTTATAAATTAGGGTTATTATCTTCAACAAAAATGTATATGTTTAATTATCACTAATTAAAATGTAAATTTATAATTTTAATATATACATAATACCATTAATCAATATCAATTATTATAGTATAAAACATTATTTACTATATATTTACTATGTATTATTAATATATATGTAATCAGTTAATATTATAATATATATTATATAATATACAAAACAAATTAATTATTGGTATTATAAATAAGATATATCTTATAAATGTATCATAGAAAATAGTCAATTTTAAAAAATTAATATTATAATTTAGATTAAATTAGAAGTGTATATTCATTTGCATTTTGAAATATAATATATTATATCTAAAGATAATCACCATAAAATCATGTTGAAATTCAAATAATAATTCAAATTAATAAATATAATGTTGTATAATCTTTTAAAATAATAATTTAAACTAAAATAATCTTATATATTATATAAATGTCAGACTATAATGGAGTTACATATAATCTATTTTTATATTTAAAACTTATATATTAATAATTAAGTTAATATTGTATCATCGTATTTAACTGATTTTGTACCTTATAATATATATTATATATTTGAAAAATCGTTATTATATAATTAGTTTTTGAATTATTTATTATTATTCACCAATAGGTCATTATAATAAAAACTAAACTATATTCTATTAGTAGCATTAAATAACTTGAATTATAAATATAAACACAATTTAAAATATATTAGAATTAAATTGTTTAAAATATATTTAAAATAATTGAATAGTATAATATATAACTTATTCTATATTACAAACCTATGACCTCTAATAATTCGTAGTCTTCTTTCTTATTAGGCCAAGTATCTTTAGTTGCTTGATTAGTCGAAGCCATGTTTAACAGTAGTTACAACTATGATTTGTGTTTCAAAAATATAATATTTATAAGATAAAATTTAATTGTACTGCTTGTATAAGTGAACATATGTTAGCTTAGAGTGTGTATTTTTAGATAATCAATTTAAATAAATTGCAATGCTTTAAATGCTTTTATTCGATAGACTATTAGGAATATTTACAAATTTAAAACTATAAATGGAAAAATGTCAAATATAAAATTCAAATGCACAGATTAAAAAGTAATAGGTCTTTGGTAAATAATCAATTAGGTAAAACTAATTTACAGCAGTAAATTTAATTATTCTATATTTATAACTAAATTTAGAAGATAAATATATGTTTAAAAGAAAATTAATATATTAAATAGTATATTATTTACTATCTATTTAGTAATACTCTTTTTTTGATATATTTCTAACGTATTTATATTTCTAACATTTTTAACTGTATCAAATATATTAAATAAAAAAAGTAGCATAGACTTATTACGTTATTCGTCGTGAAACAAATAGTAGCGATCATTATCGATACAGAAAACATTATTATAGTTATATTTTCTTAATTATAATGTATACTAAATATTATTTATAAATTATGATCGAGAATCTAATATAATTAAAAATTATAATAAATTATTTTCGTATGAATAGTGCAGAGTATCATTAAGATTTTAGCCAACAAATATATATAAATTAATAGAACATACACAATATGTCCCCTAAATTATAACCGTATATTGATTCATAAAAAAGGGTTAAATACAATATTATTATTTAAATCACTACGTATAATGTGATTTAACGTAAACTTCAATATTCTAAAGGGTAAATCGTATTTCATTCTTCACTATTATGTAATCTTGCTTTTAATATTTAATTCAGAAGTACTATTTATAATATAGGAAAATAATTATTATGGATTACTTCCGAAAAATAGTAATTAAAATGTAAATAAATAAATAACTAAATAAATATTCTTTTAATTCAAATTCTATGTTCTATTAGATAATTCATGATATAAATTAATTAACTAACAATAGTATATAAGCTAAATACAACATGAGTTAGTTATTCAGTAATATTCTAGTACAATATCATAGTTGATTTTAATTTTGGCATGATTTAGAAATTTATTTTAATTACAAAGTAAGGAATCAAAATTGTGTTAAATTTATTTTAGATTTATTATTATTAATTTATAGTATAATTTTCAAACTATGCTTGCCAAAAATTAAACCATGTAGGTTCTATACGTATCGCAAATTCGCGTATAAAATCACTTTAAAATTATTATAATATTTTAAATATAATATGCATATTAATTATATATGTATCAAATACAATACTATGAAGTCATATCACAACGTATATAATGAGATACGCAAACGTGTATCCTATGATGAATTAACGTTGTTCATATATTAAAACTAACAAATAACATTTATATATAAGAATAATTAATTACTTATCAATAAAAATCTATAAATATATAATTAAAATACTTTTATGTTTTATAATAGTATTTTATAGCTTTATTAGGATAATTATTTATATTAAAATCATGCATAAAAATCAAAAAATTATATTCAGTGATTTTGGGAGTGGCTAATTTTTTACAAATTTTCACCTGGTCATCTTCAATATGTGATCTCGGATTTTAAATTAAAATTAATATAAATAGTTACCACGGAATGGACGTTACTAATGACCAAATTGAATGAGCGTCAGTTATGATTATTGAATATTGTTTGTATGAATAACGATTTGAACAGTCGGAGTTTGTTTTTAAATTACATAATACCCAACTGATTAAAAGTAATAAATGTGATTCCAATTTAGAACATCTTCTGATATATTCATGAGTTCCTATTGTACATTACTGAATAGTTTGATAATTAATAAGTGATTTATAAATTTAAGAATGTTAATTTATATAATCATCATTCTAAATTTATATATAAATTTATAAATCATTAATTTATACAGAATATTTATACAGAAACTTTTCTTTAGTAAAAAAATTATATTCATTAAAAATGTATAGTTATTATTTAGTTTATTAATTATATGATAACAAAATGCAATATAGTGTTATTTATATATTATAAATGCCAATATATATATTATTTATTATTTATAATATTATTTACTAATTCATTACTCTGTACGCTTTTTTTTAATAATGATAAACGTTTCGCATGCAATCAGCAAACAACTTCGGAGGTCCGCACCTCGAACTCTATGAAAAGATCAGCCGCCTGGAATCTCTTTCCTTGCGAAATGTCTCTCCACCGGATTCGCCCGACGGAACAACCCGGCAACAGCTCGACGTGTGTCCATTTTGCGCCGAGTGTTTTAGCTTCGACGAAGAACGAGGCAAATTCCTGCAACACCTCATCTTGGAACATAAGTTCGTGATTGCGGACGTCAACGCAATCGCCGATTTCACGAGGTAAGCCTTAGAACCGTCGCCAAGCATTCGTTTCGCTCGTAAAGTTAGTTTCGCGGGGATTAGTAAAGTGCGGTCGATGAAATTGTCGATTATAGATGTAGACGTATGGGGTCGTTGCTGAATTAATATAATCACCTGGATGTGTCCCATAGGTCAATTGCGTTACTGTACGCGGGTTCGGAATGATTATTTATTAAAATCGCCGATATAGTAGGCCAGACGACTCATCATCGTAATATCGCGACCTCCGCCTCGTCTACAGGTACATCTACTACTGGCGTGACCGACTGCTCTGCAAGAGTATCGAGGAGTTCTGCAGCATCATTCACACCAACAGCAAGATGTCCGACTGCGGTAAGTCTGTAGAGATTCCAGAGTCTCTGGACGACTCTGGAATGTCTGCGGTACGTCTGTAGACATTCCAGAGTCTCTGGACGACTCTGGAATGTCTACGGTACGTCTGTAGACATTCCAGAGTCTCTGGACGACTCTGGAATGTCTACGGTAGAGATTCCAGAGTCGTATTCGACTGCTTCGCTTACGCAAATGTCGTGTCTATTGAATAGCCAGGCGTCTACTTATGTCATGACTATCTGTAGGAGATGTTGAATTGTAGATATTAGGATGTAATTATATTAATGCAACGTGGTATGTACGTCAAAATGGTATTTTCTCATGGTTATCATTTAATTCTACGCGATATTGTTACAATTTAATTATAGGTCGCTTAATAATACGTTTGACTCTACGTAGCCGAATCGGAACGTTATTATTTACTCTGCGATGCTTTACCTGAAGACAAAGCCTTGCGAAAGAAACTACATAAATATAAATTGGTTATAATATATTAATATATACAATTGATTGCATTATTTCTTTACTAATTAATTATTTTTGTTTCAATACAGGCAAATTAGTGATTAATATATATTAATTAATAAGTTTATTATTATTAATTAATTTATTGGGTTTTAATTCACTTTATTTACTAATAATTGATATTTTTGTAATATTTACTAATATAAAAATGTACCATGATATTATTTATTCCCAATTGAGTTTTAATTTTTTTTATTTTCAATAATGACTTAATAACCATAATCTACGTATCCAATCTTAACTCAATATATTTAAACAATCAATTGGTAATAATTGTAGTAAATATTTCCTAATCCTATATGTTTTTTAAATATATCTACACACTAATCATTTCCTTTTAGATATCAATATATTTTATATTTTAACATACTGAGATTATTACTTATACCTAAATCGTTTACTAAACTCCTATTAAAACATTTTTAACCCACACAGGAAGAACTATTAAAGCAACAAGAAAAAGAGAGGATATCAGTGAAAATGTTTTCTTGTCTTTTCTGTAAATACGATAATACTAGGTAAGTATTCAATAATTAATATAAAAATATGTTTAATTGTTTATAATTATAATTGATTTATAATAAAATTACTTTTCAGATTAATTTTATTATTTTCAAATTCAATTAATTTTTCATATTGATTATATAAATAAACTATTTACAAATAATGATATTTGAATATAATAAGAACAGAGATCTTCGCCCATATGTTGAATTCTCATTCATTCTATGTCGGACTCCCAGATAACCTAGGTTCAGTTATTTAATATCTTTCAATACTAAAGATAATTTTATATTTACATAATATATTACATATTAAATACCTTTTTGTTGTAATTATGTTTATTTAAATTATTTTTATTTTGCAATTTATTATATTATTTTTTATTATATTATATAAATTAATCTACATTTATAAACTTATGTAAATATGCTAAATATTTGTTAATAGTGTATGCCGGAAAATTCCTTGATCTGTTGCAGTCGAAACTAACTGCTCTAAAGTGTCTATACTGTGAGAAGACATTCACTTCTCGTCCAGTACTTAAAGGTTTCCATTTATTCCAAGCAGATCGAGGAGCCTTATATTATTAAATCAATATTTAATATTTTTTTATACAAAATAATCTTGAATAATTATATCTATGTTAATTAATAATAATTAATAATTACTATAATATGTGATATATAAATTATTTCCCATTAAATAGTTTTTCATATATATTAAGTATTTATATTAATAATTATAAATTGAATAAATATGTTTAATAAAGTAAATCTGATTAACTATTAACTATTAACTATTTAATATAAAATTTAAATTTCACATAAATGTAGTTACTGAAAATGAGTTGATTAAGAATTGTTTATAATATATAGATATCTTGTCACAATTATTGGTTACAAGTATATTTTTCATAATTAATATTAAAGTATGGTTTTACTGATTGTAATTTATATAAAAAAATAACCATTCTTCAATTTGTATTAATTTAATAAAAACTAGATTTTCTAAAAACTAAGATTTTTTTATTGCTCTAAAATTAAAATATTTTTTGTCAGTAATATAATTATATATTAAAATTCAGTCTTATGGATTTGTATTAAATAGTTGTTCATATTCATTTATATTCAAATGTGCTAGAAAATATTACAAATAAGCAGTTTTTTCAATTTGATACTTCTTAAATATATATCACTTATTTTTACATTATTTCTACAGAACACATGAGAAAGAAATTGCACAAAAGAATCAATCCAAATAATTCCATTTACGATGAATTCTACATTTGTAACTATTTGGTTTGATAATATCATAATAATATATCATAATAATATCATATCAGTAATAAATTATCAACTTATTTTTTAATTCACCATAAAGTACTATTATTGAAATTCATTAACATGAAATTTGATTTTCTGTGTTTTTTGTACAATCAAATATTATCTTTTATATCTTTTAAACAATTTAGGAATTTGGGAAAAAATCTTCGAGTACAGAATCAGATGAAAAAATAATTGAAGTTTCTGAAACAGAAAAGGAAGAGTCAGTATTTCACTGATATGGCCAATAATTTGTATACACCTTATAATCTATTTGATCAATTAAATAGTAAAATATTACCTCCTTATGATTTTATTATTATATGTTTTTGATTTAAATAGTCATATAAATATAATCTTCAATTATATTAAAAGTGATTGATATATAAATAATCTAAAGTGATTGATATATAAATAATCTAAAAATGGAAATATATATTACTTTTTTGTTATACCTCTATGTAGAGGCTGGGATGATTGGGTTGGAATGACTGAAGATATCCACTGTTTGTTTTGTCTCTCAAAATATTCGACAATGAATAGAATTTACGAACATATGAAGGTCAATTAATATTTTATTAAGATATTAAATAAAACGTATGATTAAATTGCTCTTTAATAGTAATTATCAAACTAAGTAATACTATGAAACCATGTTTTTTAGATATTTTATTTTATCAGAAAATATTTATTCTAAAAAATTAAAATTAGACTATTGTAGATTTTTCTGATTAAGATTTTATAAAATAACATTTAATAATATATTTATATTATATTTGTATTATATATAAAATCATATTAAAAATAGTCATGTGAGCATAAACTTTATTATGATATTATTATAATAATATAATAAACATAGAAATATTTTACTTTAAAATATCTGCTTTTAATAAAGTGAAGTTAAATATATTTATAGAAAATTTCACTCATAGTTTTAAAATTTACCTTTAAATAAATTATTCATATAATAATAGGAATACATTATTGGTATTATATTTGTACTTTTATTTATTTATTGCTATTGTTAAAATGTTAGATATTACAAATATTTACTAAAAATAATTTTATAATATATTAACTTTAATATATTAACTACATAAATTACAATACAAAGTTAAAAATTGAATTATGTAAATATATAAAAACTATAATATATAATATAGATATCTATATAAATATTATTATTGATTCCTGTTGTATGTGGAATATTTATTTTTCAGTATATTTTATTAATTATGTATTACACAATAAAATGATGGTAGATAAATAATAATTTCACATATCACTTATATTATTGATATTCATGATTTCTAGTTTTCCAAGAAATTGTTTAAAAAATATAAAAATCTAATTAAATATTCACAAAAATCTATATTTAATTGGTTTAAATTAAATTAAAATTATTAATCATAAATGACAAAATGAAATAAAATAATTGATATTTACAAATTATTTAATTTAAATCCAATTTTAAACTCATTATATTTATATTTATATATTATATAACAATATTATATGTATTTACATTAAAGTGTATACTATATATTATTAGTTAGTTTATTTAAATTTTTTGATTAAAATGAATAATTTAATGTAGCTGATTATTGTTTCAATAACTAGATTAGTTTGGTGTGATGAAATAGCTCTAAGATTTATACTGTTAGATCAAACTCATTATCGTACAAGCATATCAAATTTCTAATTGATTATAATTTTCTATGTTCTCATCGTAAGTTGACAATATCTCTCAATCATAATACAGGATGTACATTTGTTCAATTTCACAGAACTGAAAAAAAACCTCGACTTCTATGCACAAATAAAACTCGTTAACTTTATCAGGAAAAAGGTTTCACTTTTTACAATTGATTTCATTTCTATCTAATTTGATTGTTTACCGTTATGAAATAACATCGAGTACTATATTGCAGAATCATAGTTTGACGTGTTATGCGTGCGATGTCAGAGAGATGAACGTACAAGACTTGAATGAGCACTATCTCACCTCCCGACACTCCATGGCTATACCCGAACGCAAGATATGGGATCAACCCATGTTAGTGATATTGGAAATATTGTTTTAAACATTTTATTGATTGGTTTTACAATATATCTTTTATTAAATATTATTAAAATAAAGTTAATACATAAGATAAATCCATTTTTCATTATTATTAATATTATTAGATAAGATAAATCCATTAAATACAGGTAATATTAATATGAATTTAATTAATCATTCAGTGTATCTTTTCGAAGATATTTTAACATATGTTCTATTGTATTTCTAATTAAGATTTATAACTTAGAATATTTGTATTTTAGAATTTTTAATAAAACTAATAAAATCATTATTGTTTACAGATATTATTTTCCGACATTTGAAGATGATGCCTTTCTGTGTTCTTTGCAAGAATGATTGTTATTGGTTTCATATAAGTATTATATAATGCTCTTACCACCTTTCAATAAACAAGTTTAAATGTTATATAGAAAATCCATTTATTAACTTTATATGTACAATAGGATGGCGTTTCAAAATATCTTCATAAATAATCTTACGTTCATACATTCCGGAGTTTATCCACTCCATTAATGGGTCATAATAACAAAATTATAATCAGTAAAAAAAGTAAATTCAGTTTAAGTTCAAGACATCGGATTTGCTGTGCGTTTATAGCAGTGAATTAAGTGCAGGGGTAAGCTATCGTACGGTGTCAGAGGTCAACAACAGAGGTCAACACAGAGTACCGTGTAGTGGTTTCCAAGGTCGGGCTTCGCAACTCAACTGATCGATTTCGCTGTTGTAAGAGTTCCTCGCTCGCTGCGATTGCCTGCCTCCTTTTGAGGTCTGCCCGTTGGCGGCGACGGAGTAGCCGTTGGCGGCGCTAGCGTCCGCTAGGTGACGGCTAGCGTCCGCTAGGTGTCCTCCTAGCGTCCAATCGGCGAATCGGTCGATGAAATCGAAATCGCGATCTTCGTCGTCGCGCAGCAAACTCGCGACGTGAAGACTATACCCGGAGTGGCGTTGGTGGGCGTGTCTGGGGTGGGCGTGGCGCGGGTGGGCGTGTCGGGGGCGGGCCGACGCCCGTTCGTCGAACCTCGACGGGTCGGCGGCTTGGCGAGCCGACGCGAACTCGGCGAAGCGTGACGACGTCACGTCGCGCATGGACAACCTCAAGTGGGCGGAGACGTCGCGAACGCTGCGATATTGCGGTAGCGCCGACGTGCTGGCGTGCGTTTCCGACGAGTGGGCGGAGTTAGAGTGGGCGGAGTTAGAGGAGGCGGAGTTAGAGGCGGCGGAGTTAGAGGAGGCGGAGGGCGCGCGGCGCGGCGGGTTCGTACGTACGGCCGTACGACGCATGCGCACGGGAGATACGTAGGCCGGGGAAGCGTTATTGCGGTCGGGTAGCGGGGGAGGCACCAGGTGACTACGGCTGGGCGTACTCAACGCCTCGTAGTCGTCTTCTATGCACTCGTAGATGTGTTCCGGTTCCACCGAGCCTGGGAAGGGGAAGGGGATGCGTTTAGCAGGGATGCTTAGGTCGATGTAGAAAGTGTAACTCGAGCGTTTACGTTAATAAAAACAAACCGGGAGCCGGTGGGAATTATTTTAAGGAATCGAACTCCGGAACTCCGTATTCGATTACAAAACAAACGTATCGGATGTTATGACTGTACGGTTAGAATCAATTCCAACCTCGGCCAGAGTCCGGACTGCATGGACCCTTGCATTCCGTCTGCTGGAGGGTAACGTTCACCGAGATTCCGCGTCCGCCTACGCAATACGTCGAGGGGCAATACGCCCTGAACGCGCTGTTACGTTCTCCGCATAACAACGACTGGATAGAGGACGTGAGAGACGTACAGCGCGTGGGCGTGGCTACACCGGCGAAATGGGCGTGGCCTGGGTGTCGTCGGCGGGCGTGGTTTGCGCGCACGTTATGAACGCACGCCACGGGCAGGGATACCGACCGGCTGAAGATGATGGCGTCGATGTCGGATTCCAGAATGCCCCGGTGGTCAAGAGTGGTCATCTATGCGAGGAATGAGAGAGTTAAAACCTGAAATACGCGAGGTGAATTCAAGTAGAAATAGTACACAATTCTATTAGATATAATTGAATGTCGTGTACGTTCGCTGGAGTAAATCGTGTATGTAGGATATCGTGTATGTAGGATATCGCGCATGGATATAAACAACGTAAATAAGAAAGTGCCACGATATGTAACATTAACTATGTGAGAACGTACAGTGGAATTGAGTGTATTTCGTACACTCAATTAAAAGCTGCGGCTTTAGTCGGTGACTATCGAGAGATTTTGTAACAAATGGCATTGTAACATGTGACAATGCAGAGGTTAGATGTCTATCTGTCGAGGGTACCAGCCAGCAACTTAGACTAATGACTAAAGTACGAGCACTCTTCATTATAATCATTGCTTCGTTATGTAAGCATATGTTTAAATTCGGGGTTATCTTTAACTAGATCAATTGGCTGCGATAATGTCAAATACGGAGAATGTGATCAAATTGTCATCCAAGTGAGTAGTGGGGCTAGCATTTGGGTGCTTGACACGTTGTGGGGCTAGCATTTGGGTGCTAGACACGATGTGGGGCTAGTCCTCGTATGCTAGACACGATGTGGGGCTATCCCTCATATGCTAGACACGGTGTGGGGCTAGTATTTGGGTGCTAGACACGATGTGGGGCTAGCATTTGGGTGCTAGATACGGTGTGGAGCTAGCATTTGGGTGCTAGACACGGTGTGGGCCTAGCCCTTGGGTGCTAGACACGATGTGGGGCTATCCCTCGTATGCTAGACACGATGTGGGGCTATCCCTCATATGCTAGACACGGTATGGGGCTGGGTGGACAGTGGACATCTCCTAGGAAGTAGTGGTACACTAGTTTAGCGTATACATTATATGGAGTAAAACTCTGGGTATTGTTGTAACCAAACACCGATGACTTAATGAAACTGGCCGTCTTTTCCCCACTAGTGAATGGGGTCCTACGTTGGTCATACGTCATGGGTCCTACGCAGATACAACGGTGTACGTAAGAACTAAACTATATTACAACGGGCTATAATATCAATTGTATCTCACATTACCTGTAAATACGTACACTTCCATATATGGGTTAAATTTCCGTATTTTATTATCGCTGCGTTATTTAATGTATATGTACACGATGTATACCCGTACAATGTACACTGTACAATGTACAGTGTACGACTTAGCAGTACACTATACAGGTATACATCTATAGGAACTGTATATGTATGGTAAGCTCCATAGGAGTATTCACTGTGTGGACCTACACTGTGAGGACCTACACTGTGTGGACCTATACTGTGTGGACCTACACTGTATGGACCTACAGTCCTAAGTGCCTAGATATTACGGAGTTACGGGAGATATTCCCAAGTTAAATGTTGATCAATGCAAAACTAGTTGATTTCGAAATGAGATTAATTTATAAAATTGTAGTTGCAAGTTAAAAGAACTGGAAGCATGATTTCATCATTTGCCAGTTACTAGGTCAAAGGTGAAAGCAACGGGTGGTCGTATAGATAACTGTATCCGTAGGTTATCGTAAAAGCATCACTACTGACCTCCGGAAATTAAACGCAGATTACATCTAAAGCCGTAGAGTTTATAGGGAACGTTTCTATTTAATTGCTTTCCTTTCGTCACGGTTCAACGGTCACACCCCTAAACGTTCCTAATTGATCTAAACAGCCTACTTAATATATGTGTGCGTGCTGGTCAAGCTCATATTATAATGAAGAGGTCAGGGGAACAGATAATTGATGCGATCTTTAGTTTAGAGATATGTATAGGAATAACGGTAATTATAAACCAACAGTAATATTACACTATTGTCGTATATACAAATATATACGTTGTTAAATTAAACCTTAAATGCGTTCATTACTTCCGGTAGCGATGTTAATAATAACTAGAAGATACTGTGGTCGGTACTTTTATACCCGAGGGCTTTTACGACTATAGTCGTATGCTATAGCATTGGCTCCGATATTTATAAATGGAACGCGAACCCCGTTCATAAATTTATCGACCACTCGTCGTAGCCGTAAACAATGCCGACAAGACCCCAGTGGTCAACGTTTGTGGGCGTACACCATACCGGTGGGCAGTATATCACCATTCTCTCAGCGACTTCCGGTAGGGGCGCGAACCGAACCGGGTAGTTATTTATAGTGAATTAGAGTTTCGTGAATGGAGATGTTTACTTGTAAACGATAGGGTTCCGGATTTACCGTTGGTCGCAGTTTCCATTGATAAAGGCGATAACGTAGTCGATCATTGGTCGACAGGTATAGGTCGGCAGGTATATGTCGGCAGGTATATGTATCGGGTGTACGCGAATCTAGACCAAAGTTCGCACCGGAAACAGTAGTCTTGGTTCACCGGATACTCACGAGTCGCGAACGCACTAAACAACGCACGACTGGTTTAGATACAACTCGCCGGTGGTCAATTGACCGGTTTTAAGGAGGCTCGGGTTGTTTTCGAATGCTCGCCTATTGAGCTAACGGTAGTAGCGTTGCATAGAAGAGGAGACGTCGCACCTTAGCTGCAAATACACTCACCAACACACCTGTATTGGCCCCGCCACTCCTACAGGCGCACACTACACCGCACACAGTCGCACACTACACCGCACACAGGCGCACACCTGCAAACCAGTTAGCCGTAACAAATGAAATACATATCGCTTTATGTTTTTGTTCATTAGAATTCACGGGCGATTATTAAAAACGATTACGATTAAAAGTAATTATAAAAATAGCATATTATAATACAGAACAATACATAGGTTATGTGTATATTATAATGTAATGTATATTTAATTGTAAACGAAAAAATGATATTGATACAATTACAATTATATAAGTTGGAATATATACAACACATTTTTATAAATATGTAATACATATATAATATTAAAACTACAATATATACTTTATATCGGGAAGATCAATACGTAATATGTATCTGATACTGTAGTATATTAATATTATAGATAGTTAATTATACTATATTAACACAGGCATTACATTACTTGTTATTCGACAGTCAGGCCTAGACGTGTGAATCACCGCAGTCTCTAGGTAGGAGATATACTTATACTCTAGGTAGATATACTTATATAATATAACAATTACAATGGATATCGGAGGAGTAAAAAACAACCACTTTGATCGTGTAGCAATATATTATACATTAATAGGCGTGGGAACATCTAAATACAACGTGGAGAAGATATAGTATTAGATATAACTATATATCTTATATTATTATATATATATAAATATATATATATATATATATATATATCTTATATATATATATATATATTTATATATATATATTATTATATATATATAAATATATATATAGTATGGGGATATACTATTATACAATTTTATATAATTATTTTAAATTCTAAATAAATATAATATATTTGCAATATTTGCTCATTTTTATTATAAAAACATATTAAATATAAAATTATTTTGAAGGTATCCTGAAATGGTTTATTAAGCAAAACAATATTATAAATATATGTTTAGTAATTATAATCTAATGAAACAAATCAAGCGATTTGTTTTTTTATTATATAATAAAAGATATTTCATTTGTATTTCAATTATATTATTATTATATTTTATCAAAAATAATTATATATGAATTTATAATAGTTACTTTATTATAATAGTTACTTTATTATAATACAGACGGCATCTAGCCTGTATATCTAGGCACCCCTATCTCAGACACTGTCTATAGAAGGTCTATAGGATGTCTATAGAAGGTCTACCCCCTATTCGATTCTGTGGCGACAACGTTAATGAGTGAATTGTGTCAATAAGCAAATTAGAACATATTCCGCTGTCTTATTAGCCATTGTTAATTATAATTACACGTCTCATATTATCTCAGCATCTCTCCACAGGTTAGTTTTTAGATAGGTGAATAAAGAGGTGTATAGGTAGGTGTATAGATAGGTGTATAGATATGTGTATAGATATGTGTATAGATATGTGTATAGATAGGTGTATAGATATGTGTATAGGTAGGTGTATAGATAGGTGTATAGATATGTGTATAGATATGTGTATAGATATGTGTATATATATGTGTATAGATAGGTGTATAGATAGGTGTATAGATATGTGTATAGATATGTGTATAGATAGGTGTATAGATATGTGTATAGATAGGTGTATAGATTGGTGTATAGATAGGTGTATAGATATGTGTATAGATATGTGTATAGATATGTGTATGGATAGGTGTTTGGATAGGTGTATATATAGGTGTATAGATAGGTGTATAGATAGGTGTATAGATAGGTGTATAGATATGTGTATAGATATGTGTATGGATAGGTGTTTGGATAGGTGTATGGATAGGTGTATGGATAGGTGTATGGATAGGTGTATAGATAGGTGTATAGATAGGTGTATAGATAGGTGTATAGATAGGTGTATAGATAGGTGTATAGATAGGTGTATATATAGGTGTATAGATAGGTGTATAGATAGGTGTATAGATAGGTGTATAGATAGGTGTATAGATAGGTGTATAGATAGGTATATAGATAGGTATATAGGTAGGTATATAGATAGGTATATAGATAGGTATATAGATAGGTGTATATATAGGTGTATAGATAGGTATATAGATAGGTGTATAGATAGGTGTATAGATAGGTGTATAGATAGGTGTATAGATAGGTGTATAGGTATGTGTATAGATAGGTGTATAGATAGGTGTATAGGTAGGTGTATAGATAGGTATATAGATAGGTATATAGATAGGTGTATAGATAGGTGTATAGATAGGTGTATAGATAGGTGTATATATAGGTGTATAGATAGGTATATAGATAGGTGTATAGATAGGTGTATAGATAGGTGTATAGATAGGTGTATAGATAGGTGTATAGGTATGTGTATAGATAGGTGTATAGATAGGTGTATAGGTAGGTGTATAGATAGGTATATAGATAGGTATATAGATAGGTGTATAGATAGGTATATAGATAGGTGTATAGATAGGTGTATAGATAGGTGTATAGATAGGTGTATAGATAGGTGTATAGGTATGTGTATAGATAGGTGTATAGATAGGTGTATAGGTAGGTGTATAGATAGGTATATAGATAGGTATATAGATAGGTGTATAGATAGGTGTATAGATAGGTGTATAGATAGGTGTATATATAGGTGTATAGATAGGTATATAGATAGGTGTATAGATAGGTGTATAGATAGGTGTATAGATAGGTGTATAGATAGGTGTATAGGTATGTGTATAGATAGGTGTATAGATAGGTGTATATATAGGTGTATAGATAGGTATATAGATAGGTGTATAGATAGGTGTATAGATAGGTGTATAGATAGGTATATAGATAGGTATATAGATAGGTATATAGGTAGGTATATAGATAGGTATATAGATAGGTATATAGGTAGGTGTATAGATAGGTGTATAGATAGGTGTATAGATCATTACAATGTATCATTACAATACAGCGCTATTGTTACTGCGGAATGTGATACACCAAGAAGGTTTAATTAACAGATAAAACTAAAACTATATTACACTTCCGGTTAAGATTGTTCCGTTCTAAGCATTGAACCTATATAATAATACAATAACAAAAGGAAATAACCATTTAGTGTATTAATAACTAATTGCATATCGTAGGAAATATGTATTGGATATATGCCATACATATTACACTAGATTAACACTAGATTAACACTAGATTAACACTAGATTAACACTAGATTAACACTAGATTAACACTAGATTAACACTAGATTAACACTAGATTAACACTAGATTAACACTAGATTAACACTAGATTAACACTAGATTAACTCTAGATTAACACTAGATTAACACTAGATTAACACTAGATTAACACTAGATTAACACTAGATTAACACTAGATTAACACTAGATTAACACTAGATTAACTCTAGATTAACACTAGATTAACACTAGATTAACACTAGATTAACACTAGATTAACACTAGATTAACACTAGATTAACACTAGATTAACACTAGATTAACACTAGATTAACACTAGATTAACACTAGATTAACTCTAGATTAACACTAGATTAACACTAGATTAACACTAGATAAACACTAGATAAACACTAGATAAACACTAGATTAACACTAGATTAACACTAGATTAACACTAGATTAACACTAGATTAACACTAGATTAACACTAGATTAACACTAGATTAACACTAGATTAACTCTAGATTAACACTAGATTAACACTAGATTAACACTAGATAAACACTAGATAAACACTAGATAAACACTAGATTAACACTAGATTAACACTAGATTAACACTAGATTAACACTAGATTAACACTAGATTAACACTAGATTAACATTAGATTAACACTAGATTAACACTAGATTAACACTAGATTAACACTAGATTAACACTAGATTAACACTAGATTAACACTAGATTAACACTAGATTAACACTAGATTAACACTAGATTAACACTAGATTAACACTAGATTAACACTAGATTAACACTAGATTAACACTAGATAAACACTAGATAAACACTAGATAAACACTAGATAAACACTAGATTAACACTAGATTAACACTAGATTAATACTAGATTAACACTAGATTAACACTAGATTAACACTAGATTAACACTAGATTAACACTAGATTAACACTAGATTAACACTAGATTAACACTAGATTAACACTAGATTAACACTAGATTAACACTAGATTAACACTAGATTAACACTAGATTAACACTAGATTAACAATAGATTAACACTAGATTAACACTAGATTAACACTAGATTAACACTAGATTAACACTAGATTAACACTAGATTAACACTAGATTAACACTAGATTAACACTAGATTAACTCTAGATTAACACTAGATTAACTCTAGATTAACTCTAGATTAACACTAGATTAACACTAGATTAACTCTAGAGTAACTCTAGATTAATGATGTTCTATATCTTGTCGCGATTGGTCAAGAAAAATAACAGATTTATTATCTTGATTATTTAATACTCGTGTTTTACTGCATACTATACTTAAAATACTGGAATACACATAATTATATATATATATTATATATATATATATTATATATATATATTATACATATATATATGTATATATGTGTATATATATATATATATAAGATACAGATGGCGTTTATCAAATATACGCCATCTGTTTATCAAACATAATTTATTCAACAATACCACAGATGTTTCTCCGCCATATTGTCGACGAAATATAAATATGGCTCAAATACAAAAGATGACATCATAAATAATATAAATATGTAGCAAATGGTGGTCCTGTAATTCTAAGGTATGAATAAGGGGTTTACCCCATATCATGGTATCGGCGATGGAGGTAATTAGATCCAGCATAGTAATTAAACTTGCATTCATTTTAATTAAAACTCCACCGTTAAGTTAAATATAAAAAGTCGCACGTACTATTTAAATACATATCACGATTTAACGAATCTGCGATATAATTAAAGTTTATTTGTGCCGTTAAGAACAATTTTAATTCTGATTACTGGGTCTTCGCATTACGTCATCGAATTACGTCATTCAGTGTTCGATATTGAATCGAATACCAGATAATGAACGGCGTACACTGAACAAAGTACTGTAATACTATATAGTATAGCCTAACTATATAGTAACTAATGTATACTGTAGTATGAATCCACGAACTACTTAGATTATATTTACCTTGGCAAACCTTGTTATAGCTCCAAGTAATCGATAGCATACTCAGTTGTAGTGTATTCGTGTAAAACTGGGTCTCAGTATGTTCGTGTAATAGGTATTATTGCAGTATATAGTGGGATAACAAAGGAATAACGAAACAATCAAAATAATCATATGTAGTATTCTACACGTGACATCTCCGATGTACTCTTAGATTTTAGTATACAATAGAATATAAAATTAATAACTAAACGTTAGTATGCGATACAATAACGGTGCATTTAATACTTGGTACTACATTTACGGCAGTTGGAAAGTTCGTAATACGATATAGCGACATTAATTTCCGAAATCTTCTAAATATTTATATAACGGAACTTTATATAGTCTCAAACATATCACCACTAAAAGCATGATCGTAAGTGATTCTCTATTTCCACTGATGGAAAATACTTATTTATAATACCTTATCATAAGTTGTTCTAGAACGCAATGTTAGTGGTCAAATGGTCAGCATTTTACATATTTCACATATTAAAAAATATAAATCCGCTATTAATCGCGCAATAATATAAACAAATAAGAAATACAAATTAGAAAGTAAACATTATATAATATTATATAATAAGGACGCATAAATGCTCGTGGGAGATGAATTGTATGTAACTATAGTCAACAAAGACTTTACTGCTCGCCTATAGGTCGACTTTACCTGTAAAGGTGCAGTTCCTATAGTTGTACAATATTTGCTGACGTTGCATTGTAATGTCGAATGCGTTGAAATCGTATAAAGTATTTTATTAACGCAATTGGATTACGATAACATTGTGGATATGTCGTAATAGTCAGGAAATAAGGTAAACACTGTACAATGTACATTGTACACTGTACGCATGTCCAGATTTTTGCAATTGGATCAGATATGATTATACTTATACCAGATTTATAAATTACACTTCAAAGCTACATAACATCCTAAGTAAATGATAATCGCTAATCTTTTGAAACTACAATGCAGATTAAAATTCCGGTTTTCGGAAATTCCTTAAACCGGAAATATAATAAGAGTATGTTATTAAAAGTAGTAAAAGGGAAGAATAAAAACAAATAAATAATAATAATAAATACAAATTAAATGATTAATTAATAAATTATGTTAATTAACAGTTAATAAAAAGAGTTAAATATAACATGCTTTGTAGACAATACAATGACTTTATTTACAAAAAAACACTATACATAGTAATAATTAATCCATGTCCTAAATATATGATAAATAAATAATATTCATATTTAGGTATACTTTGAATAATTCTATAAATATTTTTCAGGGATACATTGCAATAATGCTATTAATATATTGTAATACTTATAAAATAAAAATGTTACAACAATATGTAAAATTGAGGTATCTCATTGTTAATATAGTAATGTCATTGGATGTGTTTAAGATTTAGGAATACAATTATTATGTATGTATATATACAATGTTATGGCATACACTTAAGTATTGGTATATATATTATATATATACATAATGAAGGTGTAATATTTTATCATGCATTGTCTTATTTTAACTTTATTTATATCAAAAATATGTTGATAATAATACAATTTAAATATTTTATATATGTAATAGATCTCTATGATGTCTAAGAGGAGGTCAATAGATTATTAGATACAAAGAACATTATAATATACATTATTCGAAAACCTTTTTTTATTTCTTATTGAACCTAATTATTGCGTAATCCGAAATATAATTATAAACTAATTAGAAATAGAGATTATTTTTAAATGAAAATATACGAGGGACCGTAAACGCATCTGATGTGCGTATGCATTTAACCACGCCCCTTAGAAATAACCAATGGATACATTCGCAATAAAGTTTAATGTTAGCCAACGATATCAATATCGAGCTCTCCCTAATGCTCTTTTATACATCGAGTCAAATTGGTCATTTAGCACCCAGTATAATTCAAATTAATACTCGAGTATATTTTCGGATTATGAGTGATATTAATTAAATTATATATTATTATTAATCTATATCGCTATTGCATTTAATCTGGATCACTATGGTACTATATGATTATAATAAACTCATTATAATGATTCTTGTCTACAAGTATACAAACATATACATTTACAGTTCATAAATATAGTTAAATATCACCTTTATTAATATTATTAGGTGGTAATTATTGTGTATTTACTGATACTATCTGATAATTATATATATACAGTAAAAAGTGTATATTATACACTAAATTAATCACTATTTATATTTAGTATTATTCAGTCCATACATATAGCCATACATGTTTGTATAGCGTATGATACTGTATACTATACACTGTATAAATTACATTTTTAATTTATTGTATACTCATATTTGTTAAATATATTATTATTTATCTAATATCAATGGTTAAATATAACTTAATATATAGTTATACCTATACCCTATACTATATAAGTGTATATATTATATATTACATATACATCGAGTGAATATAAAACTTACTTATATCTATAACTATACATAACTATTGATAGTGTAAAGTTGTATTTTCATAAAAATAATAATTTATAATCGTAAATATAATGATTTCAAAAAGTATTTGTAATTTCACATTATAATTTAATTTTAAGTGGGAATAATATTATTTATTATGTCTTAATAAAAAATACAATAATATTGCATTGGTAATTATTAGAATTAAATATTATGTCTAAATATATATTTAAATAATTAGAATATTTATTATAAATGAATAATATTATATTGGAATAAAAGTGACACATTTATATAAAAAATAGTTATTAAGAAGAATATAATAAAATATTATTAATTTCAGAGTTATTATTAATAATTAATAATAATAATATTGTGAATATTATTGTATTGTTTTATAATATAATATATTATACTTTAAATAATACAAAATATTATATATTTATAATCGGGTATATCTATAGATGTAGTATTCATATTTATATATTATTAAATATATATTACTAACAATGGAATAGGACTACACGACTTTTGCTAATTATTATGCCTTCAAATTTTAGATTACCATTATTTATAATTTCTACTAATACATAAATTACTCACCTCGGATAATATGCTGGATAAAATATATTGTAATATAAATTATGTAAAATATAGTCTATGTTCATATATTGGCGTAATAATATTCAACTTTATAATAAATAAATAAAATAACAGATGAGGTTATATTTATAGTATGAAATTTGCGTTGATTGGTTGATAATTAATGATAATTAATCATAATGTTCATTACTAAAAGTAGTTGGAGTATACTCTATGACTATTTTAATTGCAATTACCTTATGTAATGGATATATGTGATATTTATAAGTATAAAATACATACGATACATAGTGGGTATCAATTGAGTACTATAGTATTCAAAGTATTTAGTTATAGTACTCTATATAGTACTCAATTTATTTCGTATACCAATATTACTATATTTGAACAGAGTACCATCTATATTTTATTTCATATATATAAATCTTTAGGACCTAGTCATCCTCATACATATTTATTGAATCTGAGACCTCAGTTCCGCAATGGTCTTGTTTTTTTAAAGCTAATCATTAATATTACATATCAACCTTTGCTTTTCTAAAATCAAACTATAAGTTCTTCTATAAAGATATTTTATGTAATATTAATCACGAATACAATGAGTTATGAAGTATAATGTAGTGTGCATATTATATATATATATATATATACTTCTTAAAAATTTCATATACTCTAGTATATTTTTTAAAATTACCTGTTATATACTAACAATTATACATATATAAAAAAAATAATGTATATTCAATATGTAGTAAACCTATAACTTTACAATTATAATTACATGTAATACCTTACATAATTATGTGTAGTCTCTTAATGTACTGCAGCCTAAAATAAGTTTAAATAAGTTTAGATTAGAGAGTAAATACATAAACTAATAACAAATATTGTTTATATGTATACATAATATATAATAAACCAAAATCAATTGATATAAACTCGAATTTCAATAAGGAAATATTATCTTCTTTACCTATCGGAGAATATCAACAATAAATCTTTCATTACCTATTATAAACCAATTATATATATATATATATATATATAATATATATATTATATATATATAATTAAATTTGTTTATTTAAACCTTATTTGAATTATTAATTCAAAAATTTATTAATTTTGTTTGTTTAATTATACATTATTAGAAACGATGTATTACATTGTATATATATATATATATATATATATATATATATATATATATATTAATAATTTGGATGTTTCAATTTTTAATTAATAATTCATTTATTATAACTAAAGTTATGAATATATAATCATAAAAATAGCTAAATATATTGATATCATTAATGAATTATTAATTAAAATTGTAGAATCCATTAGTTAATATAAATAATGTAATATATATACATAATAACCAAATTAGATTATTTATATTATTGAACATATTTTAAACTTATAGATTAACTTATAGATTAACAAGCTGGTTCATAAACAAACATGAGCATGGTATTTGTTGATAAGATACGAAAGAAAGTTGAATGGGTTTAATATTAATAATTTATTTCAACATTAGAATTAATGTGTTTATTAAAGTCAAATTATGAGTCAAATCCGAATCGTCCTGTAAATAGAAAAGCATTTATTTTGTATTGTGTTAATTATAGTTGTTTGTTATCACAATTTATCTTTATATGAGTATAGGTTCATATGGTATGGAATATGTAGTCTATAGGTTATAGACATATCATATATTAAATCTCATTATTACGAGATATTGAGAAATATGCCATCTTTAAGTACGATTAGTGTGCCTGGTATTAGATTGTAATTTTAGTAGTAACCCAAGTATATCTATAATATAGATCAAGTACATTACTACACTTTGATTTCTGACCTTGTAAGATATATTAATATGTAATAACATTTATACAAGACATTGTTTTAGATAGATCCAATACGATTAAAATATGTATGTTTATATGATACACACTGTGCAATGCACAGTGTGCATTACACATAAACTCTTGTCATACTACTACCTCGGGATTTATAATATTATTGTTAAGGATTAAATTATATAAACAATAATTACTATTTTATCATTCCTTTTTCTGCATCATACACATAATGTACAAGACATTATAATCTTATAGTAGATTCATCAATAAATAATCTCATAAAGGAATTCAAATCGCCTGTAGTATTACTTTCAAATCTATATCATTTGAATCTGTATTTAAATTAAATAAATGTAAATTATTAATATTAGATGACGGTAGGAAATTATTAATATTAGATGACATAAATTATATGAAATTTGATATCCTAAGTATTGAATTGATCCATATATATATAATTATATATATATATATATATATATATATATATATATATATATATATATACATATTTATATATATATATATATATAATATATATATATTTTTACAATAAAACTTTAGTTTTGATATAAATATACATTATACCAAAAGAATTATTAAATGCTATTAAATGCAATGCATTGTGGTTGTTACATACTAATGTCATTAATTTAAATATATCAACTATAATTAACATATTATAATATATATTAGAACTACATTTACTGTATACTGTATACAATATAAATTGTGTTACATGCATTTATTTGTGTTAGTGTATGTTTGTATGTATATAATGACTATTATTCACATATTGTATCATATAAATTAATAAACAATTAATTTATTGCAATTACCATGATCATCATATAATATATATGCTATATAACATATGTTATATTTTAAAATGAATGCGTATAGCCTGCAAAATATACATAAATGTTTATAAATATATCCTAGTACGAAATAAAATGTAAAAAGGATCACCAGTGTAAAGTGAGTTATTCTAGCCCTATAATAATAAAACGTGTGTTGAAAATCATAAGAAAATAGACATTACTTTATTCAATAATCAACTTGTGCAAGTATTTAATGGGGATCTAGATCAAGAGTCAATGTTGTTATCTCTCAATTCTACAACTCTCAAAATTACTTCATCACTAATATTACATATAGCTTCATAATTCATACCATTTAAAATATAATACATACCTCAAGATTTCTAAATATATCAAGATATATTAAATAAATTCAATATATATAATATTTTTTGGAAAATATTCAAATAAAATTAAATACACCGTACAATATACAATATTTATATTACTAGAGTTTATACAGACAATGTAATAATATATCTAGCAGAGAGTATCGGAACAGCAATCGTGTAACTCAGAAAACACAGTGATCTAATAGTTTATAAAATCTTTTGATGTGTATACAAAAATGAAATGAAATTACCTGTATAGTTTATAGGGAATATAATGATTGTATTTACAAAATGAAACAATATTATAATATAATTTCTTATATAAATATTTGAAATAAAATTTAATTATAATATAATTTTAATACTAATGTAATAATGTATTTTCTTTTTTATTATAACAACACTAACCTTGATGGATTCCTGGATGGAAAGTACTAACCCAGATTAATACCCATTTCCTCCATGTGTTTTTTTTACAAAACTCTTATATTATTGTGTTGCCGGATTATTAAAAACATTATAAATATTGGAAAGAGTAGATTGGTCTTAATTTGTAAATTTTTAAAATTGTGAATTTATGTTTAACTAACTTGCGAGTTAATGATTTGCCAGAAAATGATTAGTAATCAAGGAAACCATCGATGTTATTTTAGTTTTTGATGTTGTATAATAAAAGTTCATATATAATTGTTAATATAATGTTAATCATATATATTTTACTATATAACACAAAAATTCAAATGAACTGGATGGTTTTTTGAGTGAACCCAATAAAAAATATGTTTTGTAAAATATCACATTCACATTCCCATGACCACTCAAGTGATTTTAGAATTTTTGTTATAATAAAAGTGAAAATATATTTAATTTTCCTTAATATATGATGTTTATTTTATATTCGAAATAATTATATATGATTGTATAATAATTACGTAATTTTATGATATCAACAGGTCATTTTATCTTTTAAAATTGTATTCGTCTGTAAAATATATTTTGATTAATATATTTATTTAATTTGATATTTTTATTGTATAATATTTAACAATAGCTTAATAGGGTTTAGATGTGAGCATTAACAATTTAGTGTGAATTACCAGAAAAGCATCTAGATAATTTTTTTTTTTTTGCAAAACAATTATATTAACTACACAACTATATTTGGAGGGTTGTTTAGTTTCTATTAATTATTCGTGTTTGAAATAAATTATGAAAATTCATTTAGATTAAATTAAATATATTAAATTATATTAATTATGTTTTATCTACCCTATATATCTATATAGATTATTAGCTACTATACTTGACTTGAAATATAAATATAAATATATAAATCACATAAAGATGATATTTACTGAAAACATATCCTTGAAACATTTATTATATAATATAATAAAGCTTATCATTTTTTATATATTTTATTTTATCATTTATAGTATAAACATATATTCTATTTTTTACCAAATTACTAGTTTAAAAAGAAAGAAGAGAACTTAAAATATATTAGTTGATAATCAAGTTAAAACTCAGTGAAGCGAAACTACTATTATATAAAGAGGTAAAATATTACTAGCATATATTTATTATCTGCAAAATGAAAATTATATTTACTTTATTGTTAGTTATACTGATAGTTTCGCTTGTTCAAGCGAATAAAAGTATATGGGTATGTCTTATAAAGTTAATATAAATAATTATATTAAATTCTGTTTATCTATATTAATACAAAGTTAAAATAAGTTTTATATACTTTAACAATATTGTATATTAATACTAAGCATACTTGTGTTCGTATGTTTTTAATATTTATAAATATATTTAAATATTTATATTATTAATATTTTAAATATATCGTATATAAAATTAATTTAAATTTTATATTATATTATATAATATATATATATATATATATATATATATATATATATAATATAACAATTTATATATGTGTATATATACATATACATAGATTGATTAATTTATATGACAAATAAGGATATAATTTATAAATATTACTAACATATTATGTTTTTATTATTCATTTCAATATGTAGCCGAAATCTGTAACACAAGAAACAATCCTCAAAGTGAAATGTTAGTAAATTGTAATTAATGTTTCGTTGTATTCTATCGTATCTCTCTATATACTCTGGTATATAATGGACTTTGATTATATTCATTTATTATTATTAAATATATTTGTTATTTAATGATAAATTTATCTAGTTTATTATTAAATACAATGTAATAAAATAAACTTTACATCAAGAATTGAATATACAACATATTAATGATATAGCATTATACTGAAAAATAAGTAACGTATTTTTCTATTTTAAAATACATTTTGAATACCCAATAACCCATCAAGTTCATTTTAGTTTTGTTTAATAAAATAAATTAAACATGTTTTGTTTCTTAAAAGTATATTTATTTTGTATTTATAAGATTATATAAGAATATATAATAGTTGCATCAAATGGTATAGTGGGTACTTTATATATGAATATAGATTATTAACAATTAAATCAGTTATTTAATTGCATACATTTAATATCACGAATACATAAAATTATTTTATAAATTTATTATATTAATTTATTCAGATAGTAATTTCTGATATACAACTAGTAGAATACATATTAAATAAATATGTGTCTTAAAATGTTATTAAATATATTCATTTATAAAATATAGAGAGAAAGAGATATTGAATATATTTGAAAATATCGACACGAAATATATACTCTCTAAATAATCACCCGTCAATTTATTATATTTTTGGATAATTTCTCGTGCACAATTTGTATGTATAATAATTAGTATTCATGATATTATTTTATAAAATTATCACATTATTATGTTTGCCAATCCAGATCATTTAATTTTATATATTGCATAATTTATATAATTTGTTATTTTTGTAAATGTATCAAAATATTTTAAAAAATCTATTCATTATGAATTCATATGAACAGTCCATTTTAGTTTTTTTTTATTTATATCTGAAAATATATTCAAATTATAATATAACTGTAAAATAATTCATCATAATAATATCATATGATTTATTGAATTTTAATACATGGTATAATATCCCAGTAAACACTGGGATATTATTATACATTAGTGTATTATAAATACTTTGAAAATAAAAATAATATAAAAAATAATGTAATACACAGAATAAAGATATCCGGATGATTTCCTAGGTATGCAATTCATACTGTTCAATGAACAGTGTTCATGCTGTATATCATTTTCTCTCTCTCTCTCTCTCTCTCTCTCTCTCTATATATATATATATATATATATATATATATATATATTATTGATATATTATTGATATATTATTGATATATTATTTAATAATTACACGCATAGCTCTTGTAATTACATATTAATAATCTTTGCAACAAGTGAGTTTTATTATCTAGTATTAATGTCGGTTAAGTTAGCAATTATATAATATTTTTAGATAAGTTATATAAGATTAGCATATATACGTATTCAATATTTTCATAAAATTATTTAGTCTTATTATAAAATATATATTACAAATTATTATTTATTGCACATTTATTGTCTACGCAATTCTTTAATAGATTTAATTTTATAATATATTTACAAATTCGTCGATGTATCTATAAAAATTAAAAATAATTAAAGTACGCAATAAAATATAACTGTAACTTACATCAATGGATGGTTTTATTAGTTTGAAAATAGAGCGGTGTACTAGTTAAATAAAATAAATTCACGTATTATAAAAAGTATTGGGTGCATAAAAGAAAGTATTCGATATGAATTATGAAATTACCTGGAGATTGTGATGGGTACATAAATTATAGATTTTATTAATAATTAAATTTAAAATTAATATTATAATATATATTTAATAGATTAATGTATTACTTTCATAATAATATGATTAATGTATTACTCCCATTAATATGTTGCGATACGTTTTTTATAATATAAGCTATTCATAACTTACTCCTATAGTAGAATATTATTATTATTGAAATCAAATGAAAATTCTATGTAGTATTAATATTCACATTTATAATAATTAATTAACAATATAATGATAAATAAATTCATAATCATATTTGTTTTGCTATATTGTTTTCATTATAACCAATATTTAATTATTAAGCTTTAACAAAAGAAGAGGCACTGGAAATATTCTCAGAATTGGATATGAATAGTATCGATGTTGAAAATAAACTCAAACAATCTGAAAGTGAAATTCTTGCTGCATCTAAATTAACTGGTTATAAATATTGGTAGTGTATATATACATTATATTATATATCACATTTATATATTTATTATATAACATAGAAATTCATAGTTATCGAGATAAACGAATTATAACTGTACTATATGCAACATTTAAATATAGATATTAATATCTCAATTTAAAATACATTCATTAGTAGAGAAAATATATTAAATTCTTTGTATTTTTTAGTAGTCTAAACTTTTTAGTTGATTTAGATTTTGTATAAGCTCGTAATATACACTCTTAGCTAATTAATTAAATAATTAAATGTTAATAATTAATGTTAGCTATTAATTAATATAATTAAAAATTGTAATATATTTAAAAAGTTTACAAAAAGGTGATATCATTTAGTAACCAGTTGCCAATAGTACTATCATATGTATGCATTTGTAATCATTTAATATTGTAAATTATTATACTAAGTATATTATTTTAAAATAGGACCTATATATTTTTTTAATATTTTAGAGTTCGTAATATCATTCTAAATCATTATTTAAAACAATCATTTTAAAAGTTTAACTTTATATTCTTATGTATACGAGTATATGTGATGTACTTGGTATATATACCACTTATTATCCATTAATACTGTTGTCAGATTATTTATAGTTATACTTAAATATTATTTATTTAGTTTATTACTATTTATTAGTAAATTAAATGTATATATTTATTAGTTGGTAAGATCATACGTAGTTTTTAATTATTTAGTTTTTTCTAATATTCTCATTTAATTTATCGAACTCGAATATAAGCTTCACTTTAATGTTGAAACTAAATGTATACTAAAGTTTTGAGTACATTAATGTACAAGAATTCATGTCTGAAGATTTTGTATCTATCGATCGCATTTAGGAGATTAAGGATGATTTTAGATAAGGTAATAAGTGTTATCATGTCTTAACTTTTTGTTACAGTAATAGCCGGGGAGCATTTGTACTATATAAATTACACCCGTATAATTGAGGTGTTGTTTACTCTTAATATATTAAATCCACTCTAGAATTAAACATTTTTTTAAACATAACTTGATATCATAACTTTTTTTAGGTATTCTGGGTTTTTCATGTGATTATTATTATTTGTTATATCCTTAAGGACATAACAAATAATAATAATATAATTCTATTTATTTGAAAGCTTTCATAATATACCTTTTATTTACTATATTTATTTCGTGATATCTGAAGAACTACTCGGTAAGCTCTGGTATTCTTAACCTGATATTTCATTTTATAGGTAATATTTAAAATAATGATTTATATAGATACATATTCGGCACATATAACTCGATAACTAAGTTTGAATATATTATTTAACGATACTTTTAAAACCATAGATATAAGTTCTCTGGGAAGCATTTTGTATTTAATGTGTTTACTTATATGCACATTTTCTAATATATATCTACTATTTATTATCTGATTTTTATTTACATATATTGAATTAATACTATTATTAATAATATTATTGATTATACAATCTCTTTATTATGTATTATGCATTACATTTAATTATATATTATGAAAGATGAATAGAGAGTAACTTTTGATGAATAAATAATAATTCAGGAAATTCTATATTAAACAAGAAATGAGTAATATTAATGTTGTGGATTACACATACCGTTTAAATAATATATGGGTTATACACCACATATTATAATATTGTAATAATATAAAGATTAATATATTGATATTAATTATAATGTTTAATAATTTATTTATATATAACCTAGGAGCTAATTTACAAATAAAATTAATGGATTTGTTGAGTTTCTTTAAGAAAATCGATACATTTGCTGCACAATGTTTCTACGATACAAAGATTATTGTATCTCGTTCCTATGTTGCAGGTTTATTTTAAATTAATTTACTAACCATTTATTAAATTTATTAACCATTTATTAAACATTTATAATTAGTTAATTATTGTAGAATACCCAGACAGGATTATATATATTACTAATTACAAATATATTATTTAATATAATATATATATGTATAAACATATATTTCATAACATACTGTACATATTTAGTATATATATATATATATATATATATATATATATATATATATATATATATATATATAATATATATACATACAATATATATATAATAATAATGTAATATAATAATATTTATATTTATATATAAATAATTTAGGTTTTAAAGGACAACATATATGCAAAGGATTAACATACGATGATATTACCGCTAGAGGTTTGTAAATGAGTTTGCTCTACTAGTATATAAACCTATACGATAACCGTTATTAAAGGTATTGCTGGCAAGGAAAAGGGAATTGTATGTTTATTTCGGTCTGTGTTTACTCTAATTGATGATATTGAGGAAGTAGAGGCCGAGCTCCTGCAAGCCAGTTGGTATACTATAATTATAATATTAATATATGTCATATGACATATATTAATATTATAATTATATGCTATGCTATGCGATAGCGATGTATCTCAGTAATATATATATATATATATATATATATATATATATATATATATATATATATTATATATATAAGGTATATATATATATGTATATATATATATATATATATATATATATATATATAATATAAATATTAAATATAATTGCATCATATGCTAATAATACAAATATTATAATTGTTACTAATTTTAAATTAGTAATTCACATATATATAATAAATTACAATTAGTATACTGATAATTTTATTATAGTGTTGTCTGCTGAAATTCCACCTGAAACATGCGATTCATCTGTTACTGATAATGGTTAATATTATTAATTTAATATTCATATAATAATAAACGAATATATATATATATATATATATAAATATATATATATATATATATATATATATTATATAATATAATATATATAATCAATATATAATATATATGTAATATATATATAACCAATATATAATTATATATCATAATTTGACAAGTATATTACCACTCTAACTTTGCAACAATAAAATATATAAATAATATAAATAAATATAAATAATTAAGAGCTGATTGCTATTTTAATTGCAGGACATAAAATACATATATTAATATTTAAAACACAGGAAAATAAAACATTACAATTGATTATAAACATAATCAAGTAGGATGTCATCATTTTAATAATAAAACATAATAAACAATGATACAAATAAATTGTAAGATAATAAATTAAAAACAATATCTGAATATTTAAGAAGTATAACTTTTATATCATAATCGGATGTAAAATTTAAAATAATTGAGATAAAACTATTCTTGAAATGTTAATGTGAATAATGATTTAGAAAGTAACATTTATAAATTATAAATAAAGCAAAATAAGATTCCAAAATAAAATGAAATACATATATATTTAAAATAGTTGTTGTTTAAAATTAAACTTTTATATATAAAAAATATATATGAAATTACAATTAATTAACTTATTTATAGAATATATTTATAAATATTATTTATACATAAATATATATAAATATATATATATATATATATATATATATATATATATATAATATATATATATATATATATAAATAATATATTTATATTTATACGTCATCACGTTTTTATAATATGATTACTATTATCAGGTAAATTTGATGCTCGTGACCCAGCAACACTAGTCTTATTTAGCGAAGATGTTCATTGTATGGTTAAAAGAATGGAGAAAGTCAGACAAGATACTCAAAATCTCGTTCCTTCAAATAGTCTGTATTTGTATATATTTCATATATATAATTATTGGAATATTAATATATATACATCAGTAATCACTCTATAGATAACTTTCTATGGTATACAAATGACCTATATACGACCTATGTAATATATATACAATTGTATATTTAAATTTAGGTCATTTATAGGTCATTTAAATGACCTATATATGACCTATGTAATATATACGCGTTATACATTATATACATATTATATTACTTATATATTAAATACTTATATACTTTTTATATTAAATTATACATATATACTTATTATTTGTTCAGCCGATAGTTTAAAGGTAATACAGAGGCGAATATTAAAGACTATGGTTATACTAGAGAATGCGTATAATGCTCAAAGAAATTTTATACTGCCTTTCTTTAGGTCGATTAAACCAAGGTAATTCATTTTGAAATTTGTTTCAATGATATAATAGTTTTTATTTTATATAGTAATTTATATATATATATATATAGTAATATATATATATATATATATATATATATATATATATAGAATATAATATAATATATATATATAGAATATAATATAATATAAATATATAAAGATAATAAGATATGATGATGATTATATTTGTATATTAACATTGTCACCATTTCAGTATTGCGGCTCCTGAAAAATTACCCAAGGCACTTAATATATTGGAAGCATTATTCCAAAAATATACATTGTAATATTTTCGTATCCATCGATTTCGTATCTATAATATTTATTATAATAAATTATATAAAAAATATTATTTTAAAATTTAATTAGAAAATATAATTAGTATTTAGTATCAACTATAGTTCATATCTAGTATGAGTACTTTTGATTGGCTATGGATTATATTTCATTGTAAATTTTCAATATATAAATATACATAATATATTGTGTACATTTAATAACACCTATACCTCGATACAATTAAAAATTAGTAAACTAACTAAATATAAATAAATAATTAAATAATTAAAATATCAATTATTTTATGATAAATAATTTATTAATTTCAATTCTACAAGATTAAATGTTATTACACATTGATACTTTTACAAAAATTAGCTGATATTCATTGGATTCATTGTATGCGATTTTTTATGTCTTGATTATGACGTGATTATTTGTAAATACACTTTTACGAAAAGAGTTGTCCTATTATTCATTATAATGAATTGTAATAACTCGTCTGTCTTGTATGCAAAATAAGTGAACTATGGCATTTCTACGAGTTTAAAAATAAGCATCGCCGGACCGTATATGTAACTCTACGAAGAGACGATATCTAATATGGAAGTATATTTAATTTAATATTGATTATGTCGGGCTTAGAAAGTATACTTTCTAAATTCTATGGAATAAAACGAAATTTTTTAAAATATGATGTAATTGATGACCAATACTATCGATATTTAACATTACGAAGTATTTAGAAGAATACATTGATAATAGTTTATTATAGTTATTATTAAGATATTTAGCAATTCAATAAATGTAAGGTATTGATTAATATTAAGAAGTTTAATAGAGTGTATCTTAATTCTTATTTATTTATAATAAGCTATATTAATAATAGTATATACATTTGATTGGAATAAACAGTTACACTATAGGAATGATGGACGAGGTTGTAAAAATATATTATTAAAAAGCTAACTAATTAAATAATATCATTTATTCTAGAAATTCTTAAGAATAATATAGGCGATAGAAAAATATCCTTGACCTTGAATTAAATTATTGATAGTGAATAATGTGTAATATATTCTAGATGGTAATACCTATTAATACATATTAATAGTCTCCTACTGAGAACATAACCAGGTATAATCTATGTTTATAAACAATTAATATATAGCCATCATAATTAATTATTATATTAAAATTAACTTTTAAGAGAATATATGTCATACATCATAATATATAAATTAATAAATCTATAAATTTATAAAATCGTTTTCTATAAAATTATATGATATTTAATTACATTCATTGTTATCACATTACTTTTAATATAAATATTATATCAATTTATATAAATTAGTAAATCTATAAAACCATATGATATTTAATTAAATTAATTGTCATCTTATTATTTAATACATGAATATAGTAATACTTTTAATATAAATATTATATCAATTTATATAAATTAGTAAATCTATAAAACCATATGATATTTAATTACATTAATTGTCATCACATTATTTAATACACGAATATATAGTAGAGAATATATAGTAATACTTTTAATTTATATATTATAAAATACGTATATTATATGATATATTATATATATGATAAATATTGTCTTTAAATTACTAAATATATCAATAATATAATATAAATAATTTATTTATTTATTTCTTAATATGTAAAGTTTACTAACAATAGTTAATATTTAATTTAGCAATCTAATATAATATTTGCTAAATCTTAATTAAGATATTATTATATTTACATTATAGATGTAAATATTTAATCAAATATTAATACATTTTAAATAAATAATATGAGTATTTATTATTTGTATGAATAGTAGAATATATTTAAGTATTTACAATTTATTATAATGATTATATTAATTTGATTATAATACTTATATAGTTGATATCTAACTTTTATTTATTTTATAACTTATGATATTTATAATAATAATTGTATTGGTAATAGAAAATTCTTAAATTTACATATTTGGCATTATACAGTGTAATATACACATATACATTCACACATGCACGCACACACATACACACACGCACACACACGCACACACACACATACATACACACACATACACACATACATTATTATTAGTACTATTAATACAAATTAATTGAATATTGTTACAATCGCAATGTATCGTAGTTTATCTTGAATATACTTCAAACATAACTTTTATAATATATTGCATGCTTACTTGTAACTATTAAATACTTGTATTAAAATGTTCTTCTGAAAGATTTTCTTAATATTTATAATAATACCGATAATATTTTGAAAATAAAACATGAAATCATTTATTTATGAATGTTATATTAACTTTACCATATTACCTATAGCAATAATACGACTAAATGTTTTTTAATGATTATATATTTTAAGAATTTCTCTAGAATGTACTTATTGAAATACTTTATTGGTTTTGTTTATAAAGTAAATAGTCAATTTGAAGAAGTAATTTTTATATTTGTTGAGGATTTGTAAAAATGTTAACATAACATTATTTAGAATGTATATTTATATTTATAGTAAACTGTTTTCAATTCATCTAAATATAACTAAATTAATTTTAGTAAGTATCTCAAATATTTAGTCAATAATAGTATTTATATCAGATGTTTGAATATTAATTTAACAATGATGATTTACTGTTAGTATGACAAATATAAAATTAATTAATTTTAATTAATTTAATATCTTAAATTTTGTGTAATATCGTCAAGTCTGGATACATTTTTACAACTATTTGGAAATATTTTGTAGCAAGTTTTTTTATTTGGTTATAAAATTATTTATATATGTAATTAATATAAATTTAGTTTCTAATGAATATCATTATTTAGATATATTATATTAAATAATTGTTAAATATATATTTATTAATTATAATTACATAATTTAACTAAGTATTTGTATTCACTATTATAATTCACTATCTATAAACGTTTTTATGCATTACATATTATTTTATATAAATTAATAATAAGAGTTATTATATTTTATGATAATTGGTATTAGTAAGAATATATATATATATATATATATATATATATATCAAATATGACGGAACTTTTGATTTAAATATTAATACTATTATATTATGGTAATTGTTGACAGAATACACAATAACGGTTTAGATTATTTAAATGGAAGTAATTAGACATTGAATAATAATATAATAAATAATAAAAGTTATATATATCATCTTGTATATATATAAATAAATTATATAATGCAAACATTTTTTATTTGTAAGAAACCAGAAATAGTATTATACATTTTTATATTAGTTATTATATATACAATAAAAAATCATACATTATGTATTTATTTATATTTCAGAAAATAATTCAGGTAATTTAATTTGTCATCGTATAATTCTTTCTTTTATATTTAAAAAAATATGTTGGTACTATAAATTATTTTATAAACGATAAATTATAAATTTAGTATTACAATTATTTATATTAACATTCATAGCTGTTAATGCATACATATATATATATATATATATATATATATATATATATATATATATATATATATATATATATATTATGAAAATGATAATACATCAATTTGATTAACATCATAATACATTAGTTATAATGTCATATTCGTAAGTATATACAAATAAAATTATATATTTAAAGATGAAATTATCTTTAAAATAAATACATATTCTAAAAAAATTATTCTAATATTATTATTTAAGAATAATATAGACGATAGAAAAATATCCTTGACCTTGAATTAAATTATTGATAAGTAATAAAGTGTAATCTATTCTAGATGGTAATACCTATTAATACATATTAATAGTCTCCTACTGAGAACATAACCAGGTATAATCTATGTTTATAAACAATTAATATATAGCCATCATAATTAATTAGTATATTAAAATTAACGTTTAAGAGAATATATGTCATACATCATAATATATAAATTAGTAAATCTATAAATTTATAAAATCGTTTTCTATAAAATTATATGATATTTAATTACATTCATTGTTATCACATTGCTTTTAATATAAATATTATATCAATTTATATAAATTATTAAATCTATAAAATCATATGATATTTAATTACATTAATTGTCATCTCATTATTTAATACATTAATATAGTAATACTTTTAATTTATATAAATTAAGTAATTGAAATAAAACATATATTTTAATTAGTACATTTATTTTATGATATGGTCATAAATAATTATTTTTAATATCACTTTATTATTATTAGGTATATGTTATTAAATATATATTCCAATTAAATATGTTTTAAATGATTTAAAATACATATATGTATTCCTGTTGAATATTTAAACTTATATTATAAACCATATATCATCTATAATAGATATTATTAATATATTAACATTGTATCCGTATTGCTTATTGATGAACTATATGGAATAATTAAGTATGTATACATTTAATTATATTTAATAGAATATCTACGATAATTAATAGATAAATGGTATTATAATAATATTTACATTTTTTCATTAATATCCAAGATTAATCTTGGATAATGCTTTACATATTATAAAATACGTTACTTTATATACATGTAAATCTATATATGTAAAACTATACTGATATATTTATATATGTTATTGATTTAAATCGTGCATAATTAATTTTTTAAATTGAATATTCGATCAATATATCAACATGTATTATTTTAATAATATAAGCAACTTATATTGAATTTAGTAATTAGTAAAATAGTTTAGATGAATCATTTAGAATACATAATCAACAGATTAAATTAACCTATATGTTAATTACGTATACGTCTAAACAATGTAGAAAATATAAACATTATAATAGAATAATTTCAATCAATAATTTGGACCATTTCACTACTGTATTATCGCTAATATGTTTCTTTTAAATAGATTAATACAAATATATATAAAGTTAGTTATTTACGCGTATGCTAAATTATAAATGATGTATTACAATTATTTATATACATTCATAGCTGTTAATGCATACATATTATGAAAATGATAATACATCAATTTGATTAAAATCATAATAAATTAGTTATAATATCCTATTCGTAAGTATATAAAAATAAAATATATATTTGAAGATGAAATTATCTTTAAAATAAATACATATTCTAAAAAAATGATTCTAATATTATTATTTAAGAATAATATAGACGATAGAAAAATATCCTTGACCTTGAATTAAATTATTGATAAGGAATAATGTGTAATATATTCTAGATGGTAATACCTATTAATACATATTAATAGTCTCCTACTGAGAACATAACCAGGTATAATCTATGTTTATAAACAATTAATATATAGCCATCATAATTAATTAGTATATTAAAATTAACGTTTAAGAGAATGTATGTCATACGTCATAATATATAAATTAGTAAATCTATAAAATCATATGATATTTAATTACATTAATTGTCATCACATTATGTAATACATTAATATAGTAATACTTTTAATGTATATATTATACAATACGTATATTATATATATGATAAATATTGTCTCTAAATTACTAAATATATCAATAATATAATATAAATTATTTATTTAGTTATTTCTTAATATGTAATGTTTACTAACAATTAGTTAATATTTAATTTAGCAATCTAATATAATATTTACTAAATCTTAATTAAGATATTATTATATTTACATTATAGATGTAAATATTTAATCAAATATTAATACATTTTAAATAAATAATACGATTATTTATTATTTGTATGAATAGTAGAATATATTTAAGTATTTACAATTAATTATAATGATTATATTAATTTTATTATAATACTTATATATTTGATATCTAACTTTTATTTATTTTATAACTTATGATATTTATAATAACAATTGTATTGGTAATAGAAAATTCTTAAATATTGGCATTATACAGTGTAATACACATATACATTCACACGTGCACACACGCACACACACACACACACTCACACGCACACATACACACATACATTATTATTAGTACTATTAATACAAATTAATTGAATATTGTTATAATCGCAATATATCGTAGTTTATCTTGAATATACTTCAACCATAACTTTTAATCTAATTTTATAATAACACATTTCATCAGATATTTTAGTATTGATTTTAAAACAATTTGTATTTAATGATTCAAAATAATGTATAAATAATTATAAACTTTTTAAAACAATTTAATAATTTATATTCATTAATTCATTAATACATTTAATTTGATTTAGTATAAAGTGTTATTAATTTACCATATGTTGAGCGATACTAAAACATGATTGACACTTTAATTCGTATACAAACTAGGTTCGTGTATTCCTTGACTAGAAAAAGAATTAAATACAGTTAGCAATTAATTTTTTAAAGAGGATTATCGTTAAAATTATTATCAAGTTGTTTGAAAGATTGCAATTTATTAATTTAGACAACATTAAATCAAAAACAAGTAATATTAAAGTTTTCCTCGAGTTTCATAAATTGCTCCGATGTTATTTTCAAGCTTTATAAATCGTAAGAATAATTGTTCTTAATGATTTTGTTTTATGCGTAGAATATATACAATGTACAGTGTACATTATAGATAATATTTCTGTACTATATCTAAATTCAATTTTATAATTTCCATTTAGAAATAATTATCATTTCAATATGTTAATTAAGCAATGATTAATTATAAATTAATTAAATTAATTATAATAAAACATCATATTTTATATCTTAATATATTATAAATAATAGTAAATATATATTTTAATTCTTAAAAGTATTTCTCCATTTAAAAATAATTACATAAATAGTTAAACCACCGTAAGGGTGATATTTCCAACTACGTAGACAAGTATATTGAGATGTGTGGAGTTATAATTATGTATTCAATTTAATATTAATTGTTTTATTCAAAATCACATTATTCGGTTCATTCATCATGATCTAATAACTATTAGTACACCTCAAATATTAGTGTATACAAAAGCAGAGTATATATATATATATATAAATTCATTATTATTATTAAACTTATTGATTACTGAGTATAACTTATCATTTTCTATTGATAGTTTAAATATTTTGTTCAATGAATACTTTATTATAATATCGATAAATTATAATTTTACTTGTCCAGTTATAGGTAGTTGTACATATATATGTCCGGATGTTGAAATATATATTATACATTATCAATAGACCTACTTAAATAACAATATTGCAGCTATAAATCATTGAAAAAATATATATTTATGAAAGTTGTTTTAATAATTCAAACTTTTAAAAAATCAGTATATGACCCCAAGACAAGAGATACTTCATAGACATGTATATATGATATAATATTTTACAAATACAAATGACTTTATTACATTATACTTACTTTAGGATATGTTAATTTTTTAAAAATATAACATTTTATATCTAATTTGAATAATTTATTAACTACAGATTATTTGCAATAGCCATTATAGCTATAAAATTATACCAATCATCAATCATAGTATACCGTAGTGTATGCTTATATTTAATGGATACATACATTACAATAATTACACTAACACAAACATAAATATAATCTTTTTAAAAATCAGTATTAATTTCTGTATATATTCAATTATATTATACGTAATTTAAATGTATTTTATATTAAAATAGGATTCAATTGTAGATTTAAAATAAATAAATTAAAATTTATATTATATTCTATAATATAGAAGTATGATAATTGATAAATTCGACAGATCTATAGACTATACTATAGACTATCTATAAATAAGATGGAGACAGTTATTATAAAAATAAAAATTATAATTGTTAATTCTACATAGAAGGAAATATAAAATATTATAATATTATTTAATATACATTAAATTTCACTTAATTTAATAACGATTATAATAATAATTTGAGAGTTTTATTAATTAATATACTATAAATAGAAAAATTGGAAATAATAATTGCCATTTTCAATTTACAATTATAAAACATAGAAATATATAACAACGCATACAAAAATAATTATAATTTTTATAATCCTAAAAACAATGTAATTCAAATAAACCCATATAATTAACAAAGGATATCCATTATTTTAAAAATAATTTCATAACTTCCTCTCATATGTATTATTATATACAATTAAGACTATATATATAACCTTACTGAGTGGTTTCAAAGAAAGTAGCTGCAACTCAACAATCAAAGAATAAAATTATATATATTTTAACGCAAAAATATTGAACTAAATGTAAATTCATCTTTTATATTTATAATTAATATAACACACAATATGTACTTATAAATATGCTGTATACTTTATAGAATACTTATTATTAAACTTATTATTATTTGGATTGGCCAAACGTTATCTTTGATACAAATAATAATATCTAAAAATAATTGTATCAGTCTACCTGTTAAGGTCTTTTTCAGAAACTGCAGCGGATCTAAATTAGACAAACTATACAAGCTTTACTAAGACATATAATGTCTACTTTCACAATGAGCTACCATTTATGCGATCTATATAGCATGGACTAATCAACTACATTTTCACGTTGCATTTCCTTTCTTCTCCAACATTCTGAAATGCGCTTGCATTTATTCTACGAATAATCAAGAATATATAAACTCCAAAAGATGTCTACAACCATATATATGCAACCAATTTTATCATTGTTATAGAATTCACGCAAATAAATAAATAATTTTTTTACTCCTTTATGTTTTGAATAATATATTGCATTCTTACTTGTAACTATTAAATACTTGTATTAACATGTTTTTCTGGAAGATTTTCTTAATATTTATAATAATACCGATAATATTTTGAAAATAAAACATGAAATCATTTATTTATGAATGTTATATTAACTTTACCATATTACCAATATCAATAATATGACTAAATGTTTTTTAATAATGATATATTTTAAGAATTTCTCTAGAATGTACTTATTGAAATACTTTATTTATTTTGTTTATAAAGTAAATAGTCAATTTGAAGAAGTAATTTTTATATTTGTTGAGGATTTGTAAAAATGTTAACATAACATTATTTAGGATGTATATTTATATTTATAGTAAACTGTTATCAATTCATCTAGATTTAACTAAATTAATTTTAGTAAGTATCTCAAATATTTGGTTAATAATAGTATTTATATCAGATTTTGAATATTAATTTGACAATGATGATTTACTGTTAGTATGACAAATATAAAATTAATTAATTTTAATTAATTTAATATCTTAAATTTCGTGTAATATCGTCAAATCTGGATACATTTTTACAACTATTTGGAAATATTTTGTAGCAAGTTTTTTATTTGGTTATAAAATTATTTATATATGTAATTAATATAAATTTAGTTTCTAATGAATATCATTATTTAGATATATTATATTAAATAATTGTTAAATATATATTTATTAATTATTATTACATAATTTAACTAAGTATTTGTATTCACTATCTATAACCGTTTTTATGCATTACATATTATTTTATATAAATTAATAATAAGAGTTATCATATTTTATGATAATTGGTATTAGTAAGAATATATATATATATATATATATATCAAATATGACGGAACAAATAAATATATATACAAATAAAATTATATATTTGAAGATGAAATTATCTTTAAAATAAATACATATTCTAAAAAAATGATTATAATATAATATAGAAAAATATCCTTGACCTTGAATTAAATTATTGATAAGGAATAATGTGTAATATATTCTAGATGGTAATACCTATTAATATATATTAATAGTCTCCTACTGAGAACATAACCAGGTATAATCTATGTTTATAAACAATTAATATATAGCCATCATAATTAATTAGTATATTAAAATTAACGTTTAAGAGAATGTATGTCATACGTCATAATATATAAATTAGTAAATCTATAAATTTATAAAAATTAGTAAATCTATAAATTTATAAAATCGTTTTCTATAAAATTATATGATATTTAATTACATTCATTGTTATCACATTACTTTTAATATAAATATTATATCAATTTATATAAATTATTAAATCTATAAAATCATATGATATTTAATTACATTAATTGTCATCTCATTATTTAATACATTAATATAGTAATACTTTTAATTTATATAAATTAAGTAATTGAAATAAAACAATTATTTTAATAAATACATTTATTTTATGATATGATCATAAATAATTATTTTTAATATCACTTTATTATTATTAGGTATATGTTATTAAATATATATTCCAATTAAATATGTTTTAAATGATTTAAAATACATATATGTATTCCTGTTGAATATTTAAACTTATATTATAAACCATATATCATCTATAATAGATATTATTAATATATTAACATTGTATCTGTGTTGCTTATTGATGAACTATATGGAATAATTAAGTATGTATACATTTAATTATATTTAATAGAATATCTACGATAACTAATAAATAAATGGTATTAACATAATATTTACATTTTTTCATTAATATCCAATATTAATCTTGAATAATGCTTTACATATTATAAAATACGTTACTTTACATACATGCAAATCTATATATGTAAAACTATACTAATATATTTATATATGTTATTGATTTAAATCGTGCACAATTAATTTTTTAAATTGAATATTCGATCAATATATCAACATGTATTATTTTAATAATATAAGCAACTTATTTTGAATTTAGTAATTAGTAAAATAGTTTAGATGAATCTTTTAGAATACATAATCAACATATTAAATTAACTTATAGGTTAATTACGTATACGTCTAAACAATGTCGAAAATAAAAACATTATAATAGAATAATTTCAATCAATAATTTGGACCATTTCACTACTGTATTATCGCTAATATGTTTCTATTAAATAGATTAATACAAATATATTATTAATAATAATGAATGTATACACATATGCTAAATTATAAATGTTGTATTACAATTATTTATATACATTCATAGCTATTTATGCATACATATTATGAAAATGATAATACATAAATTTGATTAAAATCATAATAAATTAGTTATAATGTCATATTCGTAAGTATATACAAATAAAATTATATATTTGAAGATGAAATTATCTTTAAAATAAATACATATTCTAAAAAAATGATTCTAATATTATTATTTAAGAATATTATTGGCGATAGAAAAATATCCTTGACCTTGAATTAAATTATTGATAAGGAATAATGTGTAATATATTCTAGATGGTAATACCTATTAATACATATTAATAGTCTCCTACTGAGAACATAACCAGGTATAATCTATGTTTATAAACAATTAATATATAGCCATCATAATTAATTTGTATATTAAAATTAACGTTTAAGAGAATATATGTCATACATCATAATATATAAATTAGTAAATCTATAAAATCTATAAAATCGTTTTCTATAAAATTATATGATATTTAATTACATTAATTATCATCACATTATCATCACATTATTTAATACATTAATATAGTAATACTTTTAATTTATATATTATACAATACGTATATTATATATATGATCAATATTGTCTCTAAATTACTAAATATATCAATAATATAATATAAATCATTTATTTATTTATTCCTTATTAATATGTAAAGTTTACTAACAATTAGTCAATATTTAATTTAGCAATCTAATATAATATTTACTAAATCTTAATTAAGATATTATTATATTTACATTATAGATGTAAATATGTAATCAAATATTATACACTTTAAATAAATAATATGATTATTTATTATTTGTATGAATAGTAGAATATATTTAAGTATTTACAATTAATTATAATGATTATATTAATTTGATTATAATACTTATATATTTTATATCTAACTTTTATTTATTTTATAACTTATGATATTTATAATAATAATTGTATTGGTAATAGAAAATTCTTAAATTTACATATTTGGAATTATACAGTGTAATACACATTCGCACATTCACACGTGCACGCACGCACATACACACACACACACACACAATCACACATTCACACACACATACATTATTATTAGTACTATTAATACAAATTAATTGAATATTGTTATAATCGCAATGCATCGTGGTTTATCTTAATTATACTTCAACCATCACTTTTAATCTAATTTTATGATAACACATTTCATCAGATATTTTAGTATTGATTTTAAAACAATTTGTATTTAATGATTCAAAATAATGTATAAATAATCATAAACTTTTTAAAACAATTTAATAATTTATATTCATTAATTCATTAAAAATTTAATTTGATTTAGTATAAAGTGTTATTAATTTACCATATGTTGAGCGATACTAAAACTTTATTGACACTTTAATTCGTATACAAACTAGGTTCGTGTATTCCTTTACTAGAAAAAGAATTAAATACAGTTAGCAATTATTTTGTTAAAGAGGATTATCGTTAAAATTATTATCAAGTTGTTTGAAAGATTGCAATATTTTAATTTAGACAACATTAAATCAAAAACAAGTAATATTATAGTTTTCCTCGAGTTTCATTAATTGATCCGATGTTATTTTCAAGCTTTATAAATCGTAAGAATAATTGTTCTTAATGATTTTGTTTTATGCGTAGAAGATATACAATGCACAGTGTACATTATATATTATAGATAATATTTCTGAACTATATCTAAATTCAATTTTATAATTTCCATTTAGAAATAATTAGCATTTCTATATGTTAATTAAGCAATGATTATTATAAATTAATTAAATTAATTATAATAAAGCATCATATTTTATATCAAAATATATTATATTATATTATATATATATATATATATTATATTATAAATAATAGTATATATAAATATATATTTTAATTCTTAAAAGTATTTCTCCATTTAAAAATAATTACGAAATAGTTAAACCACCGTAAGGGATATTTCCAATTACGTAGACAATTATATTGAGATGTGGAGTTATAATTATGTATTCAATTTAATATCAATTGTTTAATTCAAAATCACATTATTAGGTTCATTTTCTAGTAATGATAGTTTTCATGTTCATATTTCAAGCCTAATTATTTCGATTAAAGCAATTGTTTTACATATTAAAATTATATAACATATGACAATTATATTTCATCTACCGATAAAAATAATAAATATTGTATAGTATCAATGACAATTTCTATCAATTTTCCTAAACATACTTTTACATGTGTCAATAATATATGTTTTCAATCTTTAGATTGTGAATGGGAATTTGAAAACATCTTTTTAATTATAGTTTACTTTTAATTTTATATTTCAGTCTATTTTATATAATATTAAATTATATTTTAAATTATGTATATATTCCAATATACAATACACATAGAGTAAAAATGTAGTCAATAACTTTGTTTTTATTTTATTTTAATATGTTTTATCCCTTATATGTAATATTTGGATTTGCAGCAAAATATAAATAATGTTTAGGGTATTTAGCTTCTCCGATTATACATAACTTGATACCATATATATATATATATATATATATATATATATATATATATATATATATATATATATATATATATATTTATATATATATATATATATATATATATACTAGCTATATCTATAGTATTTGGCAAATATTATAATATTTTATGAGTGAATCTTATGTAATATGATGTTGGAACAAAATTAGTATCTATAAATAGAAAAGTAGTTACTCGGATTGATACGTTATTTCCAAAGTTTGCCGTTCTAAACACGTTGTTGCATAATTCTAATTTCCAGGCCTGACCTAAATTCCGTTGTATAGTACATGAGGTATAACGTATAACAGGATATATATATATATATATATATATATATATTTATATATATATATATATTAGGTATACCTACAATGTATATATATATATATATATATATATATATATTTATATATATATATTAGGTATACCTACAATGTAGATGTAGGTCCTATATCTAATAGACAACATGTAAACTGAATAGTTTTACATTATTTGTTTATGTTTAAATATTTATCTTATTATCGTTAATATTGTCAAATAAATATATTTATACAATAATCGATAATATAAGAAAATTATAAATAATATGTTGTGGATAAAGAGTATTTATATTCTCTACTATCTATGTATCATACTATAGTACTATAGTATCATTAGTATCATCAAAGTACTATAGTATCATCATACTATAGTACTATAGTATAAATATTGAAATTCTCAATTATCTACGATAATACCATAAATAGAATATAGTAAATAATTTCGAATCAGTACCCATATTTTCATTTTTTTTACAGCAATAAATAAAGTTTTTACGATACGTTTTATGTGCATAATAATATTATAGTATACCGCTATTTATATATAATATAGACTATATCATATGCAATGTTATAATAATAGTATAGTATATCGCTATATATATATATAATATAGACTATATCATATGTAATGTTATAATAATAGTATAGTATACCGCTATTTATATATAATATAGACTATATCATATGTAATGTTATAATAATATTATAGTATACCGCTATTTATATATAATATAGACTATATCATATGTAATGTTATAATAATATTATAGTATGCCGATATTTTATATATAATATAGACTATATCATATGTAATGTTATAATAATATTATAGTATACCGCTATTTATATATAATATAGACTATATCATATGTAATGTTATAATAATATTATAGTATATCGCTATTTATATATATAATATAGACTATATCATATGTAATGTTATAATAATATTATAGTATGCCGATATTTTATATATAATATAGACTATATCATATGTAATGTTATAATAATATTATAGTATACCGCTATTTATATATAATATAGACTATATCATATGTAATGTTATAATAATATTATAGTATACCGCTATTTATATATAATATAGACTATATCAGATGTAATGTTATAATAATATTATAGTATACCGCTATTTATATATAATATAGACTATATCATATGTAATTCTATAATAACATTATAGTATGCCGATATTTTATATATAATATAGACTATATCATATGCAATATTATATTATGCCGATATTTTATATATAATATAGACTATATCATATGCAATGTTATAATAATATTATAGTAATCAGATATTTTATATACAATATAGACTATATGGTATAGCATAAGCAAAGTTATAATAATATAATATTTTGACATTTATATGTCAACATATTGTATTATTATTATTATTATTATTAGTGTCATATAAGCCTATAGTTATAATAAATTTTATAGGATAAATATAAATGTATTATATTAAATTCAATATATTATATATTATATATATATTAATAACTATTATTTGTAATATATAAATGTTAAAACAAAGTAAATTGCAGTATTGCAACTCTTATTTTAATAGATAGTCATTTGTATTATGTTTATATGCATATATTAATATTTTATAAATACAATTTAATTTAATTTATTATTTTATTATTTCTATATTATTCTTATTAATAATCTAACCTATTTAAGGTTTATTACTTATAATATATTATTATATCTATTTATAATTTAACGCATTATTTATTTATTTATGAAAGTTTAATGCCATATATAAATAGATGTGCATGTTTAATTATAATTTTACTGGGTATAATAAATTATACATTCTAAGCTTTATTTCTAATTATTTTAGTTGGCATCGGTCCAGTAATTCATGAGCAACGCGTCTGATACACACGCAACGACGCACGCACTGATATAAAACCAACGAGTAGAGATATTTTATATCAGTTGAATTTGCGATCACAATTTCATACATCTTAAAATGATATTACCTAATGCAAAAATGAATAAAATACTACAAACAAAAAGGATTAATTCCGTAAACATGACAATACCTTCACATGAAAAAGGTAATTATATATTGATTAATGATAATCGACGTAGATATTTAATTAATAGTAATATATTTATTTGTGTAACAGAATTAATTTAATTTAATATTAGTGAACATATATATTATAACTTCAATGTAACATGCTATGCTATATTATATAATGTTGTAGTTAAGTATAATTTAATTAAGTAACTATCGCCTAACGTACCTTTGTTACCAATAGTGAGAGCCGATAAGGATTACTTTGACAGCACGTACACCCTTCACAATGTGTTGGGCAAGGGCGGATTCGGAACTGTTTACGCCGGTACACGTAAAGCGGACGGAATGCCCGTAGCGGTCAAACACATCGCCAGGAATAAAGTGCCTGCCTGGACAATGGTTGGTAATTATTATCTAATCATCGCAATATATATTATATTATTATCTAATGCCAATGTTAATAATTTCCGAGTTTAGATTTTAAATATGTTTAGATATACAATATTATACAGAATATATTCAAAATTATAATTTGTATGAAAGTATATCGCATATTTGTTTAACATACAATATATATAAAATGTATTACTATATATATATATATATATATATATATATATATATATATATATAATATGTCCGACGTATAATATATTTCGCCCGTACCAGTTGTACTATTATATAATAATGACGCGCATGAAAACAAATCTCAGTTATATACAATATGCCAATCGTTTAGTTATTGCGGGCGAGCATCTAAATATAGACCCCATGACAAGCGAAATACTGTTAAAGATGCAGGCGAGTCTATATTTAGAAACCTGACTACCGGAACGTGTAAACGAGGTAATTTGTTCCTCCATTAACCAAATCGCCCTGCATTACGTAATCCGGATTAATCGGCCGGCATTCCTGTTATCCAGTCGACCGTAAACATTGAATTCTACTACGAATACTATTAATTGTGTGGCGAAGATTAAACACCCGCATTTCATCAGTTGTAAACCGTTACGCCCACTCTATACAATGAACCCAGTGCGATATCCTCATAACGAGTACCCCTAGAGATACATTGTCTATAGTGACCGGATGTCTAACTATCTTCTCAAGTGCTAATGTGTCATGCACAAGTGAAACTAGTGAAATAATATATATATACATATAAATATACATATACATATACATAGATATATACATATACATATACATAGATACATATATATATATATATATATATATATATATACATATATATATATATATATATATATATATATACATATATATATATACATATACATATATATATGTGCATTAATGCATTGCTAACGATTATTTCACCCCTCTCTCAGGTCGAAGGTCAAGCTATACCCGTCGAGGTAGCTCTGATGAAGAGCGTTTCTCACATCGCCGGCGTGGTCAAGATCATCGACTATCTCGAGAAGACCGACAGCTGCGTGATAGTGATGCAACGGCCGGCTAAGTCAAAAGATCTATTCGATTACATCACGAAGAAAGGACACCTTCAAGAGTGGCGGGCTCGCCGTTTCTTCAGGCAGATAGTTCAGGCAACTGAGGCTTGTCATAAGGCTGGAGTTCTTCATCGCGATCTTAAAGACGAGAATATTCTCGTGGACCTCGACTCCGAGATTCTTCACATCATCGACTTCGGTAGCGGTACCCCGTTAACTGATGACGGAGAATATACAGAATTTGATGGTTAGTGTGATATCATTGATATCTCTCTTTCTTTAGCTTAAAGACTTCGTATTAATACACACTTCACTCACTTACTCACCCACCCACTCACTCACTTACACACTCCACTCCACTCACTCACCCACTCACTCCATCTCACTCACCCATTCCACTCACTAATTATCTACC
>OZ038313.1:14976429-14977487 GCA_964035775.1 Osedax frankpressi | reverse complement strand
TAATAAGATTTGAAATACATTTCTATTGAAAGTCAATTTATGAATTAAATAGTAGTTTATAATTAATGAAAGGTACAAACACATTTGTAATATATTCATGAGTACAGTATATACATCGTTATATAGTATATAAACATATACTAAGTATATATACTTATAAATATATATATACTTATAAATATATATATACTTATAATATATATACTTATAAATATATATACTTATAAATATATATACTTCTAAGTATTTATACTTAGTATATAAATATAATATAAATAAACAAATCGTTTCTTGGAATTTTAATTCGATAAATGCAATAAATTTATTCTTTTAAGTATGCAATTTGTATAACAAATATATATAGTCTGGAAATGCATTAGATCAATAAATCTTTTATGTATATACATTATAATATACCACTAGACATTTAATGTTTAGATTCACTCTGCATATATATATAACATATATTAATTATTATACTATTTTATTATGTTACGATTAGACTTTAATAGAAATATATATTGCGATGATTAGATAACAATTACCAACCATTGTCCAGGCAGGCACTTTATTCCTGGCGATGTGTTTGACCGCTACGGGCATTCCGTCCGCTTTACGTGTACCGGCGTAAACAGTTCCGAATCCGCCCTTGCCCAACACATTGTGAAGGGTGTACGTGCTGTCAAAGTAATCCTTATCGGCTTTTACTGTAATGATGGTCAGGTTATATTGTAGAATTATATAATCATTATATTTTTATCATACTATATATATATATATATATATATATATATATATATATATATATATATATATATTATAGTAAGTATGTATTATATGTATATATTATATAGTTGTATATAGGATAATAGTACCTAGAGTAATTTAATTAGTCGACATAATACCAAGATGAAGTTATTTATTATAGGTACACATTGTATTGTGTTTTAAATAATATGATATTGTCAATTAAGAATAAATAAATGAATTTTAATTTTAATTTAAAATAGATACAATATATTATAATAATATTGTATATTTACCTTTTTCTTTCTTGC
>OZ038313.1:14901429-14971429 GCA_964035775.1 Osedax frankpressi | reverse complement strand
CATATGTACATCTTAATGCACGAGGTGACGTATGCATATGTGTGTACATAATAGTACACCGTATGAAAGATTACTTTTATGAATAACGGGGTCAATTCGAGTTCATTTATAAAATTAATCTTTTCTTACTTCTTCTCCGTATTTTATAAATGTAATTATTAATTTTGTTATAATACCGATTGCATTGTTTTTCATGAAAATTTAATAATATCTTTAAATTTACATTTTTCAATAAGAATCAAATTATAATCGTAAGATTATACTCTTACATAATCTATTATTATAATATCCTTGTACTGTCAATTATTTTGCTTTAATTTACTTGAAATAAACTAATTACATTATTTTGTAAATATTTTTGTAAATATAAATGAAAACAAAATGTAATATTTATATTTAAAATTATCGTAATATATTAAAATTAATATATATATATATATATATATATATATATATATATATATTAAAATGTATATATTAAAGACTTTCTCTCTTATATGAAATTGATAATTTTGTAAAAAAAATTATATTTATATAAAAATTGGCGTGCACAATGTGCACTGCACATTAGTAATAGTAATATTATAATATTTCTAATATATATATATATATAGGCATTTATATATACATATGACCGAGTTAGATATAAATATTTATCTATTTCTCAGTAAATACTAATTATAATATAAAATAATATAAAGATTCACACTATTATGTTCTAGGTATAAATCATGGTGTTTTACATAGAATATAAATAATTACATATAGCTATCATTTGTATAAGTCATGTATATATGTATATGCGTATTTGTATAAAATATATTGATATTTTAATAGTATTTCGTGATGGAATGTCACGGAATTAATTAATTTATAATACGTATATACTTTATATAGTATACTATAATTATATATAGTATACTATAATTATAATTGGATATGTTTAAATTATTTTAAGTGTAATCATATTGAAATGTGATAACATGCATTATCACTCTCTTTTGTTTAATAGACTAATAATTAATGTATGATGTATTGTTGGAGATATTAGAGGTACCTATATATAATTCCTAAGGGAACGAATTAGATATCGTGCGAAAGTGTGACAATGGAGTATATTTGTTATAATAATCGTCGGGATAGTATTTATTTTAAGCATCATTAGAATACGTGGGTTTGAATATCAATTTAACGTTACCTATTTCAAGTTTAATCTATATAGAGATTATATATAATATTTATTTATATAGGATTATTATCTTCTATAAAAATCATATTTATGAATACAATAATATAGACCTGAATATAAGAAGTTTAATTATGATCATTTAATGTAATGTTCATTATATTTGTTTCTGTTTTTAAATTCAAGGCATTACATAATAAAGTAAACAAGAGTTTACTTTATTATATCTTTAAAAAACAGAAAAACATAACAATGATAGTTTCAAATAAAATATTATGTATTTAAACTTGCTGTTTAAATAATCTGTTAAATAAGATTTGAATTCTATAAATTCATAATAACAGCTATATAACAATGCTTAAATAAGACTACACATATATATATATATATATATATATATATATATATATATATATATATATATATTTTAATTGGTATACGTACTTTAGTAATTAATATTTAATTAATATACGCCACTTAATGTAACTTAATAATACTTTAATATTTTATTAAGGGTAGTTGTAAACTTCGCGAGATTTACATGTAATAGATAGGAGGAAAATATGTCTACTATAATAGTCTGCTATAGTAACTTTTTAGTTTTATAATAAAATTACTAATTTTTTCTCAGATATCTCGATAATTCCCATATCTATAGTTATAGTTATTTTTAAAAATAATTAATATTAATACAAATATTATTTATTTATTATTTCAAAGTATAAGATAATAATAAAAAATATAAATATAAAATAATTTCAGCAGACCTATCAGTTATTTTTATTATTCGCATTGTACAATATATTTTAACAAGATGACCATTATATAGAAGTATTGTCGCACGACGCAAGATTTAGATGATCTGGAAACTGAAGTTTCACGAGATGCATTATGTGTTTACGGAATGCCCGGAATTTCGAGTTATTGTACGACCGCCGCAAAGTCGACCTATTGATTTCAGTCTAGACGAGATCGAGTTGCAGACAATACGGTCATTGTACGCCTCAGTTCTAGGCACCTCTACTCCCAGGCATTTAGAGCTAAAAACTCGATTAATAACTGTAGAATATATACTCTATTCAGAGGCTTTCTAGTCAGTCCTCATCAACGTATTTTTTCTTTAAGCTATTTATGAGTTTCGATTTTAGGGAACTCTATCTATTTATGTAATATATACACCATATATATATATATATATATATATATATATATATATATATAATATATAATATATATATATATATACAAATATTTTAGATTTAATAATATATTATGTTTCAATAAAAGCGAATTAAGTCAAATGCATGTATTGGAATCTATTCTTACATTAATATATGTACAATATATTAACACTTTAAATATATGTGCATATATTCATATATATATATATATATATATATATATAATTATATGGTTATATCCATATATGATATGTGACGATACAATATAAATTCGTACATTTTGTATTGTATAAATTGAACATTGAACATCAAATATAAATATTTACCAATACAATTATATAACAAATATAAAATAAACATTTATTCACTTTGATATTTATTATTTAAATAAATTATAATGTATTTATATATTATTATTATTTTTTTTTTAATTATTATTATTATTACTATTATTGTTATTATTGTTATTATTGATATTATTGATATTATTGTTATTATTGTTATTATTGTTATTATTGTTATTATTGTTATTATTGTTATTATTGTTATTATTGTTATTATTGTTATTATTGTTATTATTGTTATTATTGTTATTATTGTTATTATTGTTATTATTGTTATTATTGTTATTATTGTTATTATTGTTATTATTGTTATTATTGTTATTATTGTTATTATTGTTATTATTGTTATTATTGTTATTATTGTTATTATTGTTATTATTGTTATTATTGTTATTATTGTTATTATTGTTATTATTGTTATTATTGTTATTATTGTTATTATTGTTATTATTGTTATTATTGTTATTATTGTTATTATTGTTATTATTGTTATTATTGTTATTATTGTTATTATTGTTATTATTGTTATTATTGTTATTATTGTTATTATTGTTATTATTGTTATTATTTTTATTATTTTTATTATTGTTATTATTGTTATTATTGTTATTATTGTTATTATTGTTATTGTTGTTATTATTGTTATTATTGTTATTATTGTTATTATTGTTATTATTGTTATTATTGTTATTATTGTTATTATTGTTATTATTGTTATTATTGTTATTATTGTTATTATTGTTATTATTGTTATTATTGTTATTATTGTTATTATTGTTATTATTGTTATTATTGTTATTATTGTTATTATTGTTATTATTGTTATTATTGTTATTATTGTTATTATTGTTATTATTGTTATTATTGTTATTATTGTTATTATTGTTATTATTGTTATTATTGTTATTATTGTTATTATTGTTATTATTGTTATTATTGTTATTATTGTTATTATTGTTATTATTGTTATTATTGTTATTATTGTTATTATTGTTATTATTGTTATTATTGTTATTATTGTTATTATTGTTATTATTGTTATTATTGTTATTATTGTTATTATTGTTATTATTGTTATTATTGTTATTATTGTTATTATTGTTATTATTGTTATTATTGTTATTATTGTTATTATTGTTATTATTGTTATTATTGTTATTATTGTTATTATTGTTATTATTGTTATTATTGTTATTATTGTTATTATTGTTATTATTGTTATTATTGTTATTATTGTTATTATTGTTATTATTGTTATTATTGTTATTATTGTTATTATTGTTATTATTGTTATTATTGTTATTATTGTTATTATTGTTATTATTGTTATTATTGTTATTATTGTTATTATTGTTATTATTGTTATTATTGTTATTATTGTTATTATTGTTATTATTGTTATTATTGTTATTATTGTTATTATTGTTATTATTGTTATTATTGTTATTATTGTTATTATTGTTATTATTGTTATTATTGTTATTATTGTTATTATTGTTATTATTGTTATTATTGTTATTATTGTTATTATTGTTATTATTGTTATTATTGTTATTATTGTTATTATTGTTATTATTGTTATTATTGTTATTATTGTTATTATTGTTATTATTGTTATTATTGTTATTATTGTTATTATTGTTATTATTGTTATTATTATTATTATTGTTATTATTGTTATTATTGTTATTATTGTTATTATTGTTATTATTGTTATTATTGTTATTATTGTTATTATTGTTATTATTGTTATTATTGTTATTATTGTTATTATTGTTATTATTGTTATTATTGTTATTATTGTTATTATTGTTATTATTGTTATTATTGTTATTATTGTTATTATTGTTATTATTGTTATTATTGTTATTATTGTTATTATTATTATTATTGTTATTATTGTTATTATTGTTATTATTGTTATTATTGTTATTATTGTTATTATTGTTATTATAGCTATTATTGTTATTATTGTTATTATTATAATTATTATTATTATTATTATTATTATTATTATTATTATTATTATTAATATTATTAATATTATTATTATTATTATTATTTTTTTTATTATTGTTATTATTGCTTTCATGTAATATATAATAAAGTACATTTGAATTAAAAATTTCATTAAAAAATATAATTATTTTTATAGTTCATTTTTATTTTATTTATTAAATTATAATAAATATTTATTAATGATAATCTATAGATTTGTATTAACTGTATATACACATACATACACACACTCATACATACTCACACACACATACGCACACGCATACACACACATACACACACACACATACACGTATATATATATATATATATATATATATATATATACATATTAAACCTACATTGATTATTTCAATATAAAGCTGTTTATTAATCAGCCCATGTAAGAGTTGATTTTCAAAATATTCCAAAAATATACAACATAAGTATTTTTAAATCAGTAAATAATCTCTAATTAGATTACAACCTTATCGATTAAAATATGTTAAACTCATTTGAAATAATACACATATATTAAAAATAGTATTAATCTATAAATAGTTAAATATATTTTCATATTATGTTATATAATATACAAATATTCTTCATTTATACTTATTACATTTGAGATATTCGTATATTTATGTACAAATGTATAGCGACATTTATGCATATTAATATAATATAATCATAATTTATTATTATAAAACAAGTATTATAATATATAAAGGTTAAATAAATTATTACAGATTAATTAAAAAATTATTTGATTAAGTATTTAACCATATATTGTTAATTATTAAAAATACATTAAATCTATAATTTACAAATACAAATAATCGAATACATTATTACACTTTTTCTGTATTATGCAATATATAATCAACGTACACACAGTCGTGCGTTGAGCCTTAATAATAAATAGTGTAAATAGTGGTGTATAAATTAGTGGTGTATAAACCACATATAAATTGTACAGTGTCTAAAATATATATATATATATATATATATATATATTTATATATGGTCTAAAATACCTGCTTGGACGGGCATAATAATTTCAAGGTATATAATTTACCCGTAATATTATGTAATAGGTATTGCTGACGACATCGCAGATACCGATATCTATCGCAGTATACTGTTCCGCTATGTTACGCAATATAATATCGTTACCCGGAGGTAAGTGGCGTCTAATGAAATTCAATCTAAATAGGGCGCAATCTAATTCAATCAAATTAAAACAATAATTTTAGTATACTGTATTCAGTATATATATATATATATATATATATATATATATATATATATATACGAACTCAGCAATAATACCCGCATGATAATGTCCATAAATGATATGATAGAAATATCAATATCAAACGTGTCTGAGATTTCGTATGTAAACAAATATTATTAAAGACATTAAATGCAGTATCGATTACATTAAATCTGCCACTAATTCATTAATTATACAATTTAGATTTCAAATATAAATAATTATAAACATACCTCTTGGTATAGCTTATTATTTGTATCAACGTTATCATGATTAATAAGTAATGTATTATGTAATTAAAAGTAATTGAATAACATTTATTTGAACCTACTTTAATGTATTATTAAACTTAATTAAAATGAAATTAAAATACTATCGGATTAAAATAATATAACTGATAATGAGGTTAAAGCACGATATATCAAAGATAATAATAAAATCTTTCCATTAATAATGTTTGTTTTTAGATTAAATTATAATCTCAAACATGTTTATTATTGAAATACCGTACGATTTCGATGGTCGGATATTTTCGGAAATATGTCGGACATATATATATATATATATATATATATATATATGTATATATTTAAATATATATATATATATATATATATATATATTAATTCATATAGTTATGTAGATAATTCATCTTACTATTTTTTTAATTACTTATTTCAATTCTATTAGGGTTGTATATTAGTATAATATCGAATGATACTGTACTGTATAGTGTATAATGTACATTGTACAGTGTATAGTGTACACTACACACCTTACAATGTACAGTACAGTGTACAATGTACAGTGCACAGTGTACAATGTACATTGTACAGTGTACATTGTACACTGTACAATGTACAGTGTACAATGTACATTGTACATTTTACACTGTTCAATGTACAGTTTACAGTGTACACTGTACACTTTACGATGTACATTGTACACTATACAATGTACAATGTACAATGTACAGTGTACAGTGTATATTGTACAGTTTACAATGTACAGTTTACGGTGTACACTGTACATTGTACATTATATATATATATATTATCTATGAAGTAGTATTGCAATACCTATGTCCTATCATAATACACATGAACATATATTTTATATATATATATGATATATACAATACTTTTATTGTATAAGTATATTGTAATATAAATATTATATTATGTAACAGTATACTATATAGATAATGATTTTTTTCAAATAGAACATAATATAACACGAAATAATGAATTAATTACCATTTTTTCCTAGCAAACAAGGTTATGTAATATTGCGTAATAACGTGAAAAATATATGTTTGTGTATAAATAAACACGAATAGAAGTTTTTAAATATTTTATTTAGAGCTAAATTAATATTTGTATCAATATATATATATATATATATATATATATATATATAAAATATAATATATATATGTAATATATATATATATATATATATATATAAAATATAATATATATATGTAATATATATATATATATATATATATATATAATATATTGATATTGGTATATTTGCATATTTGTAATAGTAGTTCATTATTATCAACCAATTATAGATTATATAACAATTCAAACACAATGAATAGAACAATGGACAAAAATGTTAGGAATGTTGTGGTCAGCGGGCAATTAAATAATCCGCGGTATTTCTGTCCATTACGCGTATGTCCAGCACAGGACATTGTTATTGTTGCCATAGTTATCGAGAGAGTACCGGGTACTCAGTATCCACATTGCCCTCCCACGCATTCAGCCCTTGAATTATCTATATTTGACCGTATACATGATCTATTTCCGGCCTACACCATAACACAATAGACATTGTATGCTATGTACTACTTATATATTAATTCCGCTTCGTATGCAATATTAATATCACGTATTAATTAATGAGGTGTTCTATAATAATGCTATGCAATTCTCGCATTCCAGTATCGCTAAACGTATCACTATGTTGTTCATGTGTAATGAATATGATATTCATTCTTAAAGCAGTATCACTAATACTATGGACTTATAATATAAGTTTATAAAATTGTATACGCGTAGCTTATTATGTCAAATATTGTAGATGTAATAAAGTTAAATATATAATTGATTTATGATTGATTATATCTAATATATTCTATTTATTTTTAGAAACAAAATGAACGATGAATTATATATATAAACGTATCTGTTTGACAAAACTTACTTTGTGGGATTTTGTTTGTAGTATTATTTAGAATATATTTGAGCAAATACAAGTATAATGATTTATTTTTGTTTTAAAAGTAATTTTAATTGAAAATATAAACCTACAAATAAAAAAATTAGTAAAAAAATCAATGTACAAATATCCTAAACAATAATGTATTGTATATCTTAAATATAATTTTATAGAATTATATTCAATTATAAATGATGGTTTATATATTTAATATGACGTGTCCTCGTGTTGTTAAATAAATCTTAAAGGATTATAGGGAATGATAAGTATTTTAAATTGATAAAATAAATAAAATTGATAATTAATATATATATAACTATAAATCTTAAAAACTAAATATTATCTATCGAAGAACCAGGGGGACAATATATGATTTGAAATATGTTATGGTATAGATGGGTCATGTTACGATTGTTTTCATGATTTCTATAAAAATAGATCAAGACTTATCTTGGTATTTCATTTTTGATAATTAGTCGTCTATTTAGATGTAGAATATTATAGAGCTGTTAAAATTGTAATAAATAATTATGATATCATTTGTGGATGTATATGCATCATTTAGCTATACATATTCAATATGTATGGGTGTGCGTGTGTGCGTGTGCGTGTGCGTGCGTGAGTGTGAGTGTGAGAGAGTATGGGTGTATGTATATATGTATATTTTATGTGTGTATCGAGGTTAAACAAAGACAACATTATATAATATTATACACTGTATAATTGATTAAAATGTTATTAAACAATATTATAATATTAAACCGTTATTAATATATTAATATTAACAATATATTGTTATTTGACGGATTGGAATGTGAATATCGATAAATAACCATTTATATAAATTAGGAAACTAGGATAACATTGTTATATTGTGAACCGTTAATTTAGAAGTACTTTATCCCATATCAGATAAGTATATGATTAGTATATTGGTGTAGCATAACTAATTAGTTTTTGTATTCGAGTATATATGTACCTATTTATATTGGAACTCATAAATACTAAGTACACTGTATGTATCTTCTATTGGTATACAATCAAATCATAATGCAAATCTTAAATGGTAGATTATAGTATATAATAATTATTGGTGTTATTGCATTGTACATAATTACTATAATAATTGTAGCTATTATTATGATAATAATCATTATCTATTGTTCTTTTGCTATGAACCGTTTGTACAATATATGTTTTATAATAATACATTATATGCTATGTACACGTAATAATTGTTTACATTCCTTATATATACTATAGTTTCATAGACGCGAAACTCTAAAATGTCAATATAATAACATTAATAACGGTATGTAAACAATACAATTATGTAATTTATCACCAGAAATTGTACTTATTAAGTCATTCCGAGTTATTGAGTTATCTACAGTGTATTATTTTTATATTGTTGCATTGCCTTGGATCACTTAGCGTCTATTCTATATTGTGTAAATAATATATATATATATATATATATATATATATATATATATATATATATCAAATTAGTAAATAATACCATTTAACATCTACCAAAAGCAGTATCGTAATGTAGTTTATTCTATCGTATTCTATACATAATACATACCCGCGTAATCGACTAAGTACTGGTATTTAACTGTATTCAATGAGGTAGACGCCTCTATTAAGTTATTAGTAATAATGGTGCCTGGGCCGGTAAATCAAATTGAACGAGAGTTGAAGAGAATTGAGACAGCTCTACCACCGTGAGAACTATGTGGTGAAGAGTCATCTATCGGTGCCCCATTGTGTCCCTATTGTGTACCTATTGTATTCAACGCCTACTCGGATGACCACTGTGTCCGGCGTCGCGCGACGCCATTGCCATCCGCGTATAACGGTTACGGTCTAGATATTAGCTACAATAACGTTTTAGCGAATGAATTTATTTTCCATTATTGAAATAATATCGAATATATATATGTGTAATATATTATTATACAGTTATACTCCATTCGGATGGTAATTAGTGCATAGCGTCGTTAACCGTTATATTTCAATGAACTATAGTTATATCATAACTAATCATACATATAATCATACATATAAAACATTTATGAAATATAATATTATATAATTTAAATATTCTAATTTCATTTATATATTATATTGTGAATAAGTTGATATCATTTATCATATATGTATCAATGGAAAAAGTGATCACTTCCAATCGGTAGATCAGGGATTCGATTCTCTAACCGAACTAAACAAAAATAATTTAACTAATATAAGTTTTATTTTACTGACTCATACGATTTAGTAAGATATACTCAGTAAACATTATCTCCTGAACATTAAAACCAATATATGTTTGAAGATATGTAGGATTATCTTTTGGTGTATAACATTTCTTAGTGAGTTACTACAATGTGATGAAATGATAATACCTTAATATGCCATATTACAATATCACAGCTTAAAGTCAATTACATTGTAATTATATGGTTATTAATTTAATATTCCCACTCTTTATTATTAATATTATTAGCTACCTACATGTACAAGTTAGTTTATCTACTTATACTAGACTAATTTACTCCACGCTCAAATAGATAATAGTATTACGAAGGTGCTTCGTCTGTCAGACAATGGATTGGTGATCTTCAGGTAAGTAATCTATATCAGGTAACGGATATTTGCATAATTGACGTTCAGATATCAGCTACCCTTTTATGGAAGTGTTGGTATTTCCATTATTGAGAGTGATAACAAAACTATCTCGCATCTATTATCTTTGAGATCAATACTTGCTTTTAAAGTTTTGAACTTCTAGTATAGAGTTCATATTCAAGTCCTCGCTTTAAAAGTATTCCTAGGGTCGATACACAAAGTGTAGAAGGTACTTCATTCAAGATGAAAATCTATTCACGTTCTAAATAGCTACATTTCTATGTTTCAATAAATGGTTTTAGGTATACTAATAATGCACTCGAAATCATGGAAACAGACTATTCCACTAACCGCATATCTAGATGTGGCTTGAGATCTGATATCGTTGTAAAAGCCAATATTTAATGCAAAGTATTGATATTATTGTATACGAATACTATAGTATTCGTCAAGCGATGTTCCGAGCATGAAAATACACGAACAGTAACCTTGGTTTAGTTATGTACGTTATTATAGGATCAGTAGAATTATGTACCCCGAGTAACATATCTATAAATGAACTAGAAATCCCTGAACACGGTGCAATTCCGACTTCATTCAAGTTTGATAAAAAGTACAAGAGTCAAAATTAATCGGCTATTTTAATTTGATTTTATATTTAAACTTATAACAAAAATTATAATGACCTGTTTTTACTACATATTATATTTAAACTTGTAATTTTGTATTTGTTTAATTTATTGGCTTACAGCTATAAGGAAGAGGTCATATTCCTTTAAAGTATTTGTATAATTGGTTTTCGTTACACTCTTTAAGCTACCCCCTATATATATATATATATATATATATATATATATATATATATATTAGTCTAACCAATCTTGTATGTGACTTTTGCAAATCACCATATGCATATGTTAACTTCCTTCAGACATGTATTTCTATATATAGCTTATAGGCTATATATAGGATAATCCATAAACTCCCTACGGTTTTGATCTGCGCTGTTTAGGATATTATCATTTGTCATGAGGTTATTCACCGATTTATTTACAGTAATTTAAATATATAGTTTACATAGGATATTAATTTCGAATATACCAATTATTTGTATTATATGTTATGCTTTTCAGACTTTACATAGTTTTTTAATGTATTCACATTAATCAGTCTAATCAGAATATATATATATATATATATATATATATATATATATATATTTATATAAATATATATATATATATATATGTGTGTGTGTGTGTTTGTGAGTGCGTGAGTGTGTGTACATGTGTGTGTGTGTATATATATTTGTTTTATATAAATATACTTACAGATGGATAATATTATTAAGAAATTTAATAGTAATTAAATATGTATCATACAATAAGTATGAAGTATATATCATATTATAATTATTATTATTATTAATACGATAATTTAATTACATAAGAATTTCAGTTCATTTAAAATAAAATTATATCATCGTAGGATAACAATTTTGAAACTCTATTTAAATAATATTCGTAATACAAAAAATGAGTAATATACGAAGACCATAGTGTTGAACATGTATTGTGTTCTTGAAATTATAAGTTGATTTTAAAAATAACTATAGGGATTTCAAATTACAAGAAAAGTTATCTATATATATATATATATATATATATATATATACTAATTTGATACACAAGTTTGATAAACTATTTTGTACACTAGTTTAATACAATAGTTTAATTCACTAGTTTAATACAATAGTTTTATAAATTATGATATAAACTATAATTGAATCCATTATTTTTGCTTTAATATAATTCTTGATAAATTGTTGATAATTTTATTTATATTGTATATTAGTTGTAGATATATTCACTATATAGTCATGGATCTTCTTTTTAATACTTTTGAATAGATTATAATTAACGAGTTTAAGAATATATTTGATTATTATATTAATATTGATTAAATACTTATATGTAATCTAATTACAACAATTACAATTACAATAAATATCGTACTAATATATCTATGCAAGACTTGTCAGTTGATCTCGATAAAATAAAATAGTAGTATAATGTTCAAAATAGTTCATTAGACAGAAAACCTAAACTTAAACCTAAACTATCTTGTATTCTAATAGAATGGCACAACTGATTATGTTACTTGACCAATGCTATAATTATTAACTTATTATCATCAATAGCTACCCCACTACTCATACCTAATCATAACTATATATCCTTCCATTCAAATACCCTGGCCTCTTTTTATTTACTTACTAAATCAATTTAATTATATTACTCAAGCAGTCCATTGACTACAGTAGGTACTATTCTTTTGATACTATTAAAATACTTAATTATACTTATTAAAATACTTAATACCTCATGACTAATATAACTACTGGCCCATTTACTCAAGATATTGCCTACCTTGTATCATATTCCTTCTATTTTAAAACATCATCTCATTACAACTACGAATACAAAACTACCACTTTATCCAGCGTTATTCAATAACTAACATAACATATCTAATTTTTCAACATTCTTGAAAACAATATAACTTCAAAAAAACTCTCAAGTTATTTAATTACAAACTCGCATTTTGAAAGCGTTTATTTACCCTAGATATTCACTGAAATTGACAGAACTATTGACATCTCGATATTCACTGAAATTGACAGAACTATTGACATCTCGAAAATATTATCTACACTTTATAATAAATTCGGGACGATCGTAATTTTATCTATAAATCTATTTTAGAAATATATGCAATGACGAAGTACTTATTTCACGACTCTCAAACAAAGGTAATATTGACGATTCATTAAAATATTTCATAGCCGACCACTCTTCCTGAATTTTAATTGATTTCAATTGATGGGCACCTATGTTTCCCACGATCTATCAGAACCGGAGTTCCACGTTATTTTCTTTTACGACTACTTTCAATATTTTTAACCAACATTTTTAACCAATATTTAATATTAAATCAAAATTGGTTATTACAATATACTATGTAATTAGTTATTACCGTATAGAGTATACAGTGTATATTTCTAAACTGATGACATTCGAATATCAATTGAACCGTTGATTCTAATATCGTTGACCCAGATTTAACGAAAGCGATCGATAAACACCTTCTAATAACTCTCTAAGTTTAAATCCCAGCAAAACGTTGACTATGTATCTTTGTTATGATTCCCCGAGTTGACCAGTTACAATATATCTTACGTAATAGTCAACGTATGTCACATTATTCTGACTTTATTTATTCAATTTATTTCTATTTTAATCCTCTTTAATGTCGTATAATATTCCATATTCAACCATTGTAATGCATACGTATTCCGTTATTTAGGATATTGCTCTATTATATAAGTTATCTCTTTCTTAGCTTCTATAGCCCAAGCACGCGTATACGCGTGTTTAATTACTACAATTGGATTCTTAGCATTCTGCTTGATTATTTGTTTAACAAACTTCAAACTTTCCATAACTCAATATTCAAAATCAACTGCGTATCTACTGTTCATTAGACTTCCTGTTTATATGGATAATCTATGTAATATAAAAAAAATAAAAACTATCTACCGATTAAATATCGCGTCGTTTTCAAAATTATACTATTTATTTATAATATTATAAATCATAGTCGACCTGTCTACTTTTCCGCGCTAATATCCGTTATTATCAATGCTATCTCCCTATTTTCATTTGACATTCGTAGTGAATGTCTACTATAGTAGACATTCACTACCCATACCCATAACTATATTCTAAATACTTGCTTTTATAACAACATGCGTGATCAGTACATATCAGCACATTTAGATTACCCAAGTATTACTCTGCATAGTAATAATGCGTATCTACTTACTTATTTATTTTGTACACAATTTTATATATTTATTTTAAAATATACAATGTACCATTATTGATAATTGAATTGAAATACATTTACGAACAAGCAAACTAATGAATTTAATAATGAGTACAAAATTAATTCGGTTTAAAATCACACTCGTCAATTATTTAAATTATTAGCGACTCAAAATGATAATAATTCTGTAATAGTTGTGAAAACAATCACGAATGACAATACAAAACATATTGAATTAGGACGTATGATTCACCTATTTATCCCCTGATTATGAATCAGCAAATTTCATGAAATTTCCTGCACCCGATATGCGATATGTTTACAATATGCGACGTACAATACGTACCAATAAGTACCAATAGGTACATTCATACCCATATTTCTGACCATTTAAAGACACGCCCCACTATCGAGATCATTTTAAATACGACACGCCCAAATACGCGAATACACGCCATTTTTGGCGTGGTTATCCAACAATATCTAAGAATCGTGTTTACCGTGACGTCACAAATGTGAGATGAATCATTGGTATACTATATACCAATACCGATAGCGGAAGTTGGTTAATATATATATATATATATATAACCATATGTAAATATGCCTATTATGTATAATATATAACTATGCAAAACCTAGAAAATACTAATTATAAATTTTAGTAATATTTTTATTAATTTACAAAAAATATACTTACTAATTTCTGAATATAATTGAAATGATATAGAATGTAGTTATTATAAACCTATGTTATCAAAGTAGACTATTTCCGATAACTCCATCTATACTTGGTAAAACATCTCGAACGGAAGTGTAGTGACAAATATGTAAACAGTCGAAATAACTGCTGATAAAACTGGTACATTGAACTGAATCATTATTAATATTGTTTACTCGAATACGGCCCTTAATTATCGTTCAAGTAATATTAATAATAACATATTTATTTTATTAATTTTGTTAATTCCTGGCATAATCTGATAGAAATAAAATAAGAACAATTAAAATAATAGTATAATACTTATATATATATATATATATGTATATATATATATATTAGCATAGTATATACTTTGTTAGATTACATTTAAACAGTAAGACAATATTAATAAACACCTGGATATTATTTAATTGACAGAGATTGGTTATTTCAAAGTTCAACGAGGGACTTTTTATCTATTCCATATTCTATAAAATAGAGTAGAAAATAGATAGATAGATAGATAGATATATATATATATATATATATATATATATATGTAGATCATACATACTATAAATTATATTATACTTATATAGTTTAAATAATATAATACAATTATTTACATTTATATTATTAATAAAATTGTGTAAAATATATTAAATAAATATTGTACACATAGAAGTGATTTTATATGATGTAATATTCTCTATAGAAATCCATACAAAGATATTTGGAATCATATCAGTATAATCTTTGATAAGAAATAAATCTATTATTATTGTATAATTATATAATATTATATTGGTTAATTGTAATGTGATCATTGAATATGTGAATAGAAAATCACAACCTACTTACTAATTATTTGATTTTAATTCATATAAAATGTTGTTATTATGTAATATAATTTAGTATTAATAATTATTTTCATTTAATTAAATAATCAGAACATTAATATTACTCACTTTATTACAATTCGCATGATATAGTCGTGGCAGTCTATGATTCAGAGTAATATTTATTTTACTGACCAGTGTCCATAATTTACAACATTTACGTAATAACAAATAGTAAGCAAATAGGTTCGTCATAATAAACAGAATATTCTATAAATGGACCACTCTGTATTGTGTAAAATGACCACTTAAGTATATTATTTATACTTCTATTAATTGAAATTGTATATTAATTATATATTATGACCATTTAATTATAAAAGTTTCAGAAATAATAACTATTTACATATATTACCATAGTTGTACAAAGATACCAAGTAATTGATAAATTATAAAAAGTATCAAGAAATTGATAAATTACTCAAATTATGAAGTTAACTAGATATTATAAATATTTACTGTAATTAAATTACATTTAATTTTTGGATAGTATTTTTGGGAATATGTTCGATCTTTATTTATGTTTTAATTATAATTTACAAATATACTATAATATGTTATTAATTATTTTAAACATATGGATTACAGCAATTTACATGGAAAATAAGAATTGGATTTTGAATTTAATACATTATTTCCAAGTATAAAATACTATCCAATCTTTTTAATTTGAATGATTAAAAAATGCTCATATTTATGTATAGTTAGAATGAAACATAGATTAGTAGATATATTAAAATAATATATTATAAGTAATTAATAAGTAATTAATTTATATTTATATTATGTGTACTAATTGTGTTTAGTCTAATCTTTATGGGTATATTATAATATACAAGTAGTATACTTGTTATCGGATCCACATTATATTCCATTATCTATTAAATATATTTATATTTATAAAAATTTAACATTTAACATTCAAAATAAAATAATATATACGTATTAACTGTATGCTAATATTAACCGTATGATCTCAACACCAAATCATGTGTTACGAATATATAACCTACTAAAATATAAATCAGATAAAATTAGGTAATCAACGCATATATTCAGATACTTTATAGTCTGCTTGTTTATTGTTACAAATATGTTTTATCATTTTCAGATTATAAATTCTCCAAGCATAGATTATTACCATTAACATTGCTGTGAGCATAAGCGATTAATATCTGATTATTTCTATTATAATTTCTATGTGCTTTTCTATTTTAAAATTTGTTTTATAAGTAAATCTGTAATTGATATGAATACCCTTAAACTCAATTCATTAATTTGCCAATACAATATACTATGTAGATATAAATGTAAACAGATATTTATTAATATTTTTATTCTTTTTTTCATAACCTGTCAATAAAATGATCTTATGTATATTAGAGATTATAGTAAAAATAAATTTCACCCAGAAGTTATGTCTAACTTATAAAATAGCCATTAGTGTATATACAATAAGTAACTGCGTATTAATTGAAGTGTGAATATTAAAAGTACATTTAAGTACATTTATATGAGATAAATCTAATATCATGCATACTAATAGTATTATATTAATATATATGTCTATATTAGTGATATCGCAAATGTTAGTTAATTATATAATGTGTAATTCTAACGAGAGAATATACTTGCACTTATATTTAAGCATTAAACATATTCCATTGTCTACGAAATATAATTCAATTGTAATAATTGCATCGCTATTAATTTAAAACAAAGTTATCATAATGTTCTACGTGCTTACTTGAAAGTAAACCTATTCACTTTAGAAACATATTTAGGGCATTGTCAGGACTTAACACGAGTAGCAATAATATCAATAATTATAATCTGCATATAAATAAACAATTAAGATAGTTATGTCAAGGGTATATGCTTATAATACACTTAGGACGTTTTTCTCCGCGTCTACAAAATATATTCTAAAGTTATATTTAAACAAATGCGCAGTACCTCTAACTTAATATCTAACTTATCTAACTTAATATCTAACTTAATATCTAGTAAACCATACGTTGAATAAACTATTTATATGTTGCTTGATATAACGAACAATTTATTTGTAAACTAAAATTATTAGCAAGTCTACAAATGTGAACTTTTTACATATATATCACAATATAATTCGTATTTAATATTATTCGTGTTCTTGTTATTTATTATTAATGCTAACATATGATATGTCCATATTAAAAGTATGTGTTTCCACAAACTCCAATAGTTTTAACATTCAATAAATTAATTAATCTATTTCGGAAACCCGTTATAATTCGGCTTTAATTTAATAAATTACAAATTATAATTTATATAGTTGTACAAAATATCTATATTTTAACAATAAAAAATTGTGAATATAAAATACTATATTGAGCTATATATAGCATATTTCTAGCATAGTATATTTCCCTATATTGAAGTAGGTGCGTATTTATTTGATTCTAGTTTTCTTATAAAAATATCGGACCCCGATATTATATTAGTTTAGGAACTGTTCAATATTATCTTGATGTAATCCCTTAATTTTATATAATAATAGTTAAACATCTATTAAATTATGTTATCTATTATCTATATGTATTACATTAAAAAGTACACCTTTAAAATTAATAGTATATATAAGTTAAGCATAAAATAGATAGTATATTTAAAATAATAGTATATTAAAATTAATAGTATATCTAAATTAAGTATATCTAAATTAAGTATATCTAAATTGAGTATATCTAAATTAAGTATATCTAAATTAAGTATATCTAAATTAAGTATATCTAAATTAAGTATATCTAAATTAAGTATATCTAAATTAAGTATATCTAAATTAAGTATATTAAAATTAATAGTATATTTAATTTAATTATATTAAAATTATTAGTATCTTTTTAACGACATATAATTTATAATATGCATGCCTAGATAAATGTATTATATTAAAATGTATTTAATATATCTCTATAGATATATCATTGTAATGACAAACTATATTAATATTAATTTAATTGTAACATCTTATAAACTCTAAATTATAGATAAAAAAATGATGTAAAAAGATTGATAATCATAAGGTATAATAATTAAAAAAATAAAATAAAACTAACTGTTCTGTTTATTCTTGAACTAAAGTAGTATTGATTTTTAAGCTAATACGAATTATGAAGAAAGGCGTTTTAAATATAACAAGTAAACTTTGGTCATTATACGCACATATATCTTATTAACACATTAAAAAAACTCCAAATAATTGTAATTCAATATTCTTAAATGACGATTCAAAAAAATATATGGTACGTATATGGTACGTATATGGTACGTATATGGTACGTATATGGTACGTATATGGTACGTATATGGTACGTATATGGTACGTATATGGTACGTATATGGTACGTATATGGTACGTATATGGTACGTATATGGTACGTATATGGTACGTATATGGTACGTATATGGTACGTATATGGTACGTATATGGTACGTATATGGTACGTATATGGTACGTATATGGTACGTATATGGTACGTATATGGTACGTATATGGTACGTATATGGTACGTATATGGTACGTATATGGTACGTATATGGTACGTATATGGTACGTATATGGTACGTATATGGTACGTATATGGTACGTATATGGTACGTATATGGTACGTATATGGTACGTATATGGTACGTATATGGTACGTATATGGTACGTATATGTACGTATATCATGCATACGTAAGTTAAACAACCATGTATATATGTAAGTCTATATACTATAGATATATACCTCGTTAACTCATATGGAATTGTAATATATTTAAATAAATAACAGTTCAATACAACGATACAATTCTTTGATCGACTATTTTTTTAAATAATTGTATGTGGTTATATTTTAATATTTAAGAATACAATCATTTCTTAAATGCACTCATGATAGAGAGTTTATAACATACATTAAAGACATCTCAAGTATATTGAATTATTTTAGTAATATTAAAACAACTTAAATTAATTATAATAATAATTCATTATTATTAATATTAATAAATATTAATAAGTATATGTTACTTTACTTATTATTAATTATTTTAGGTTGTTACATTTCTTTTTATATCATTATTATCTTTCTATTGTACTTTTAAATATATAGCTTCATAGTTAAGCAATATGGTTGTGTTTAAATATAAACACCAATTATTTTTCCATTATCAATTAATGGATCAATCAATTAATGAAAATAAATAAAATAACTGTCAATAATAATAATAAATACATTATAAATTTATATAGTAATGTTAACATTCCTATAATAGGGGATTTACGAAATATTCAAAAAATCCTAATTTCACTTTAAAATTATTTATTTATTTTATTTTTATATTATTAAAACTTTTGCGTAATAATAAATACTGATAAACTCTAAAAAAAACTAATATACTAATATACTTATAATATTCTAAGTAGTATATAATAAAAGTATTAAAACTAATATTTGGTGTAATGTATTTAATTTCATTCATAAAAATGATTATAAAAATATAATTAATATGTAGTAATATATTATATTATAATAACAAAATAAATATTTAATTGATATATTATTTGTCTTCAATATTTATTTTATTATTATATTATATAAAAGTTTTTTATAATAAATTAGGATGTATATTATATTTTAATATGTAAATACAAAAAATTCTAATAGAAATATACGAAATCACTTGTTTTAATATAATTTATATTATAATTTATAATATTATTATAATTTTATAATAACAAACTTTGATATTTTTCTTAGAATTTACTGTTCAGTTTTATTATCGGCGTTATCCATATATGGGTTATAATACACGTATTTCAATTATATTATAATTTAATATTATAATAACAAAATTTAATATTTTTCTTAGAAATACTATTTAGTTTTATTATTGGTTTTAACCATATATGGTTTATGTATTGCAATATATATATTTTAATATATTATATATTATATATATTTTAATTTGATTATAATAATAATATAATAATAAAGTAATACTCTAAATATGAATATATATGTTACAATACTAAGACTATTATGCCGTCAGTATGTTTATATTATTAAAAAACAAATGTATTTACCAAACTAAATCTTATACTGTTATTTTAAAATTCAGACAGAAAATTAAGTTATTAAAAAAATATAAATTATGTATTATATATATATTTATTCAATAATTATAAATAATTTATTTTAGATTTATATAATATATAAATAATTATTCATAAATGTATTTAATATATTAATAATTTTACACAACATGTATTTAATTAACTATTAAATTATATATATTTAATTAACTTATCATGAATATATTATATTCATTTAATTTTTTTAATTATTATAATTAATTTAACCTAGTTTAACCACAATATGTATATAGGTAAATAGTTTTTTTTATTAATAGTCACACCATACCACATATGTTATATAAAAGTATGATAATAACACAGTTGAATAAAAAATCATATAATATATTACAAATTGTATTATAATTAATTTATATAAATATATATATATATATATATACATATGTATACATATAAGTATATATATATATATATATATATATATATATATATATATATATATATATATGATATCTAAGATATATATATATATATGATATATGATATATATGATATCTATGATATATATATATGATATCCAGGCAAATTTGATAGTTATACCCTATCTATAATGTGTCCTTATAATATACACAGATAAGCTGTATGATGGCATTACTACAATATATAATACTTTACTTCCAATCAATTATAAAATACGCAATTCTTGTCCTCACTCATAAAGCCTCATACTTCAAGTAACTCAAGTTTGTAGTAAGATAGAGAAGTACGATATCTCAGCTTGTTACTTCTCAGAAACTATAAGCGAGTATCGATAAGCAGCCGTTCATAGTTAGTGATCATTGAATGAGATGCCATCTCTATTGTTGGTATTTCATTGTTATTAAAGCTTCCGGTAAGAGGTGGATCCGTCTTGCTGATAAATTAACTGTAACCAATTCACCAATTCACCAATCATCGCTGAAAACTTATGTTCAGTCAAATCTAATTTATTGTTATTTATCTTATTTCTTTTGGACAACCCTAATCACTTTTATGTATACCAAATTGAGTAGTCTTGGTTAATATTGAAGTATAACAATACTAATAATTAATAAATACATATAAACTACAAATATAAATATATGTTGTGAAATGTATTACAAACTATATATAATATGATACCAATACTATATGGGAAATATTTGTTGTATATGAAATACTTTAATTCACCTTTCTTATGGAAGCCAATTAGTCGATATAACATTATATATACTATAATACTAATATATATTGTAAATATATCATATATAAATCAAATTCATAAATTATTTAACAGATTCTAATATGATATTATACATTCCTTTATAATTATGTTAAAAAATAAACAATATATTTGTATTGCAACGTAATATATATTTACAGTTTGATTATATAACAAAAATACTAAAATGCTCTTCATGGTTTCCTGAGTATGGTTATTATATAACATTGGATATAAAAACATTAAATGCCAAACAAGCAAACACATCAATATAACGGTTTTATAAACTCCTTTGATGTGAACTAACAAAAATTAAAAATAATATAAAAGATATTATGTAATGCAAAACATGAAGACCTGGATGGTTTCCTGGGGTCCTAAGTAACCATCCAACATTATATTTTATATGACAATATAAATTATAACTAGGAGATCTATAGTTGTCATATATATATATATATATATATATATATATATATATATATACATATATATATATATATATATATATATATATATATATATTATAATGTAAGAATGATAAATAATACATATTTATAATATAGTCATAAATATGTTAGGTATAAATCCCACAAATATCTATGTTTTGTATTATATTAATAACATTATGTAATGTTATTCCTTTATGACAATTGATACAATATTTATAATTTAATACGCGTATCTTTTGCATGTTCCTTTTATAATATACCTAAATTATAACATTTTATTGTTGTATTATTAAGAATAAATATATCTAAACATATTATTTATATTGTGTAAAATCAGTTCAGTGTAGCAATATTAATGTATAATACTAAATCATAATAGGCATTGTTAAGCCCTTAATACATAAAAAATGTTTCCCAAAATGACATATCCTCTTATTATTAGTGTAAATATGGGAAAACATTATTTTTTATTAAATACCCATTGACAGGATCTCGTTGTATTGAATAAATGAACACAGTTGTTATTCTCCATGTTTCTGTCATTGTTATAATTTCATAACAAGAATATATTTATATATACGACAGATTGATTTACACTACCTACTATATAGAAACATATTGCTATATTTAATATGTATATATGGGAATTTCATTTATTATACATACTATACGTTTATCTAATTCAGTATTATATATAAAAAATATAATATTATAGCGAATATATTCTAACATTATCATATATTTATAACTATAAATAATTTTTAATTTAAATTGATATAAAATTCACTATTTCTTAATACATTTTATTGTTATGAATTTCAAAATTAATTTCATATATTTTCTGTAGCAGATACGACAATTATAAATACAAATTAAAATTTAATATATATTATGAGATGTTATTGAATATATAAACATGTTATTATCGGACCTATATTGTACATTGAATGAAATACGATATTACCAGAATACTATATTGTATGAGTTGGTAAGTATCGATACTCTACGGTATGCATTGATATATATTATACGTAAGATGTATAATAGAATAGAATATTATATTTATACTATTTACACATAGAAAATACATTTGCACTAGATTTTTTATTGCACAGAATTGTTTATATTCAATAAAACCAATTTATTAATTATTGGTCAGTATTATAAAATACCACATTCCGATGATGTATTAAATTTAATGCGAGTTTTAATACACGGATTTCTGGGCTAATTTCGGTAGTTACCGGTGATTATAATAAAGGTCGATTGATCATTATAAGGACATCGAAACACGCCCTCGCTTGACCTATACAACCCACGTGACCTAATAGCCTACTGGTCTACTCTTCTACACCTGACCTGTGAGTCGATAAAACATGACTTATTATTAATGTAGACTATAACCACACAGTTTTATTATACCCACACACACACACATACATACACACACACATACATATATATATATATATATATATATGTATATATATACATATATATATATATATATATATATGCAAATTCGCACGTTAAGTTCTACAATTACTACAATAAAAAGAAGACATCATTATATATTTTTATTGCAAAAAATAAATTATATATATACGATATATATATATAATTAAATATATATATATATTTTAACGGAACTTGAACAAAACATACACAATATGATAGTGTATCGTAGCTAGGCAATACCTGAATATCACTGACGATCACGTCTAAATATTCACAAAACGTTGTGATTTCGGGGAAAGACAATAACGAAGGCAGTACCATATAAACTGGTTCAGAAGATATGTTAGGTAATAGGTATCTATAAATACGAATTACTAATTAAGTCGTGTATTCATTCGTCCGTTCGTTGATTCGCGATATTAACGGATACAAAAATAAAAAAGAGTACGAAGAAGTATGGTAACGGTGGGTCAGTTACACCGAGGCACGGGATTGTGACCTCGTAACCGGCGATTGCCTCGATCTGGTGGGAAGAGCGCCGGAAGCTTGTCGAGTGATGTTGCAAAGCCAGGGGTGAACTTCTATATCGTCCAAAGTGAACCTTTGAGCAGGGTTCACTTGTAAGCATCCTCGAATTAATCTTTTTAAACCTGCAATTCATATATATATATATATATATATATATATATACTAAAATAAATTATAATTATTTTTTAACAGATGAATTTAAAAATAATGTTTACTTACTTGCAGATAAGTCGACCTTGTAAGTAAGGTGAGCTTTGCAAATCTCGTCGTCGTGTTCGTAAGGAATGTCTCCGCACACCATGTCGTACAGCAGAATGCCCAGGGACCACACCGTAGCCTTACGACCGTTATACCTGTGCAGACGAATCCACTCGGGGGGAGAGTACACGCGAGTTCCTACGAGAGTAAGGTAGATAATTAGTGAGTGGATTGGGTGAGTGGAATGGGTGAGGTGGAGTGGGTGAGTGAGTGGGTGGAGTGTGTGAGTGAGTGGATTTGGTGAGTGAGGTGGAGATAGTAGACTGGGATAGTGAGGTGGAGAGTGAGGTGGAGATAGTAGATTGGGATAGTGAGGTGGAGAGTGAGGTGGAGATAGTAGATTAGGAGAGTGAGGTGGAGATAGTAGTTTAGGTGAGTGATGTGGAGAGTGAGGTGGAGAGTGAGGTGGAGATAGTAGAGTGAGGTGGAGATAGTAGAGTGGGAGAGTGAGGTGGAGAGTGAGGTGGAGATAGTAGAGTGGGAGAGTGAGGTGGAGAGTGATGTGGAGATAGTAGAGTGGGAGAGTGAAGTGGAGAGTGAGGTGGAAAGTGAGGTGGAGAGTGAGGTGAAGAGTGAGGTGGAGAGTGAGGTGGAGAGTGAGGTGGAGATAGTAGAGTGGGATAGTGAGGAGGAGAGTGAGGTGGAGATAGTAGAGTGGGAGAGTTAGGTGGAGAGTGAGGTGGAGAGTGAGGTGGAGAGTGAGGTGGAGATAGTAGAGTGGGAGAGTGATGTGGAGAGTGAGGTGGAGATAGTAGAGTGGGAGAGTGAGGTGGAGAGTGAGGTGGAGAGTGAGGTGGAGAGTGAGGTGGATATAGTAGAGTGGGAGAGTGAGGTGGAGAGTGAGGTGGAGATAGTAGAGTGGGAGAGTGAGGTGGAGAGTGATGTGGATATAGTAGAGTGGGAGAGTGAGGTGGAGAGTGATGTGGAGAGTGAGGTGGAGATAGTAGAGTGGGAGAGTGAGGTGGAGAGTGAAGTGGAGATAGTAGAGTGGGAGAGTGAGGTGGAGAGTGAGGTGGAGAGTGAAGTGGAGATAGTAGAGTGGGAGAGTGAGGTGGAGAGTGATGTGGAGATAGTAGAGTGGGAGAGTGAGATGGAGATAGTAGAGTGGGAGAGCGAGGTGGAGAGTGAGGTGGAGAGTGAGGTGGAGATAGTAGAGTGGGAGAATGAGGTGGAGAGTGATGTGGAGATAGTAGAGTGGGAGAGTGAGATGGAGATAGTAGAGTGGGAGAGTGAGATGGAGATAGTAGAGTGTGAGAGTGAGGTGGAGAGTGATGTGGAGATAGTAGAGGTGGAGAGTGAGGTGGAGAGTGAGGTGGAGAGTGAGGTGGAGATAGTGAATAGCGATTACTAGCGATATTAAGGACTTAGGGAAATGGAGAGAGTATATGGTGGTCCTCGTGCGTTAGTAGATAGTTGGGGAGATGTATAGTATGGGTTAGAGTTCATATAATCTGTTAAAGAAGTAAGTAGAGTTCTTATAGAGTAGACTATAGTCTATTACTGACATATAGAGAGAGGATGGAAGAGGGATATTGGAGGGAGTGGGATATGGAGAGGGAGGGGAGATAGAGATTGGAGGCAGTGGGAGATGGAGAAGGAGGGGATATAGAGATTGGAGGGAGAGGGAGGTAGAGAAGAGGAAGGGAGAGAGCGGAGAGAGCGGAGAGGGAGGTAGAGAGGGGGTGGAGAGGGGGGTAGAGAGGGATAGGGAGAGGGAGGTGGATAGGGACATGCAGACCTAGGTGGAGGTGTAGAAGAAAGTGATTAGGGATAGGAAGAGGGAGAGGGAGAGGGAGAGGGAGAGGGAGAGGGAGAGGGAGAGGGAGAGGGAGAGGGAGAGGGAGAGGGAGAGGGAGAGGGAGAGGGAGAGGGAGAGGGAGAGGGAGAGGGAGAGGGAGAGGGAGAGGGAGGGGAGGGGAGAGGGAGAGGGAGAGGGAGAGGGAGAGGGAGAGGGAGAGGGAGAGGGAGAGGGAGAGGGAGAGGGAGAGGGAGATGGAGAGGGATAGTGTCTTGAGTTGACGCCACAATTAAATGGATACTTGGATAGAAAGAGAAATGAGTACAAGGGAAGTGGAATGTAGATAGAAAGCGGTAGTGGATTGAGTTCATGCGAGAGTACATAGTTGAGTAAGATGTATCTACAGGATGTAGGTTATTTAAGTATCTATAAAAGTTGGTGCTGAAATAATTCATAAAATGAATACCAAGATATATTAAAACTTATAATTACATATATTAACATAGAAATAATCTAGTATTAATATAAATTAATAAACTATATAAAAGTATTATATTATAATATAATAATTTATAATAGAATACTTCTTTGATCAATATTTCAAATAATATATTGTGAAATATAATGTAATATTATAAATTATAATATATATGTATAAAATGTATGTAAAAATATAGTAATACTAAGTGTTAATTATTATATAATTAATAGATATTTATTATAATATAGTTAAATTGGTATAACTACATTATTATCTATTTGTAGTAATTAACAATTGGTATCAAAACGTGTGAGAATTTGCGATAATTTATATAATATAATGAGCTCATTATAATATATCGAGATTATTGATGGTGGTAGAAAGTGAACACACATCGAATTCCGAGCAGTTCGCAACTAAACTCTCGATAAACCCTCGATTTCCCGTGTAGGTGATTTAAACAGATCACGCGCACATGTTTTGCAATCTGAAAGACTTGGCACCGGTCCAACTTTTATGGCGGGAGAATTTAGACCCGGTCAATTGACCGCACAGGTCAGTGCCGAAATGCGCACGTGCATTGATAACGAGTACACAAGTATGCCACTTAATTCGCAGTTCTGGTTATTTTGCATTTTATCTAATTACATTGTACTTATATACATATATATATAAAATACATATATACACATATATATATATATATATATATATATATATATATGTTTATATATATATATATGTAAAATAAAACATCGATTCCATTTGATTCTACTCTACTCTCCACCGTGTAGAGTTTTCAAGTAGAGTAATATACTCTTTCGAGTGACATATCATTAGAGTGACATTTCTTGTAACAGACGGTAATAGAGCTAGTAAACAGACTTTCCTATAATATGTAATATAATAATATAATATAATATAATCCTATAATATGTATGTACTTTATTAAAATATTTAATATAATATAATAATCCTTTTATAACAATAATGGACAATAAATATAATTAATTAAATTCCCTGAATATAATAAACTATCCATTAATATTGTTTTATGATATAGCAATATATTTAAATTACTTGTAGTGGGTTGCTAGGGTATTACTAGGGTACAATGGTACTAATCAGCAGTAGAGTGACGAGTAGCATGTTGAAGGTGTTGACACCTTTAGACAACAAATACAATGAGACATATATTAAATACCATATAGTAGTATACACATACAACGATGTTATGTACGACGTACATTGTATTAAACAAATGTGACACATGTAACGTGAATATTTGTATAACAATAGTATATATATTTTGTCAAAACTAACCGTCGTATTCTAGAAACTCCTGTTCGTTTTTTTTAGTGAAAGTTCCACTACCGAAGTCAATAATCTTCACCAAGTGCTGTTCGGTATCCACGAGTATGTTTTCGTCTTTGAGGTCGCGATGCAGGATGCCCAAGTCGTCGAGGCCTCGCACGGTCGACACGATTTGCGAGAAAAACTCGCGTGCCTCGATCTCGGAGAGCCGTCGCTCCGCCGTGATGTAATCGAAGAGGTCTTTGCAAACCGGCGGCCTTTCCATGGCGATCAGGTAGCCGTCCGATATCTCGACGTAGTCGAGGATGCGGATGACGCCAGGCACATCCGCCACCCGTTTCATCAGTAAGATCTCCGATGGTATGTGCTTATCGCCGTCCTAGTTCGAGGACGGTGGTTTAATTAGACCCTGACCTCGAGATTAGTGAACTTTTATTGTCGATAACCTTATATTACCGTGACCTATTTTAAAATCGAGATAAGGAGGTCATGGTACTATTCAACAATTTGTATAATTAATTATGTTTACAATTTTTAATTTTATTCAATTTTAGTTAGTGACAATTTTAATCTATAGGTGACTCTGGAATTTGACAATGTCACAAATTAGAGATTATTATACCAAATAATAGATTATTATATGATCTTATATAAATAAAATCCAGTATTTGAACATAGTTCATTATACATTACATTTTAGAGTTAAGCATTCCAATAACGTATAAACGTGATTAACACTGACCTTTTCCCAGTGTTCTATCTTGTTTCGAAAAATTTGTTTTACCGCAACTGGAAAACTATCTGAGATCCGGATTGCTGAATATACAACCCCGAACCCGCCTTTACCAAGTAGTCTATGAATAGTATACTTCTCTTTGAAATGAGCCACTTCCGGATTTTCTGAAATAAAAGAATAGGTTATACTGTTATTATTTAAATAATTGTCTAATAAGTATTGTATATATTCATATATATATATATATATATATATATATATATATATATATATATATATATATACAAGTTGTACGATTTTAAGTATGCAATTACGTAATTCGTAAGACGTATTAATGTTAAATTATTAACTGGGTTACATATCAATCAGTATAAATAAAATAGTTATTTAATTATATTACAATGGCGATTAACTCGTTAAACTGGCGTTATATACGTACCTAAATCATATCTGCTGTACACATCGACCCTTATATGGTTCCTATTCCGTAGTGCGTGTATCCCCGACATGGTTGTAAATCATCCACGGGTATTAGAAGTATAAAAAAACAGGCTATCGAGAATGAGGAGCGTTTACGACTGATACCTAAATGTTAATGAGGGAGGCCACGCCCATTTGCGTGAGTCACCCCCGCGTTCTCGAATTGACGTCGCGCGTCGTGCTTCTTCCATTCTCCCGGTTAATATTATATTATGAATGGTATACGATATAAATAGCGTATACATACGATACCTTATAGTATATATTATATAACTAGTATATATGTATACTTGTAGTACTATATTAATGTATAAATATTGTAATATACATAAAATATATGATATATATATATATATATATATATATATATATATATATACAAATATATAAAATAATATAATTATATATTTAATATTTAATCTTATATATAATATATTACACGTATAAATTGATATATTATTATGTATATTATGTTTAGAAGGGATAAACATTGTATATTTTATTTAATTCAAATAATTGAAAATATATATAATTAATAATTATTAATTATGTCTTTTATTTATTATATATACCCATTATATGCTACATTTTCTATTATAAACATATATTAATATAAATATATATATATATATATATATATATAATAATATATGTTTATTATATATATTATTATATACATTTTGGAATTAAATTAAATATACAATGTATTGTTTAGCCTTTTCTAAACATACTATACATAACAATACATCAACTTACACGTGTAATATATTATATATAATATTACATATTAAATATATAAGTATATTATATAACATATTTGTATATATATATATATATATATATATATATATATATTTCCCATATTTTATGTATATTACTATATTTAGTAGTATACTTTACTATATTCCTATAGTATAATGGTATACCACTATACTATAGGGTGAGTATATATGATACACGTATTATTTGTTATTTTTATTTTATATATTTGAATATTAAATAACGTAATCATGTTTTCCATATATTATACTCAAATAATGTATCAATATAATTAGTAATAACTAATAATATTATAATTAAATATATAAATAACAACGATGATGAATATTAACATACTATATTGATATATATATATATATATATATATATGTATATATATATATATATATATATAATATTTATTTATAATGTCTATTCAGTTATTATTACTATCGATGTCCATAATTTAATATTTTTTATTTTAAGACCATTATATATAATGATTTAATATTGATACTATATTATAAATATATATATACATATATATTATATAATATATATATACCCCCAAATGTCAATATTAATAATATCTAAATATATTAAAATTATAGTTTTGTATAATAAGTATTATATTAATATGGAGTAAATATATTATATCATACAATATGTATTATTCTATACATTTATTATGAGTATATTTAAAAAGTGTTCTCGATAAAATGATATGAGAATGTATAAGTTATGTAAGAATGTATAAGTTATGTAAGAATGTATAAGTTATGTAAGAATGTATGAGTTATGTAAGAATGTATAAGTTATGTAAGAATGTATGAGTTATGTAAGAATGTATAAGTTATGTAAGAATGTATAAGTTATGTAAGAATGTATAAGTTCCTCCTTCTGTTTTGCTTTGTGTTCTACTATTTGTATAACTTTATTTATTTACAAAAATCTACGAATTGCATATATATTTATAGAAAATAGTAAAGTTAACTTGGACGAAATTGATTGCATATGGAATAATTATCAAATATATTTATATATATATTTATATATTACAATGATAAAGTATTCTATACCGTATATTCAATATTTATAATATAGTATCAATATTAAATCATTATATATAATGGTCTTACAATAAAAATATTAAATTATGGACATCAATAGTAATAATAACTGACTAGACATTATAAATAAATATTATTATTGATATTTATCACATAAAATTAAAAATTAAAACTAACAAATTATTTTCTAATATGTTTTGTGAATAATTAAATATAATTCAAAATTCATTCATAATTTTTAATTCTCTAATTATTAACAAATATTTACAATCAATAATTTAAGTTTAATCTACAAATATTATTTTATTATATCATATTTGATTATATTAACAATAAATGTTAATTTCCTTATTAAAAATAATTAAATGTTCATAATATATATATATATATATATATTATAGAAAGTATATTTCTTAAATCTATAGATAGTATTATATAATGAAAAAAAAACTAATATGACCTACTAATTTAAATTAATAACAAATTCTGAATTCAAACTTAGTAATAACTTTATATAACAGTTTGCATATATATATATATATATATATATATATATATATATATATGAATGTTGAATATACGGTATGGCATACTTTATTATTGTAATATATATTACAATAATAAAGTATGCCATAAAGTTATACAAATAGAGCATAAACCAAAAAAGAAGGAAGAACTTATATACATTCCCCCATCATATTATCGAGAACACTTTTAAAATATACTCATAATAAATGTATAGAATAATACATATTGTATGATATAATATGTTTACTCCATATTAATATAATACGTATTATACAAAACTATAATTTTAATTTAATATTTAGATATTATTAATGTTGATATTTGAGGGTATATATAAAAGCTATATATAAACCCAAACCCTTGTAGTAGCTAGGTTAACTGATAACCTTTGTATTCATAATAATATTATTATTGAAATTAAATTTAGAAAAAACATTAATTTTATAATAATACAGTAAATATGATATTAATTAACGCTATTAAATGTAAATAAACTAACCCTATAAACAATATTAGCCTAGTTTAACTTTTTAAATAAATTTATTTTAAAGAAATAATAACAATGATTACCATTTATTAAGATAAAGTGATTGTTAAAGTATTTTTTGAAACTAAAGTAAAGTCTAATAATAATAAATTCAAAATGCCAAAATTCTGTAGATCTGATTATAAATAATATATAACTTCACCTTATCAACAAGAAACATCATTAATTTCACTTTTAATTTTAGAGCAAATTCTAATTTATAACACAATTTTAATAAATAATATAACTGATTGGAGTAGTCTAGGAAATAAAGTAATTCTCTATATCAATTGTATGGAAATATCTGATTATCATGTCAAATTAACACAAATGAAATACTACATTTAAAAATATTGCATTTAATATCAAGAAGGATATGCAAAATGACATGGCACTTAATTATATTGTAACATGGCTAACATAAGTATATCATTTAGTATGAAGAATACTGGAAATATTATGGTTAAATTAACTATAAATAATATTCAAGTTATGCAACGCAATAGAATAACTTTATTTAATATGATATTTACCCTATTGTTATAGTTGGTAAAACAAAAACTTATTTTGGAACTTAATTTAAGTTTAAATTAAATTTATTTTTAACATGTACAACGAACGGTTTACAGATATGTAAATAATAAAAATATATTTCATTATTCAGATATGAAGTAATTTGTAATGTAATACATTAATATAAATAATATATAGATAATATATATATATATATATATATTTATAAACTAGAATAGGCCTTTATATTAATTGTGTGATATTAAATATCTAATTTATAATTTTAACAATAATACCATAATATTATCTAAGTTAAAATACAAATAATTATATATAATTATATGATTGGGATTTGCAAATGAGAGGTTTAAAAAAAGGATCAACAATCAAAGATTTAATTTTAGAATTTGACAGAAATATTTTTAATAGAAAACGTATAATCCTAGAAAAAGTTGCACATTCACATTTGATTTAATACATTTTATTTAATACATACACATTTTGAAATTTCCTGTGTTTTGCAAATTATCTATATATTCTAAGTTAATGTTTTTTTCTTTATTCTATAGAATAAAAAAAAATAGTTTAAAAAGTACCATCTAAATATATTGTTTACAAATTTAAGTCCAGGACCCGGAGATAACAAATAATAATTTTAAGAATATTGAAGAGATAAGATTATATTGATTAAATTAAGGGACTCAAATAAGAAGTCTAATTCCAATTGTCGGATCACTATTTATTGTTATTAATTAGACTAATATTGTTACATTACTTTGAATAGAAAGATGGCTAAGAAATTCGAATTGTCAAGATTCTGAGACAAAATTCTCTCAAAACAATGTTTTATGTGAATGAAGAAAAGAGATATTTCTTTTGTTAAATAGAAATTACAAGAAGAGTGATTTTATAAATGAATGGATATTTTATAAATAAAACAACTAAATTAACTGTATTCATTTCTATTTATTATAATTGTAATAAATTGCTAGAATTAATAATATAATAATGATTGTAATTACAATTAAGATTACTTGGACTTTTTCAAAATTTAATTCAGATGTATAATATAAATTTATATATTTATTAGTACATTATAATCAGAGTTTCGGATATACTAACACTAGAATTATATATTAAAGGAGAGTTAAATTGTATATAAAACTATATTTAATGTTATTCATGTAAATTCCGCAACTTTATGGTTCCTTTGTATCCATATTCATAACTTTAAATTATATTTTCTCAATAGAATATTTCTCTCATAATTTATATATTTTCACCATACTTTTATTATATATTTGAAGTATTATTTTATATTCATAATTATTATATGAATGACAAAAAGAAAACACATCATTTTACATAATAAAAGTTAAAATATATTTTATTTGCATTTAAAATATATTATTTTAATTTAATAATAATTATATAATATTCATATAATAGTTGCAAAATCTGGTTTCTTGGGAACTATTTGAAATAAGTGATATTAATAATATATTTAAAATTATTAGTATTCAAAATAAAGATTTTGTGATTTTTATATTGAATTTCACAAAATATAATATATCATGGAAATATAATATCAGTATTGAATGATCTAATATCGAAATATATATATATATATATGAATATCAGTATAATAATAATTTGATTAAATAATTGCACAATAATGATATCACATTAGATAAAATATTGAAAGAAATACATATTTAATATAAGTACCAAAACAAACTTTTTACATACAATAATTGAATTGTAATCTTTTGGTAAAAGTAAATAAGTTGTAATTAAATATATAAATACTTCTAAATGATATTAGTTAATAATAATGCATATATATTGTTATACTAATTTAAATAGTGATAAAATATTATATTAATTAAATAAATTGTAATACTTTTTACATAATAGAATAACATTTTGGTTAAAATTTAAATTCAAAATAAGAATTTAAATATGAAATGTTACATAAGAATATGAATAAGATTACAATTGTTTAAAATGTGCGAGTGAAGTTTGTTTCCGATTATTGAAAGTTCTATCATCACGGCAATCCGTACAAATCTAAAAACATATTGATCTTCGAGTCTAGAACAGTTCTATTGCCCGGAGATAACGCCATATACCAATCAATGGGCAGAGCACCGAATCCTGCATAATTAGGTTTGTTATTTAGTAATAATGAAATCTTTGTGATTTTATAGATTTAAGATATTATATAAATCAACATATAAATTAATTAATATATATATTAAATTTAATATAATAATATTAATATTATTTATTAAAAATATAAAAAAGGATATAAATTATTTGAAGAAAAATATTAAGTGGTTATTTAGATGTTCCATATAAAATAAAAGCTATGGATTTACCATTGATACATCCCATTAATGCTCCGACCAGAGAACAATGGTTTGCACTTTGGCCTCCTTTAATAGCCAAGTTAGTTATGATGGACCTGAGAGTTTTAAATGACTCAGTATATAATAAGAATATCACAATCAACATTTCTATAGTTATAATACCACTAGCAAATTGTATTTATATCATATATAATTTTAAATGTATACAATTTAAACAAATTAAAATTTATACAAATTATACAAATTAAAGTTTATAATACTAATACTAGTAATAATTAAAGAAATTTAATATTTCCACAATTAAATGGGGGATAATTTAGAAATATAAAAATCAATATAAACATTTCTATAGTTATAATACCACTAGCAAATTGTATTTATATCCTATATTTATATCCTATATATCATATCTAATTTTAAATGTATACAAATTAAACATAAAGTTTATAATACTAATACTAGTAATAATTAAAGTAATTTAATATTTCCATAATTAAATAGGGATAATTTAGAAATATTAAAATCAATTTAAATAACATATCTTTCTATATATAATACTGTTGCATGTAGAATTATTGATTTGATTTCATTGATATATAATTAGAAAGTTTTATATTTATTAAAATAAGGAATGAATTATTATATTTACAAAAATAGTGATATTTATATATTTAGAATACCTATAGCATATAAATATGTACTGCAAATTTATTTTAAATTAGAAAAAATAATAAGTAATTAAAATATTACAAAATAAAAATCTATATCTATATATTCTGTATATTTAAAGTAGTTTGTTATAAATGTAATGTGTATTTAATAACTATACTGATTACTATTCATGAAAATATTTATATAATTTGATTATATATTAAAAATGAATACCTGAAATCTTTTTTGGATTGAAGGGATTGCATAACAATATTCAATGAAATCAAAATTGATTCTTCATAATCATCTATATTTTCGCTGTAAAAGCAATTGATGGTGAATTAGGAAAAGAATTGGAACAAAGCATTAATTGAGAACATTTGAAATTTATTTCATTAAACTAGAATCCGTAGAAAATATAGATCACAACAATAATTAAATAACGATTTAGATTTCAATAAATAAAGAATGGCATTATTATAGAGATAGTGTAAAACACTTCGCCACTTAAAGAGTATAAAGGGTTTATGAAGCTGTTCAACTGGTTTCCCTTTAGAACAGGAGTACCGAACAGAATTGTAATTCGACCTCACCATTATTTGTTGGCATATTAGTGTATAAATGGAATGTGATATGAAAAGCTCTCAGTAAACCAACGTCTCCAGGGTAAAACATCTCGAGTATCGCTTCATGTCATTAGTGCCTAGTTCAAGTCCTTCTAGGCAGAGCTTTTCGACTCTTTCTATTATAGTTTTGAAGCAGTCCTTTCCCTAGAAATTCTAAAATTGAATAAACCATCTAAATACACGACATGCATTACATGCAGATTTAGTTTAACAAATGGTTTATTTGAAGGTTTAGTGTTACGAAATTTGAATATAAGTAATGGAATATAATCTATGCTATTTATATTATAATAAGATAGTTATATATATATCATATATTTATAATCAATTTAAAAATATTAGTGAATAAAAAATATTGTTTTACAAACAATTGAATGTGAACAATTAAAATTAATATTATTTTGTAAAACACAAATTAATGAAATTATGAAGTTAAATAAATTATTTAATGCAAATAATAAAATGTCTTCTATTAGTTGATGAAATGAAAGTATATATTGAATTTCAATATTATTGTAGTGAAATAAAATTGTTTGAATAGTAGTTTTATCATTGACATTAGTATTCATTAAATTCTATATTATATAATAATAATTTTATTTTAAGGTATGTACACTTATTATAAGTATATTAATAATAAAAATATAAATTATAATAAAATATCATATAAATAGTGTATTATACATAAATAGTCATTATTTGATTAAAAATAAATATTATATAGAAAGTAAAACAATATTTTACAGACATTTTTTTAGGAATTATATTAAACTATTGCACAAAATTGTGATAAATGTTGTGAATGGTTTGTGGAATTTGAGCATTGTGGGATAATATTAAGTAATGGGGCTAGTATTAAGTACTGGGAGTAGTGTTAAGTACTGGGGCTAGTGTTAAGTACTGGGGCTAGTGTTAAGTACTGGGAGTAGTGTTAAGTACTGGGAGTAGTGTCAAGTACTGGGGCTAGTGTTAAGTACTGGGAGTAGTGTTAAGTACTGGGAGTAGTGTCAAGTACTGGGGCTAGTGTTAAGTACTAGGGCTAGTGTTAAGTAATGGGGCTAGTGTTAAGTACTGGGAGTAGTGTTAAGTACTGGGGCTAATATGAAGTACTGGGAGTAGTGTTAAGTACTGGGGCTAGTGTTAAGTACTGGGGCTAGTATGAAGTACTGGGGATAGTGTGAAGTACTGGGGCTAGTGTTAAGTACTGGGAGTAGTGTTAAGTACTGGGGCTAGTATGAAGTACTGGGAGTAGTGTTAAGTACTGGGGCTAGTGTTAAGTACTGGGGCTAGTATGAAATACTGGGGATAGTGTGAAGTACTGGGGCTAGTATGAAGTACTGGGAGTAGTGTTAAGTACTGGGAGTAGTGTTATGTACTGGGGCTAGTATGAAGTACTGTGAGTAGTGTTAAGTACTGTGAGTAGTGTTAAGTACTGGGAGTAGTGTTAAGTACTAGGAGTAGTGTCAAGTACTAGGGCTAGTGTTAAGTACTAGGGCTAGTGTTAAGTACTGGAGCTAATATGAAGTACTAGGGCTAGTGTTAAGTACTAGGGCTAGTGTTAAGTACTAGGGCTAGTGTTAAGTACTGGGGCTAGTATTAAGTACTGGGAGTAGTGTTAAGTACTAGGGCTAGTGTGAAGTACTAGGGCTAGTGTTAAGTACTAGGGCTAATGTCAAGTACTAGGGCTAGTGTTAAGTACTAGGGCTAGTGTTAAGTACTGGGAGTAGTGTTAAGTACTGGGGCTAGTATGAAGTACTGGGAGTAGTGTTAAGTACTGGGGCTAGTGTTAAGTACTAGGGCTAATGTCAAGTACTAGGGCTAGTGTTAAGTACTAGGGCTAGTGTTAAGTACTGGGAGTAGTGTTAAGTACTGGGGCTAGTATGAAGTACTGGGAGTAGTGTTAAGTACTGGGGCTAGTGTTAAGTACTGGGGCTAATATGAAGTACTGGGAGTAGTGTGAAGTACTGGGGCTAGTGTGAAGTACTGGGGCTAGTATGAAGTACTGGGAGTAGTGTTAAGTACTGGGGCTAGTGTTAAGTACTGGGAGTAGTGTTAAGTACTGGGGCTAGTGTTAAGTACTAGGAGTAGTGTTAAGTACTGGGAGTAGTGTTAAGTACTGGGAGTAGTGTTAAGTACTAGGGCTAGTGTGAAGTACTGGGAGTAGTGTTAAGTACTAGGGATAGTGTTAAGTACTAGGGCTAGTGTTAAGTAATGGGAGTAGTGTTAAGTACTGGGGCTAGTGTTAAGTACTGTGAGTAGTGTTAAGTACTGTGAGTAGTGTAAGTACTGGGAGTAGTGTTAAGTACTGGGGCTAGTGTGAAGTACTGGGAGTAGTGTTAAGTACTAGGGCTAGTGTTAAGTACTAGGGCTAGTGTTAAGTAATGGGAGTAGTGTTAAGTACTGGGGCTAGTGTTAAGTACTGTGAGTAGTGTTAAGTACTGTGAGTAGTGTTAAGTACTGGGAGTAGTGTTAAGTACTAGGAATAGTGTTAAGTATTGTGGGTAATATGGTTTTTGATTCTCTTAAAAAAATTAAAATTAGATTTTAAACTTTGAAAACAATTATTAAAAACTTCTGAGTAAAATTAGTAACATGTAATAAAAAATAGATATGGGCATTCATATTTTATTAGGGTCAGAATTAAAATGTGTTTTGGGTTTGTGTTAAAATAAGAATAATTTATATAAATAAAAATGAGATATATATTTATTATGGTGATAAAAAATAGTTAAAAATAGTTGGAAAGATGTAAAAATAAATATGTCCAATTAATGACATAAAAATACAAAAAAGTCTAGATAAGAAATAAATGGAGAGTACATATGATATTAGTATCAAGGTAAAGTAGTATTTATATGATATTAGTATCAAGGTAAAGATAAAGTAGTATTTATATGATATTAGTAATGTCAAGGTAAAGATAAAGTAGTATTTATATGATATTTGTATCAAGGTAAAGATAAAGTAGTATTTATATGATATCATTAATGTCAAAGTAAAGATAAAGTAGTATTTATATGATATAATTAATGTCAAAGTAAAGATAAAGTAGTATTTATATGATATTACTAATGTCAAGGTAAAGATAAAGTAGTATTTATATGATATTAGTAATGTCAAGGTAAAGATAAAGTAGTATTTATATGATATTTGTATCAAGGTAAAGATAAAGTAGTATTTATATGATATTAGTAATGTCAAGGTAAAGATAAAGTAGTATTTATATGATATTAGTAATGTCAAGGTAAAGATAAAGTAGTATTTATATGATATCATTAATGTCAAAGTAAAGATAAAGTAGTATTTATATGATATAATTAATGTCAAAGTAAAGATAAAGTAGTATTTATATGATATTACTAATGTCAAGGTAAAGATAAAGTAGTATTTATATGATATTAGTAAGGTAAAGTAGTATTTATAAGTACCAATAAGACAATAAGTATTTAGTAATATTGTAATAATAATATTTAAACATGACCTAAATATTAGCTAATGTGTATCCATACAAAATATTATTAATTATAATTTAGGATATTTTTAGATATTTTCTATTATTATCTTTATTAATATTAAATAGTTCTCGATTAACTTTTCAGATATAGAATAATTTTATGCCGTATATAAACTAGAATTACTATAAATTTATAATATATTTCAAATTAATTATTGGTTTTTTACATATGTTAGATACAATATTGTCAAATATATAAAATACTATTAAATATCATTATACGTGTATTATTCACGAGTATTTATTAAATATGATATTTTATTAATAAATATATTAAAATTTAAAATATTTATTATCAAAATAATCGGAGAAATTAGAATTTATTTATTTCCTATAATTTTGTAATCAAATATCCAAAATACTTGTGATAATAGAATTGTACCCATAATTAATGAAATATTTTTTTCGAACTTAATCAACCTGTCTTAAATATTTCAAGTAGTGTAAATTAAAAGAACCATGCAAGTTAGTGGTTGGGCTCGGGGGGGGGGGGGGGGGTTTACATGATTAAAGCGGGGCTCTATAGGCTGCGGAATAAAGGACGAGTAGGGGTATGAGATAATGAGGGCGTGGGGCACTACTGGGTGTTGGAGGGATAGCGTAAAATACGCGAAAGTTCTACAAAGTACTCGAAGCGGCGGTGAAGGCCGACAGCGCAGATAAAGCAACCTGTAGGAGGAGGGCAACGGTGCAGGCTAGGGCGCGATTGCATCCAACTGCGAGGTCGTGGGCGTGAGTGGAGAGACAGACTCGGGAGGCGTTGGCGATGACCTCGTCGACGCTATCGAGTTGAACTGCTCCTTTAGACGTCGCGAACAGGATTTGTAAACGGTGAAATAGAAAACGAAATACTTTGAAACATATGAACTTTGCGGGTTTTTAGTAGGTCATGAAATAATTGCTATGTCTTTATATTATTACTCCGATTACAGATCTAAGTTGGTAGATTAAAATATGAATTGAATATTTATGCGATTAGGAGAATCTTAATTAGAAATATAATTCTATTAAATAACTAAATTTAATTTAATATTATTTATATTATTTGGTATTTAAAATAATTTGAGATATAACAAATAATGATGAAATCAAGAAAACGAATTCACTGGCGGTTAGATTCTTATGGTTAGTGTTTGTCTGCTAATGGACGATGCCAACCAATGATAATAGAGCGGACAAGAGTAGAGTTGTGCAGGTGTCGCCGGTCATGGTATGAGCGAGCGTAATAACTCCGACTCGACTCAATAGGGTGTTCTGCGTAATCCTCTTCCTCCAACACCTGATCAAGAGGTCAGTTAGACTGACTAGAGTCGATAGTTTGTTTTGGTGTCGATAGTTTGTTTTGGTGTCGATAGTTTGTTTTGGTGTCGATAGTACTGTGGGTACGCTAAACATATTGCCAACATATTTTTATATAGGAATATTGACACATCAAATTTAATATCCATAAGTATATTTGGCAGGTTTATGATATTTCCATGATTTCTTTTTAAAATTTAAAAAAATTAATATTTAAGTTATTTTTATATTATTTATATAAATATAAAATAGTTTGTACTATGGCAAATTAAAGATTTATTCTTTACTGTGCATATCCTATAGATCATTATTATCAAGATAGATCTAGTTATAAATAAAATATATTAGGAAATAATAACATTCTGTGAAACATAGTCCAAATTGTATATTTTATTGTCATGTTCAGACCATAGTTTTAGTCTTTGGGCGAAGTCTAATTCATCTATAACTCCTCCCCAGTTTACCAATGAATCCATAATCAATAACTAAATGAATATTTAATAACAAATATAATTTTTTTTAAAATTAAAATGGATATTATAATATTCATGATGTATTCAAATATTAAAAATGTTAACATTATTTTATTTATTCTTATTTTATTTTTATAAATACAACTTATTTTAAATGACATAAATGAAATAGAATTATTTAAACCACTTGTTCAAAATCTGTCGACCAATCAGATCGCGGGATGAGATGCGTACGCCGATTAAGCGGTGAAAGATCGTCGCCACGGGAACCAAAGTGAAACGTACACTCGTCGGGGGTCATGAGGTCGCAGCACAAACCGATGCTGGAGCCGATTGCGCCTCCGTATACCAAACCTGTATTGCCACGCATGTAATCGACGATGTAACTTAAACAATCAACATCGGCTACAATAAATGTAGGCCAATAAATGTAGGCCAATAAATGTAGGCCAATAAATGGGTATTTATTTATTTGAATAAATGGCTATATTCTATAAAGCAACCGTAAAGCAATTCAATAGTTCAACACGACTCCATAGTTACCCGGGTAGCTTACCGACGATCTTATCCCTGAGTTCGACGGCGTTAATCTTAGACCCGCTTAGGCACCGTCGTAGCGGGGTTCGCTGGCTCTGGGCGGTGTGCTGAGTCCGAGTTTCCATTAACATGTAGCGCACGAGAGGACTACTTGGCTCAAGAATGTGGTTGTCACAGATTCGCGAGAATTGGGGTCTGTAATGTCATGGTGTAGGTAGTGGTGTAGGTAACGGTGTAGGTAGTGGTGTAGGTAACGGTGTAGGTAGTGGTGTAGGTAATGGTGTAGGTAGTGGTGTAGGTAGTGGTGTAGGTAGTGGTGTAGGTAGTGGTGTAGGTAGTGGTGTAGGTAGTGGTGTAGGTAGTGGTGTAGGTAGTGGTGTAGTTAACGGTGTAGGTAGTGGTGTAGGTAGTGGTGTAGGTAGTGGTGTAGGTAGTTGTGTAGGTAGTGGTGTAGGTAGTGGTGTAGGTAATGGTGTAGGTAGTGGTGTAGGTAGTGGTGTAGGTAGTGGTGTAGGTAGTGGTGTAGTTAACGGTGTAGGTAGTGGTGTAGGTAGTGGTGTAGGTAGTGGTGTAGGTAGTGATGTAGGTAGTGGTGTAGGTAGCGGTGTAGGTAGTGGTGTAGGTAGTGGTGTAGGTAGTGGTGTAGGTAGTGGTGTAGGTAGTGGTGTAGGTAGTGGTGTAGGTAGTGGTGTAGGTAGTGGTGTAGGTAGTGATGTAGGTAGTGGTGTAGGTAGCGGTGTAGGTAGTGGTGTAGGTAGTGGTGTAGGTAATGGTGTAGGTAGCGGTGTAGGTAGTGGTGTAGGTAGTGGTGTAGGTAGTGGTGTAGGTAACGGTGTAGGTAGTGGTGTAGGTAATGGTGTAGGTAGTGGTGTAGGTAGTGGTGTAGGTAGTGGTGTAGGTAGTGGTGTAGGTAGTGGTGTAGGTAGTGGTGTAGGTAGTTGTGTAGGTAGTGGTGTAGGTAGTGGTGTAGGTAGTGGTGTAGGTAGTGGTGTAGGTAGTGGTGTAGGTAGTGGTGTAGGTAGTGGTGTAGGTAGTGGTGTAGGTAGTGGTGTAGGTAGTTGTGTAGGTAGTGGTGTAGGTAGTGGTGTAGGTAGTGGTGTAGGTAGTGGTGTAGGTAGTGGTGTAGGTAGTGGTGTAGGTAGTGGTGTAGGTAGTTGTGTAGGTAGTGGTGTAGGTAGTGGTGTAGGTAGTGGTGTAGGTAGTGGTGTAGGTAGTGGTGTAGGTAGTGGTGTAGGTAGTGGTGTAGGTAATGGTGTAGGTAGTGGTGTAGGTAGTGGTGTAGGTAGTGGTGTAGGTAGTGGTGTAGGTAGTTGTGTAGGTAGTGGTGTAGGTAGTGGTGTAGGTAGTGGTGTAGTTAACGGTGTAGGTAGTTGTGTAGGTAATGGTGTAGGTAGTGGTGTAGGTAGTGGTGTAGGTAGTGGTGTAGGTAGTGGTGTAGGTAGTGGTGTAGGTAGTGGTGTAGGTAGTGGTGTAGGTAGTTGTGTAGGTAGTGGTGTAGGTAGTGGTGTAGGTAGTGGTGTAGTTAACGGTGTAGGTAGTGGTGTAGGTAGTTGTGTAGGTAGTGGTGTAGGTAGTGGTGTAGGTAGAGGTGTAGGTAGTTGTGTAGGTAGTGGTGTAGGTAGTGGTGTAGGTAGTGGTGTAGGTAGTGGTGTAGGTAGCGGTGTAGGTAGCGGTGTAGGTAGTGGTGTAGGTAGAGGTGTAGGTAGCGGTGTAGGTAGCGGTGTAGGTAGCGGTGTAGGTAGTGGTGTAGGTAGTGGTGTAGGTAGTGGTGTAGGTAGTGGTGTAGGTAGTGGTGTAGGTAGTGGTGTAGGTAGTGGTGTAGGTAGTGGTGTAGGTAGTGGTGTAGGTAGTGGTGTAGGTAGTGGTGTAGGTAGTGGTGTAGGTAGTGGTGTAGGTAGTTGTGTAGGTAGTGGTGTAGGTAGTGGTGTAGGTAGTGGTGTAGGTAGTGGTGTAGGTAATGGTGTAGGTAGTGGTGTAGGTAGTGGTGTAGGTAGTGGTGTAGGTAGTGGTGTAGGTAGTGGTGTAGGTAGTGGTGTAGGTAGTGGTGTAGGTAGTTGTGTAGGTAGTGGTGTAGGTAGTGGTGTAGGTAGTGGTGTAGTTAACGGTGTAGGTAGTGGTGTAGGTAGTTGTGTAGGTAGTGGTGTAGGTAGTGGTGTAGGTAGAGGTGTAGGTAGTTGTGTAGGTAGTGGTGTAGGTAGTGGTGTAGGTAGTGGTGTAGGTACTGGTGTAGGTAGTAGGCATGGTAGTTTATGAGGAAGGGTAATTGAAATAATAATAAACTCTTGTGCACTAAAACTATTATTTATATTAGATGTTCTCTATATAAACCAGTTGCCAACCTAGTTTCCAAAATCAGCTGACCGGAGCGCAGGAAAGAGAGTACGGAGGTACTAGTGAGTCCGAGTACGCATGGCGGAAATGAGAGTTCGCGGTTTCCCGCCACCAGGAGGCAGTACAACGACGAACATCGACCGAGTTCTGATGGCAGTGTCTTCAAGTTGTTGTTTTCGAGGTTCAGGCGTTGCAACGACGTCAGTTCGGAAATTCCTACGGGGTTAAAGGTTAAATAACATACGGTGTTGGAAAAGTATAGCTACAAGTGGTTATGCTATGAATCATTTAAATCATGAAATTGTATAAATGAATGGGTTATAAAATATAGAAATATGTTAAAAGATTATATTTTAATTCTTTTTTTAGAATTAATGTAGTTGTATAAATAATGGATGCTATTAAATTAAATAATTCACTAATTAATGAATCCAATTTAAAGTATTTGAATATGTTGAGGTTTTACATATATGTAACTTGATATATATATCTTATTGTATGTCACATAAAGTATATCTTACCAGCATATAATTGAGTCAATTGATTATGAGACAGGTCTAATTTCTTAAGTCTAGAAAGTCGATACAGAGAGGTAGGGAAAACTTTAAGTTTATTATGCACAAGGGACAGTTCAACCAGATGTGAAAGGTTACCTAGGAAATGAAAAAAAAACTTAATTAGAATTTATAAATAATATATTTAATATTTATTATTTTTATATTTTTAACATTAGTGAAAATTATTATTTTTATAATAAATAATTAGAAAATAATGAAATATAGACAAGATATTTATTCTAATTCAGAATATAGCCAAATTATAGATTAACAGAATTTGTATCAAACTAATATTAATACTAAGTCATAAAAAAGTTCAAACCAAACTAATTTATACATAATGGAAGTTTATAATCTAGATTTGTTATGATATGTTTTAAATTAATTAATAACATTAAATTATTATTAGTTAAAAGAATAAATATATTATTCGTTGCGATGGTAAATAAATAATGAATACTTTGTTGTTCGACCTACCTAGGCTGTCAGGTAGATGTGACAGAGAGTTGAAGTCGAACACGAGTGTTTCGAGGTGTGGCATGAAGGCGGCGAGGTCGTCTGGTACGGAGACGAGTGCATTGACCGAGCAATCGAGCTGTTCGACGAGCAGCGTAGACCAATCATTGTCCAGCGTTAGAGATCGCAACGCCTCATTCGAGGGCGAAATCAAATGCTACAGTTATTTAGTCGGTGGTAATTGTATATGCTGTTAAAAGAACAACGACACTAAATATGTGGTTAGTTAAATACATTTGATAGAAACAAATATACTTATATTTTATAATTCACATACATATAATTTTAAAATACAATTATGAATTATTTGAAAATATAAAGTATATTATATTTTAATGTATTGGGAGATTTTATAGTTTTGAATTGAATACTTTTAACGGAGATCTAATTATTATATAAATGTTTAAAATAAAATAATAGTTTAAAATCTGATTAAGATTGTTTAATTTCTGATTAAACCAATCAAAATATAACCTAAATAATGTATTATAAATATTAAAGATTATTAAATAATTGGGATTGCACTTATTCAAATATTATTTTTAATAATTAATTTTTTACAAAATCCTAAATTAAATAATTATTCTTTATTTATTAATAATGATTATTTCATTGTACATTATAATTTTAAAATATAAGCTAAATAAATTATAATATAATAATTTAAATATTAAAAAAAATAAACAACTATTCAATTTCAAACCTTAATTATATTAATATATCATCATTTCTATATAGTATCAACTAAATGAGAACACCGGAGAAATAAAGTAAAACATTTCTTGCAAAATTTGATATATGGATATCTTATTTATTGAATAATATTGAAAAATAGATGAGTATTTTTTAAATTATAAATATTAATATGTAGCAGAATAAACTAATTTGCATTTAAATAAAAGATTTAAGCTATTATTGTAATTATGATAACTCTAAAAAATATATTCACTTGAATATTAGATTTAAAATCGTTTTAATGTTTACATAAATTTTCTATCAAAATATTATTTAATAAATAATTATTCAAAATATTATTTAATAGAAATTATAGATGCATTAGAAATATGGTATTAGAAATAAATGTATAAATGCCTCGTATATCATATCCTGAATTATACAAAGTATATGCTATATATAGTAATGGTATATGGTAATATAAAATCAATCTTCTGTTGTTATTTCAAAATATATAAGAAAAGCATTTTTCACTGCTACATGTATATAAATGTAAAACTAGGTATTACAAATTTGCTAAAATATCTAATATTGTTCTAAAAACCTGTTTAAATTCATCTTTAGTCAGGGTACGATTTAAATGTATGCATAAATCAGAATTGTTATTATTGTCTTTGCTAGATCCATTTCCCATTTCCGATGATCTAATTTAAATTACAAGTACATGTCAATATTATAATTATCTATAAATTAAAGATTTATAAAATCTTAAGAAATAATTAATGTTAATTAATTAGAATTTATTCAATTAAACCTCATTGTTAAAATATTAACAATGGATTACATATATCATAATGAAATGAATGAAAATAATGTTACCATTAAAACATTCCAAATTATCTTATCTAAAGTATCTATGCAATTTGAACAAGTATTATATTACACATTCACATTCATTCTTATTGTGTTCATTTTCTCTAATGTATATATATATAGATTATTACTCTATATACAGTAATTAAGTATATATATTATATAAATAATTGAATATATTTCATAAAGAAATTGTATCCTACACAAAAAGTATACATTAAAATATAGTTTCATTTATTGCAATAGTAGATTAATTCCATATCAAATGTAATGCCTATATTCTACTCTATCTATTATTTAACTACAATGGTATTAAAATATACAACAACATTGTAACTAATTTATTAATATTCGAAATATTTTGCATACAAAAAATATCTGAATAATGAATTATTTATTTTAAAAGTAAATAAGAACCAGGAACAAACTAATATTAATGTGAACAGACATTTATTACATATTAATAAATTATAAATTATAATATAAATTATATATATTATCAAAGCATCTACACACAAATATATGCATATATATATACAAATGTTCTATCAATATAAATAATATTTCATAATACAAATTATAGTAAATTCACATTTATAAAGTATAATGATTTTTAAAAGTAAATTTAATATATTCGCAAATAAATTGTTAATCTAAAATAGAAACTAGTTTATATTTAACGCTTTGCAATTTTATTTTTTTAAATAATTGTTCTTAATAATATCATTAATATTAAGCTACATCTAAAATTGCATATAGGTAATTGATACCAATGATTCATTAATCTTGTCCAATAAATAGCATAAATAACACTTTGAATAACATAATCTTATTATATCTTACATATAAATATATAATTATTCTTAAGCTTGTAAGTCAAAGTTTTATAAGGTTCAATATAAAATACAATCTTCCTAGAATAACTGATCATATTTTTAAAAATAGAATTATATAAGCGCTCATTAAATTGTGAAAATCGATAAACTTTTGTATCATCTTGAAAACAGATTAGTAAATTTGTGAATTCATTTTTAATCATTAGATGGCTTGTGTATTTATTATTAGAAATTTATATAATAGAATTATTGTAACTCGTTATAATAATGTATATTTATTTACTACATACATAAATTTACTTTGTATTTTAATTCAAATTATATTGTATATTATTAATGTAATTTACAATATAGAATGCTAAATTTATAGTTTCAACTATTAAAATATATTATGCTGTTAAATATATATATATCTGTATCAAATATTGGGAAAAACTAGGACAAATAATAATTATAAAAATGTTAATGAATTCTACATGTGAAAGATTATTATTAGAGTATATGATACTCTGTAAATAAATATAGTAACTTGTAATTATATAATCTGAAAATTATATATTTTAATTTGGCTTGCTAATTTGTTATTGATAACATATTATATTTGATAAACTACATACATGTATAAAATATATAATTATAGTTGGTTTTTATAAATTTATGTTATATATGAAGTTGATATGTATGTATATTATAATTGATAAATATTCCAATAGATATATAACAGTCATAGATAGATGAGATATTCTATCTGAGTGGTGTATCTTACTAAATCATATATTATATTATATAAGTATACTCAGTAGTTATATATAGTTACTATAAATTATACTGTAATTATTATATTATAATTCATATACTATTATTATAATAGTTATAATAGTATATGAAATTATATATGATATAGTATAATCTAGTATTATATTATAATCATTTAATCATTTAACAACTTTAGTAATTAGTATATCATTTAATAATTTCATATCACATATGATGAAATTATACTTATAACAAACATATGGAACATATTATGTTTTAGAGTTTAAAAATATTGTGTACTTTATAATAAACGACATTAAAACTATTGAAATATTTATATATAACAATAATATATATAATAATACCTGCGCAATATTCAAATATATTTTGAAAATTAATTCGTGTACATATTTTTTCAATTTGCGGTTCATAGTGCAACTGATAGTGGACTATAAACTCAATGAAAATCATTTCATAATCAAGAATAGATATAAAATATTAATTGTAATTTAAACAAATTGTACATTGTGCATATTTCCGCAATTAATCATTTAAGGAACGAAATTGTTCCACGTTATGTTCTATAGTTTTATAAAATCTACGAATTGTTGGTAATTTTACAAACGATTCGTAGATTTGATTACAACAAGCAGAATATACGGTACATACATATAAAATATACATACATATTTAATATATATGAAATATGTGTGTAAACTACGTATTATATATATATACATATATATATATATATGTATACACAAACATAGTTTACCTATATAGATGTATTCTGTTATATATAATTTATAAATAAAAATCTTAACATTTAAAATTTACATGTCATAACGAAACTCGGGTATAACAAATTATATATAAAGGTATCATTAAAATCTATTTTATCCAATTACCTAATTATAAATACGCAATATCTGTTGTTTATCCTGCGGCAATTTAGAGTTTTATTGTTATAGCGAATACGTGTCGTTCATATATAAATAGAATAATGGAAACTTAACAACGTATTTTATACTCAATACTCAATACTATTCAATTATAATAATAATTATATATTAAAACTATCTATATTAAAAAATAAAAATGTATATACGACTCTTTATCATTTCGCTAGTTTATCTCGTATTGTATCTCGACTGTGTACATTCATTGAATTCCGTGTTACTAAAAGGTTTTTTGATTTTATTGCATATTATTAAATTAAAGTATTTTATTATTTATATTAATTGCATTTATCCGAACCTTCTCACATTATAAAATATATATGTTTACTGACATCGTAAATATAATAATATTAAACCAATCAGACGGTATACTATATACATTAATTATTTTTATTTAGTAGTTACAATCTATTGTAAATTATGTACCAAATATATATATATATATATATATATATATATATATATATAAATATATATGATTCAGAGTTGATATTATTTTCACTTATTAGAGGAATTAATAGTAAATTACAATTGCAAGTAATGGACGTACTAGTGATATCACCAGATAATTGTGATCATATACAAATTATAACAAAATATCATAGTTTGATTCCATTTAAAGAAGATATTCGTAACTATCAGATTGCGAACCTGGTAAGTTTTTCTGGGGTGACGAAGACCCAACGGTATTTTTCGCTTGTCTACAGAAGCGCCACCATGCGGTGAAAATGAGATGTAGATCCGGAACTAAAATGTGTATATTGCCAATCGGACAAAAAAAGGTAAACGAGTTTTAGGAGATTAAATATTGATTATATTATTATATTATATGAGGTAAATATATATATATATATATATATATGTATAAGCATATGTAAATGCATATATATATATATATAACGGGAAAACCAACTTTAAAATACTATTATTTTATCATAATAAATCTAGATATAGATATAATCTACGTTGAAAATATAAATTAAAATTTTAAATTATCAAAAATCTTCAGATATTTATAAAGATGAATACATTTCATTTTAATTTGATAACATTAACTATAGTTAATATATATATGATCAGTGTCGTATATGCCATTTTCATAATTATATCTACTATTAATAATGAATTTACTATTAATAATGAATAATAATAATACAAATAATATAATAATGTATATATAAATTGCAATAATAGTATATTAGATTTGGAAAATTAGTACATATATCATGATATCGTGAGTCACCTTGTATTAACACCGAAATCAACAGACCTTCGGACCTTGCCAATGCAGTGTTAATGGGTTGAAGACAAAATATATTCCTTTTGCACCTAAAGACAAGACATCTATATCTGAATCCAGCCTTCTTTTGAATTCAGCCATAGTTGGTCAGACTATAACTTCTGGCCCTTTAGCTCAAGAAATAACTGATGAATGCGAAGGAGCAGAAGATGTAATGTCAGCTTGTGGTTATAATACATTAGATATGGATTTTATGCATATATATATATATATATATATATATATATATATATATATACATATATATATATATACATATATATATATATACATATATATATATATATATATTCATGTATTCGGTAATATAGAATATATTATATTATATAGCAAATTATCCGAATTTCAACCTAAAATGCATATCTAAGCTTTTGATTTATCCATGTTCATTTATTAAGCCATACACAAATACTAATTCGATATTTATATAATACTTTATTATTTGCTTATGTATACACATTTAACATACACAATGAGTATATTCTAATGTCTTGATTTAAGTTACGAACTTATAATCTTATAATCTCTCCAACAGCTTCATTAGTTTAATATTTTCTTTACAGGCTGTCCGGACAAATACAAACTATACAGCAACACGCACATGTACGGTGGAGACGGACAGGCTGAACTCCTAACGGTAATGGAATGCCAACTCAGATGTATTACGGTTTGTACATCATACCATATACATCGTATACGATATCAAAGCAATTATACGATAATACGAAATATTGGATATCCTGGATACTTCCAGTTATTTAACTATGGACGGAATAACATTACATTACATTACATTACATTACATTACATTACATTACATTACATTACATTACATTACATTACATTACATTACATTACATTACATTACATTACATTACATTACATTACATTACATTACATTACATTACATTACATTACATTACATTACATTACATTACATTACATTACATTACATTACATTACATTACATTACATTACATTACATTACATTACATTACATTACATTACATTACATTACATTACATTACATTACATTACATTACATTACATTACATTACATTACATTACATTACATTACATTACATTACATTACATTACATTACATTACATTACATTACATTACATTACATTACATTACATTACATTACATTACATTACATTACATTACATTACATTACATTACATTACATTACATTACATTACATTACATTACATTACATTACATTACATTACATTACATTACATTACATTACATTACATTACATTACATTACATTACATTATATTACATTACATTACATTACATTACATTACATTACATTACATTACATTACATTACATTACATTACATTACATTACATTACATTACATTACATTACATTACATTACATTACATTACATTACATTACATTACATTACATTACATTATATTATATTATATTATATTATATTATATTATATTATATTATATTATATTATATTATATTATATTATATTATATTATATTATATTATATTATATTATATTATATTATATTATATTATATTATATTATATTATATTATATTATATTATATTATATTATATATTAGAATTGTAATACTTAATATTTTCTTTGATAATTAATCAATAGAAAAAGCTCTGCATAGGAATAGACTGGATAACAAATGTTACAGATACCAAGGAGTCAAGGTTACTGCTGATTATATAAGTATTAACACACACACATATATATATATATATATATATATATATATATATATAAGTATTAATATATATATATATAAGTATTAATATATCTATATATATAAGTAATATATTATTTTTAATTATTATATAATGTATATAAAATTCAACACTTCTAAATATTAAATAATATATATACATTTATAATATATATTATTATAGTTTAAGTTTTAGGTTTTGTTATCGTAATAGTCAATGTGTGTTTAAGATAATATATATTAACGATACTTTATAATAACGTAAGTATGATACTATTATGTTAAATCGATACCTTTCATAGATGTTTCTTCATCTATCCTGCAAGTACCCAGATGGGTCTGGCACCATTTCCACTGCAGAGTAGCGACCACTACAGAAGGACTTTCTGTGGAGGTCATTCATTGTGTGGGAGTATTTTAAAAGTATAAGTGAGAGAGAGAGAGAGAGAGAAAGAGAAATATATATATATATATATATATATATATATATATATTAAATGATTATTAATTACATTGAATTACCTTTAACTGAGTAGTTTAAGTTGGTATTATATATACCTATCTCAATAATTTCCTGAATGATACAGCAATTGCATATTCTGAATCTGAATCTTATATTATGCTATTTAACTTATTATGTGTTTCACATTCACCACCATACATTAGGTAATGGCACAGATTATGCAACTAATAAAGGTTATGTAATATGCATAGTACTCGATGACATATTGTAGTATGAATGCATTAATAAATTAGAATATGATTACTAATATAATTATAAAGACATTCAGATGTATAAATATATATATATATATATATATATATATATATATTCGCTGAATTATATTATATTATAATAAAAAAGTTCATCTTTTATTCAGATGAAGAAAATTCCAAAAAAATAGACGAAAATATTCCTGATTCAGGTTTTGTAATAATTTGTATTTTAACTTATTCTAAACTTAGAAGTTAATTACTTAAACTTAATTATATAAAAATATCTATATAAATATATTTAATGTTGAACATGTTTCAATATATTTCATTATTGTTCTTATTATTACAAAACATTGTTGCTAGGATGTCCCTTTTCTTTCGAAAAAATTAATGGAAAATCTCATCCATTTGGAAGAAATATAAGTTTAAATACTAATGATCCCGAGGATTGCAAACTGTGGTGCTTAACGAGGTGAGTATCATAAAATATACTGAACAATAGAAATACTCCATTTTGATTATCTAGAGTATTAATAGATACTATTATCTAGAACTTGTCCAATAATGAATTGACATGATAACTATTGAATTATTCTATTAGAGATGTATAAATATATTATAATGAATTACAGGTCGTTTTGCGCAGCTGTTGATTTTGATAAAAGGAAACGAACCTGTTTTTACATGAGGGAAGCCTCGAAAGCTTTACTAAGACCAGCACCACTGGTCACTCATTTCCGGAAAACTACTTGTGCCCGTTAGTTTATGTCGTCGTATATAAGTATATAAAAGTACTACAGTACTATAACATCAATAAATTATAGTATATTTACAAAATATAAATATGTACAACTAATTTAGTTTATTCGTCCCCTGGTTATTAGTATAATTTAATTTAATCATACGTATAATTACAACTATGGTTCTAATTATATGTAATTAGTTACACATTATTATATAGAATATAAACTATATGAATATCATACAAATAGAATTTATAATTATATATTAAATACTAAATGGAATTCATATTTTCTTATTTTATTCAATAAGTTATTCAATTGACGTTAATTATTCAATAAGTTATTAAATTGACGTTAAGTTATTTAATAAGTTATTCAATTGACGTTAAGTTATTTAATAAGTTATTAAATTGTTATCGAATTAACCGAATTAGCTACAAAGGGATATTCTATTAAACTTAATTGTTGAGTATAGAGTTATTAATAAGTTATAACTAATTTATAATGGGTTATTGTACTACCATAGTAAATAAAAAGTTAGTTAGTAAATAGAAAATTCAAGTTATTTTTTTTTACCGAATATAAATAATTCATATGATTCATAGATATTTAAAAATAGAAACATCAATGAATATATACAATTAATCACATACATACACACACACATACACACACATACACACACATACATACACACACACACACATATATATATATATATATATATATATATATATATATATATACATAGATGTATTAAAAATGGATATTATATATAAATATTTAATGCTTTGAATTTTTTGCCTTAAAATTTATAATATATTGTAATAAATGGCTAACAAAATTGCAAATAATAAATTAAATTCAATGTAAATGGATAAAGTAAATATATTTTCAAATAATATATGATATATAATATTGTATTTATTTATAAAAATTAAAGCAGCTTGTAAAATATAATATTGGAGTTAATTATCGTAAATATAATATACACTTTAACCGGTAATTATTATATTACGTAAAATAGTATACGCAAACATATTATAGTTTCGTAAGAATTACGTAATCACGTTGCGCAATACTCAGCTCCTTTGAGTTGCTGGCAGACTGGCAGGAGGGTGGTGAAGTCACGCGATGAACTTTCAGTAACTGACGTAACTCACCAACAAAGAAGTTGTAAAGGAATCTGTTTCACATCTTTGACTTTAACTAAAAATGGAATGGGTTAGTCTAATAATTCATATTTCACATATATATATATGAGTATAGTCATATATTTTTATATATTATTATCATATTTGGGTAGTACGTAAGATACAAATAAAGATGTATATATTAAAATGTAATAAAGTAAATATACGTATTAATACCGATGGAACAACATCTTTATAGTCTAAACTATAGTTAATCGATTAAATAATATTATACCATAGTATTACAACAATATATTTCAAATATATGGTGTTTAGTACAAGAAAGGGGGTGCCAGGAGGTAACCGGAAATGCCGAACTTGGCAAGTTTCCGGTTGGTTGCAGCGTAGAGAATAGCGATGTGCCCATATCAACTGTCTGCTATTGCGACACTCCACGATGTAACGGCATCAGCATCCAGGCACTCTCAAGTTAGTTATCCGAACACTCTGCTACGTCATAGTTACTCCGGAAATATAATGAGTATTTACTCGCCGTCTACTGGGAACTCAGTTACTTCGAGTTGATGCCGTCAAATAATTCAAACTCGCATCTTCAAGAACAGTTGAACTCGGTTTTCTCTAACATCGAGTATTATGTAACCATACTCGCAGGTCAAATCCTCTACCTACCACTCGATGGGGATCTCGAAGACCATTCGGGAAGCGGACATCACGCCACAGCCATGACCCAGGAAAGTAAACCGAGGTACACGTGCCTGGATAAAGCTGTGAACTGCTCGAAAATATTTAACGGGTTCGTAAACAGCGAATCTGTTTATTTAGGTTCAGCTGTTCTATATATAGATGTCCTAGCACAGTTGAATCTCATGTCTTAATACAATTTCTCTCGGATTAAATAAGAATACCCCTGGGTATTAAATAGCATATGTTTACCTGGATATTATTAATTAAAAGATTTTTGAGGAAATTGTACTCGACAATATGTATTAACAAGGTATTTAAAAATTTTTTTTTTTTATGATACCGATTTTTAGTATTTGACCAACATTTGAAATAGAAATTAAATACAAATTTAATTATTAATATTACACAATATTCTTATAATAATATAATTAGTATATAATATAATATAATTAATAATAATTTAGTTAAGAAAGTATCAAAGGGGAATTATAATTGCAGTATACAAATACTACTACTTGATCTTTCAGCAGCTTTTGACACTCTTGATCATAGTATATTAGAAAAAAGATTACTTGGCTTGGGTTTTGAGAAATCAGCGATTAATTGGATAATGAGTTATATTAAGGAAAGAACTTTTTCTTTAAAACTATCTGAACATTATACTACGCCAAGATTTATTAATACAGGAATTCCTCAAGGATCCGTATTAGGGCCATTACTTTTTCTTATATATATAAAGCCACTATCTAATATAATTAAGAAATGTAGTGGTATTAAATACCACATCTATGCTGATGACATAATTATCTATACAGCATTATCAAACAATAGTAATAATATATTTAATGAATTGTCACCATATGCAAATGCAATTAATCGCTGGCTTATCGCCAATAAGTTATTACTTAACAAGTCTAAAACTGTGCTATTAAATATACCGAGTAATTTTTAGATATTTCCGTCCTATAATTATTGATAAAACACTTGTTAACCCGAGAAATAGTGTAAAATACTTAAAGAATTATTATTGATCGAGAATTAAACATAAACGAACAGATAACTTCTGTTTGCAGAAAAACAAACTCATCACTTTATAGAATAAGGAAGATCCGTAAATATTTGACAAAACACATTACTATCATTCTCATCAAATCTCTTGCTCTCTCGCACTTATTGTTCTTCTATATACCATGGCCTTACACATAAAGCTACCCGTAATATACATCGAATCATACGAAGGAGTGTTAGATTAATATTTCGACATCGAAACACTGATCATAGTAGTGTTATAAAAAGAATGCAAGAAGTGGGCATATTGGATATCCAAAAACGATCGAGATATCGTATTCTCTCAATTATCCATAAAGTGCTCCATAAGAAACGATCGCGATAACTACTGAAAAAGCTGAATTTCAAATTATATCGAAGAACTCTGAGATCAACAACGGACTGTAATGTGCTAACTAGTAAACGAACTAGACTCCAAAGTACAAGCATCAGGGAATTCTCCGTCGTTGCACCGTTGTTGTGGAACGCTTTATCAAGAAATCTGAGAGCAGTTGAAAATCACAAGAAATTCAAGAAAGAATTATTAAACTGTGCGTAGTTAAAAGAAAATGGACGTATTTTTTATTGCATTCTTATTTTTATCGAAACTATAAAGTTTCCGACTGCATACCATTTGTCAGGGCAAACCCACCATGCCGATAAACAATTGTCTAAATAAATCGTTTTGATTGATTGATTGATTGATTGATTGATAGTAGTAGTAGTAGTATTAGTTGTAGTAGTATCAGTAGTAGTATTGATAGTAGTAGTATTAGCAGTACTAGTAGTAGTAGTAGTAGTAGTAGTAGTTGTAGTATTAGTAGTAGTAGTGGTAGTAGTAGTAATATTAGTAGTAGTAGTAGTAGTAGTAGTAATAGTAGTAGTGGTAGTGGTAATTGTAGTAGTAGTAGTAGTAGTAGTAGTAGTAGTAGTAGTAGTAGTAGTAGTAGTAGTAGTAGTAGTAGTAGTAGTAGTAGTAGTAGTAGTAGTAGTAGTAGTAGTAGTAGTAGTAGTAGTAGTAGAGTAGTAGTAGTAGTAGTAGTAGTAGTAGTAGTAGTAGTAGTAGTAGTAGTAGTATTAGTAGTAGTAGTAGTAGTAGTAGTAGTAGTAGTAGTATTAGTAGTAGTAGTAGTAGTAGTAGTAGTAGTAGTAGTAGTAGTAGTAGTAGTAGTAGTAGTATTAATATTTATTTATTAGGTTTAATAATATGGAAATAAGGTTAGCTTATTAAACATTAAATAACCATGTATAATTTAATAATCTAATAACCTAATAATAAAAAATATAAATACTTGAATAATAAAGTACACTAGGAAATATATTTTTAACTACATTATAATATTATAATTATAAGGATTATAAATATATATTTAAATATATCTTGACATTTATTAAAAATAATATATATAATATAATATTATAAAAACCTGTTTAAATAAAATTATAATACTTTTGTTTTTTATAACACATGCTATATATATATATATATATATATTTGTGTATATATATGATATATATACACAAATAACATAGGATACACTAAAATAGTAAGAGTTTATTTAATCGTAATATTATATTCCCCGCGTACATAACTCATATATGTAACGATATACAATCAAATATTATACCCAAACAGTTATAAATAATAACCTATCTCATGAGATATGAGTGTAATAATAAATACATATATACCTGTAGTGGAGGTCGTAGGAGCTGTATCAAGGTCGATTCTATGCTACAAACTACTTGGGGAAGGTACCACAGGAACCAGAGCAGTCTTCCGGAAGCAACATTTGTCGTCTGGTTCAAAAGGAGAGCGATACAGAGAACTAAAAGACAAGGTACTACTTTAGAATTACAGACGATAATGTTTATCATTTGGTAGAGTTCCTTCTTGGAATTACAATTAAATCTCACCCCTTAGAAGTATTATGTAGTTAATGTTAAGGTTGAACTAGCCATTTATTTACTCCATTACCCATTTCTACTACACTACTAATCTACTCTACTCGTACGATATATTTGCATGCAAGAGTTAGGTGGTAAGTAATGTAAGATATTCTAAAATACCCAATATTACCATATATGGTAATAATGTAGCATATCCTACACCGAGTAGTATTTTGACTTGTACTCTACTGATTAGTATTTGTAAGTAAGTATATATGGTAATATTGTAGCGTATCCACCACCGAGTAGTATTTTGACTTGTACTCTACTGATTAGTATTTGTAATTAGAATTCACAACTAGTTCACGTGGTAAATATTTACGTACGTTTTATCCCAATTTTCGAAGTGAGCAATATTTCAAGTAAAGAAATGACAATAGAATTTGTTAAAAAGCTTTGTAATAATCTAATGTAGAGTAGATTAGCGAGTAGAGTAGTGAGTAGAGTAGTGAGTAGAGTAGTGAGTAGAGTAGTGAGTAGAGTAGTGAGTAGAGTAGTGAGTAGAGTGGTGAGTAGAGTAGTGAGTAGAGTGGTGTGGTGAGTTGAGTAGCGAGTAGAGTAGTGAGTAGAGTAGTTAGTAGAGTAGTGAGTAGCGTGGTGAGTAGAGTAGCGAGTAGAGTAGTGAGTAGAGTGGTGAGTAGAGTAGTGAGTAGAGTGGTGTGGTGAGTTGAGTAGCGAGTGGAGTAGTGAGTAGAGTAGTTAGTAGAGTAGCGAGTAGAGTAGTGAGTAGAGTAGTGAGTAGAGTAGTGAGTAGAGTAGTGAGTAGAGTAGTGAGTAGAGTAGTGAGTAGAGTAGTGAGTAGAGTAGTGAGTAGAGTAGTGAGTAGAGTAGTGAGTAGAGTAGTGAGTAGAGTAGTGAGTAGAGTGGTGAGTAGAGTAGTGAGTAGAGTGGTGAGTAGAGTAGCGAGTAGAGTAGTGAGTAGAGTGGTGAGTAGAGTAGTGAGTAGCGTAGTGAGTAGAGTAGCGAGTAGAGTAGCGAGTAGAGTAGTGAGTAGAGTAGTGAGTAGAGTAGTGAGTAGCGTGGTGAGTAGAGTAGCGAGTAGAGTGGTGAGTATAGAGATGAGTAGAGTAGTGAGTAGAGTAGCGAGTAGAGTGGTGAGTAGAGTAGCGAGTAGAGTGGTGAGTAGAGTGATGAGAAAAGTGATGAGTAGAGTAGTGAGTAGAGTGATGAGAAGAGTATCAATGGGTATTGTACTCTAAAAGCTTCAAGTATTCTCTAGATATTAGAAAATATAGCATCCTTCATTAACTATTATTCATTGACACATGATATACGTGATTGACAGGTATCTTCGGCAGCGAGGATGAGCACGGTAAATCGCCGTGGTCAATCTATGCCATGGACATGCCTCACTTTATTTCGGCCGGAGTCAGCGTGAAACCATCGAAATCTACTTCCGCTACAGATTACAGGTTAAACTGAGCCATTGACCAGTTAAAACAGTATATAGATAGCGATTGTATTTTGTTAAATATTGAGACTTGTAATTACAACACAGGCATTGTTTACTATCTTCCTAATTATTATCAACTATTATAAATCTATGGGAATATTTACCGACTAATGCGCTTAATTAATTATATATTGTTATATTGACAATGTAAATATTAACTATACGACTAGTGTGTATATATATACCTAAGGGCGTGGAGCTAAAATGAGGTGGGGCATGGGGCGGAGTATAGGGTTACAGTATGTGGTAAAGTATGTATCTGTTAATAGGATGGGGCATGCGGTAGTGCGTGTGTAAGAAGCATGGACTCGGGAAGTAAGGTAACGAAGAAACAATTATATAGTGTTAGGGGGATAGGATAATTGTAATTATACGGTTATATAAATGTTCACTGTTAAACGATTATTCGTACCTACTTAGATTATGAATAATACCCTCGATTTTCGTGAACTTTCAACTTATATTCTCCAGGTATGTAATCGCTAGAGCCGATAAGTGGCACCTTGTAGCCTTGTCATACGAGGGTGGTTCTTCTCTCTCCGGAATGGGTCGTGTTCACGACAGGGTGGGGCAACACCACGGTGGGCGTGGTTTTCCTCTACTGAGGTTCTATGCAGACGGAAGGCTTCAAGTCGGAAACGCGAGATCAGATCAAGGTAATAAACTCATGATTTTATATATTCTTTGTTTACATTCTGGCGTAAGTCGAATAGAAGCTTTTTGATAATACGTATCCAATTAACTATATACGCGAATGTTCGAGGAAAACTCCTTTAAGTGTTTTTTAAGTGTTTATTCTTATATGATTTCATATTGTTTAATTTTTTATAAAATATTGATACACGTTTTAATATATATATATATATATATATATATATATATATACCCATAATTTTAGATAAGGGAAAATACATTGGTGTTTTTACAAATATAAGAATAAAATATTATATATTAATCAATGATGCAATACAAATACATTTTATTGTTTGTCACATGATATAACATTTGTAATACTTTTATTATTAAAACACTTCATTAATCCGTTTATACTTTATACACGTATTTAGAAATACTAATTATTACGCGATGTCTATTGTTTAGGTGAACTTCCGGTGCGCAATTCACCAGTAACAATAGGTTGTATCGGAGATGATCACTTCACTGGATTCATTGACGAGGTAAAGTACATTACCCACACTCTATACAAAGCACCCCATAAAGTCAGTTGTATGCCCCGCAATGTAAATCTATGTTATTTCACTAGTGTTCTTAGATTAATAGCTAATGCTTCTATACTATTGTTATATGGCTCATAATCGTATGACACTTCTCGTAAATACTCCGTTAACTATATTTCCACTGCCATCTATAAACAATGCATTATTACAAAGTGCTAATAAACGGTATGCGTAGCTATACGTATTCTAGTACTAAATTATTACTACTAATTAACACTACTAATTAGAACTACTAATTAGCACTACTAATTAGCACTACTAATTAGCATTACTAATTAGCACTACTAATTAGCACTACTAATTAGCACTACTAATTAGCACTACTAATTAGCACTACTAATTAGCACTACTAATTAGCACTACTAATTAGCATTACTAATTAGCACTACTAATTAGCACTACTAATTAGCACTACTAATTAGCACTACTAATTAGCACTACTAATTAGCACTACTAATTAGCACTACTAATTAGCACTACTAATTAGCACTACTAATTAGCACTACTAATTATCACTACTAATTAGCACTACTAATTAGCACTACTAATTAGCACTACTAATTAGCGCTACTAATTAGCAATACTAATTAGCACTACTAATTAGCACTACTCATTAACACTACTCATCATCACCTAGATACATACTCTCCATACACGATGATCTATATATCACACTCCATAATTATTCCATTTACTGCCTACAATAATGTATTTATCCACTCATTGATTCCTCATGTTAATCTTTCTCCATATTTAGTATGGACATTGACATCTTATTGTATCTAATTATTCTAGCAAACAAAGTGATATCGTTATGAACAATAGCTATAACTTATTATTATTGCATAATATATAAACATTGGCCTCAATAAAGTATGTAGTTCACTTTCTTGAATTTACTTCAAAACGGTATCATTCTTATCATATCGTATCTATCTCTTTACTTTCAGTTTAATAATAGATATTTTCCTTGGTTTAAAGCTCTAAAAGTTCATATTTCCACGTATTACATGTAAGTTATGATATTTCCCTCCGCTAAGTTTCTAAGAATTCATACAATCCTCATCACGCGTAGGCTAGGATATTTTCCTCGGCTTTAAGTATCTACGATATCAATGCACTGAAGATAATACGAGATGGACAAGTTTGGTGAAGGCCTCCGTCGGGAACGTGAAATTCAATTCTGTATACTATATAGTGTATATTATAGTATAATATACACTGTTCGATGGTATACACAGTGTATGGGATAGTACTCACACTGAAAATAATCAATTTCGTATATTATATTATATTATTATTATTGTATATTATATAGTATATCATATACTATACGATATAGTATACTATATATATATATATAATATATATATATATATATATATATATATATATATATATATATTGTAAATTATATTCATATACGATAACAGAGACATCGTATTAAAATATAACAATATATTTTATAATTCCTTATATGGTATATATTTCACAATTTGAATTATTTACCTATTTAATGAATATGTAGTTTATTGTAGTAAATAAAATTTACTAAATATTATGATTTTTATAGAAATAAATATTTGTTATTTTTTAATATATATATAATTATGAACATGCATCGAGGGTCGTTTGTAAAAATATATAAACTAATTAGAACAGAATGCATTCGTGCAACTCATGTCATGTCCTATACCATTAGTAAAACATGTCATTATACTACTAGTAAAACGTGTGCTTATACTACTATATAATCTATATTGTATTACTCAAATTCTTTGAATTCACATCCATAGTTTAGTTCTATAGAGACGTATATACTCATTTCGTATGTACCCGCAACACGCAACATTTATAATGTATACATTACTAAATAATTCCTTACCAAGCTTTTTGTGCCTTTCCGATGGTAATATTACTTGAGAAGAGCTCCAAAGACCTACGATGTAGCACATATACCGTAGGGCCTATATTGTAGGGCCTATACTGTATGGCCTATATTGTAGGGCCTATATTGTAGGACCTATACTGTAGGGACTATACCGTTGGGCCTATATTGTAGGACCTATACTGTAGGGCCTATATTGTAGGGACTATATTGTAGGGCATATATTGTAGGACCTATGTTATAGGGACTATACTGTAGGGCCTATATTGTAGGGCCTATATTGTAGGACCTATATTGTAGGACCTATATTGTAGGACCTATATTGTAGGGCTTATACCGTATACGCTACCACCTTACGAACAGTACTACCGAGATCTTACCAGTCAGTCCGACGTTAGTTTCCGCATGGAGCAAAGTATACACCGGCCGGAGGTCCGTGGCCTGAGGCCAAGTACGCGAATAGGCGGGGATTGATGGTCGCTATTACCAACGGTCAAGAAAGCCTAATGCATACGATAATACAACGATATTCATTTCTGTAGAATGATCTCCACGTATAAATATAGATATTCTAATTGCATTTCCCGTTATTGATCGATAATCTCTCTATACCGTTTAATAAGGAAGATTGCCAGCACAATAGTGAATATTACATCATTCACTAGCGTTACTTAATATTATTCATATTTAGAATTTACATATATACATATATCTATGTATTAAAATAATTAATAAATTGATTAAGAAAGTGTAATATATAGAAAATGAATAACTATATTTTTTATATATAAATATATGTATAGTTATATTTATATATATATATATATAATCTATAATAAATTTGAGTTTCTAGATATAAAGTATGGTATACCATGTTATAAACATATATAGTATGGTATACCATCTCGCACATATCTATCATTATAATATATGTTAATAAAATATCATAGTAATTATAATTAGTTATTAAAGAAACTTTTATATTGCTATTTTAGAATCTTTTTTATTTAAATTTTCTTTGAATGAATTTATTGAAATCAATTTATCGATTATATAGAATTATACAGTATTGAATATTATATATATATATATTTATTAAAATCAAACATAAAATAGCCTGTTTTGTATTTACTGTTTGTATAAATACATTATGGTTGTAAATAATACATTTACATAAAATATAAGATTAAAATTACAATATTATTATATTATTAAACTACAATACGAGACATTTGATATATCATTATACATGGTCTCCAAAGGTCACATACACATATAGCGAGAATATAGACATGACTATATTGACATTCTATATATATATATATATATATATATATATATATATATGTGTTTGAGTGTGTGTGTGTGTGTGAGTGTGCGTGTGTGTGTGTGTGTGTGTGTGTGTGTGTGTGTGTGTGTGTGTGTGTGTGTGTGGGCGTGCAATCGTATGCGGTATTACATTTATTTAATACAAATATTTAATAATAATATCTCTTTTTCTTTCATACTGCCCTTGGAACATCGTAACAGGCAATGATTAATTATATTACGATATTGATCTCGACATGGTGGTGTGATATTCGTGATTTTGAATAAATAATGTAATTCTACGCTAAGATGAAGATTGAAAATATGGTAGAGGTGTCGTATGTTAATTATTCTACAAATTCTCAGAGAATGTGTTTATCTAGAAGAGCTTAAAACAGAATGCTAAACAAATAATGATGATAGAGTACTGATTAAACGATATTTATAGGAGGTGGTGGCAGAGGAAACGCAAATAGAATAGTAGAGATATAAATAAAACTCATCATTCTTGGAAATCCGGCCGACGTTTTTTTCTAGCAATCAACGAGGCGTCATCTCTCCAATCAAGCCTCGACCCGCGGGGGTTTGACCTTTGACCCGTCACGTAATATCACCACGGCTAGACCGACGGCCGTGAACGCGAACCCGACTATCTCGCCGCAGAACACTCCCCCGGCCGGAGGTACGCGTCCGGTCTGCAGCTTGACCAGCGTCGCGTACGCGTACTCCATGAACACGGCACCCAGACCGCTGCTGGCGATTTCGACGCACGCCAACACCGCGAAGATTTTGGTGGTTTTGCGGCCCGTAGCGGTCATTTTCGATATCGTCGACTTCAAGCCTAATAGTGGCGTTTAGTTATATAGCTGGATAAGAGATTGCGGTTAAACTTTAATATTAAATATTATATACATAATGCATTGTAATTAATAGTATTATAAAGTAACTGTATATTATTTTTAATGCGGTGTATATTTGAATTTAACATAGTTAACCAAGTTGCTTATATTTTAATACAAGTACGGTCTATGTGTAATAATAGAAGAATGTAAAAATACTAATATATTGTATAATATGTAATTTATATTTTAGTAATTAGTATATAAATACGATATTAGATGTATAGATATATATATATATATAATTATCATATGGTAATAAATAAATCATATTTGAAGTATAAAAAATAATATGAAACAAATAAAATATGTTAGGTCATAATAATATTTGCATAATAATTGCATATTGCATAATAATTATATAATTTAATGTTATTACATTATAATAAAAATGTATCAACCAAAGTAAATTATCATAACTAAACCTGATGACATTCCTTCGTCCCAAATCATACGATATTTTTTGTACAATATGTAAATTTAAAATTATAATGATAAGCCTTCTGTTATAAATAATCGATTCTAGTTTTATTTATATGTTATTATTACATCGAATGCATTATAAATTACTCAATTTATAGAGAATGTGTCATTTTAGAATTCCATCTTAAATTATATTGTATAGTTATATTAAATGATATTGTATTGTTATATGAATTGTATATGTCAATGTAGCTGTCTTTATTTGAATATATATAAACTATTCGAAAGACATATTTATATATTTGATTATTCATTGTGTTATTTAAATGATAATTTATCTTTGTAATAGTATTGTGTACTTAATATGAACAATAATTTATTATGTGAAGGTATCGATATATTATTACTTCTAGTTAACTAGTTTTATTAGTAGGTTATGAAGTACTATAAGTAAGTAAGTAAGTAATATAAAGAACTTATTATATAATATACATTATATATTATTATTATTATTATTATTATTATTATTATTATTATCATTGTTATCATTGTTATCATTGCTATTCGCTAATTAGGTCATCACAAGATACGGGTGCTTTAGTATCTAGAAATAAACATTGGGGAATACAACAGTCTTATACGCATATATATCTTGATAATAACATTACAGAATATATTAAGTTTACGGTTTTGTTTTGATATCCGGACACTTTACATTGTTCTATGTATAATGTTCAATGTATAATGTTCAATGTATAATGTACACTGAACATTGTACAGTATACAATATATAGTATATAGTGTATATTATATGCAGTGTAAATAGTACAGTGTATATAGTTTAACTATTATATGCAAATATAAATGAGAGTCAGTTTAAAGTTAAACTTCCGTATCTATAGATAGTTTTTGCGTTTACATTTAAGTTATAACAATATCATTATTATTGTAATATTATTATAATGGGTTCCGTGAGGAGCCTTGGTAATGCAAATCATTGCACGTGGCGCACTTCATATGATATATATGTAATTTTTAAATATTATAACTTAAATAGGATAATTTATAAACGCATATATTATATTATATTACATATGGCTATCGACGATGAACAGTTTATTAATTAACACGAGTTGCTATAGATATGATGGTTATATTAATTTATAACCGAATATCAAAATTTAATTTGTCATTTATTTAATAATTAATAAATAACTACATTATTTAGTTGATTTTATATTATATATATTGAAATAAGTTAATATATGAAAATAAAAAAACGTTAGTTACCGCAACTAACGATTTTTTTAAATACATATTTATAAGATGTTAATAAATATATAATACTATAACATAGCAAGTTCTATATTGATGAAGTCTATTTTGATTTCGAGGACAATTAACTGAAATATTTTGAAACACAGCATATAATATAACGGAATGTATACCAATAGTTTATATTATATAATGTTTGTAAAAATTCCATTGAAATTAAAAAAAATAATGACAAAATAAGTTTTAGTGAAGTAAGTATTAATTAGGTAAGTAGTAATGAAGTATTAAGTAATTAAGTATTAAGTATTACTAGTAGTAATGAAGTATTAGTAATATAATCTATGAGATTTTAATAAATCATGTCGTTGCGGAAAGCCGATAACAATACAAACATCACGAACTATAGGACAAATCATATTATTATATGCCTAGTTGCAATATTATTTTTTATTAGATATAAATATTGATTACTAAATGATTTCAAGGGGATCGAATTTTAATAAAATATCTTCAAGATGGATGATAAAAATATATTGGAGAAAAGCATATTATTATATGAACTATATTATAATACTATAACTATATTATAAATAGTTATAACTGTATCATATTTAAAAATATAATTTATCTACATTTTATAATTTAGTTATTTGTAATATATATTTGTTTATTACATCTAAAAGTCTGAGAATATTGAATAAATATTATTGTATAGGTAATTATCGTATATAAGCTTCATTTATTAAGAATATATTATCAACTAGCAGGGGATATAATTATATAAGCCTCGTTAAATAGAATTCCCTATATAATCAAATATAGTCATTATATAACTATATAATACATTTATATCTTACGAAAGTGTGGACTTTATTACAATTCAGAACACACATAATTAGAAGATTATGTTTCATATATCCTGTATTACACTTTTTTCTAACAATGTACATAATTGCGCTAGGTATACACATTTACACTGATCTACGCCAGATCATTATCTCATGGTGAATACTGATATTACTTTAAGTAGAATATTCTGTAGGTATTCATATATGTTCCGTTACAATTTATTACTTCATGGCGCGAGGCACACAAACTAATTCCCGCTATACAAACCGACTTCTATTAAAGTCTGTGCATATTATATTAAGTAATTCTCGAATTACGAAATATCAAGCATTATAAGCCTGGAAAAATTATAGTCACTTATAAATCATTAAGAGGATCTAATTAAGTACGATGTATAATATACTACTTCATATCTATTGTATTACCAACCGATATAGCACACTAACCTAAATAACACCGTTATATCAGCTCACCTCTCACACTTCAGTTTCTTCTCACATATTATCCACATTACAATTACGGAAATCGTATCCTAACGTATCCTTTATTACTAGTTATCAACACCGTTACCGACGGCTTCACAACCCCGTTATCCGATTAGCATGCACTTCTGGGTACTGAACTCACTAACGGCATTGGTCCAAAGCAATGAAGCCAAAAATAACGTAGTAAATTAAAAGTAGTAAATTAAACTGAGGTGTTGTAAGCATAAGATAGTTAATTTCTCCGTTTAATGTAGATCCACGTTATAGCTATAGTTATAGCCTTAACTACAGATATAACTACATATATAACTATATATATAGCTAAATATATAAATACATCAATAACT
>OZ038313.1:14881729-14898729 GCA_964035775.1 Osedax frankpressi | reverse complement strand
TAAACAAGTATGGAGAATATGGTATTTGCAAATGTATTTAACAAGGATGATATTTTTAGATTGTGGATTAGCTGGAAATTTATGATATTTATTGATGCGTGTAGAGTCGAGGTGCTTGTGAGGGTAAGACCTGCAAATGGAAATGTCTAGATAGTTAGTCTTATGTGTATCTGAAAGTGTAGTAGAGAAGTATTTAGTGTAGCAGAGTTGGCAACAAGTACGTATACAATAAAGTAAAGCTACCATAGCTACTACTACATAGTATGTCAATACATGAACTACTTACTGCTAGAGTACATTGTAAATAATATTCATCAGTCATATATATCTGTTATACAGCTGACATATATCTGTAATACCTAAGACATGTATTTGATATATATATATATATATATATATATATATATATATCAATTACAAGACAGCTATTCTACTAATGATAAATCGACTTTAATATTGTAATACAATACTCCCTATCAACAACAAAGGAGAAATATATAAACATATCTAAATATGGTAAGACATATAATAATATCTAAATACGGTAAAACATATATCAATATTTATAAATACGGTAAAACAGAAATAAATATGATACGATAATAAATATATCAATAAGACTAATTTTCAGACTGAATAAAAACCACTACACAACTAGCTTTACCGACATACGATACGGGCATAACTGGATAACCTCCAAAACTCCAATGATTATAAACTATTGACCATGACAGAACATACTACAACAGCATATGGTTATTGAATATGTAGACTAACAGATCTGTACGAAATTCCAACCTAATTCTCATTACGATTCCATTCAATCCGCGAAAGTATTTCGAATATAAAAGACACTGTTGACTGAAATAAACTAAACGGATCCATTAAATGTTTTGCCCCCCGGAACTACTCGCAATTGCTTCAAGCGCAAGCTCAAGTGCGTCCAGCTATTATAACTCTTTGTTCAAATGCATTGTAGAAATTTATTTTTACTTTTAATTATTGCAACAAATAAATACACACACACACACACACATTCATCTAATATATATATGATATACGTATGACATACATCTGACATACACCCGATAATCATCTGACATATATCTATCATATATTAAACATACATCATACATATATCAGACATATATCTTAAATAGACCTAACATACTTCTTAAATACGTCTGGAATATATCTAAATACATCTGGCATTCATCTGAGATAGATCTGACATATATCTGACATACATTTGATATATACTTCACATACTTCTAAGATACACCCAACATACATATTACATACATCTGACATACATCCTACATACATCTGAGATACACCCAACCTACATATTACATACATCTGACATACATCCTGCATACATCTGAGATACACCCAACCTACATATTACATACATATGACATACATCCTACATACTTCTAAGATACACCCAACCTACATATTACATACATCTGACATACATCCTATATATATCTGAGATACACCCAACATACATATTACATACATCTGACATACATCCTACATATATTTGAGATACACCCAACATACATATTACATACATCTGACATACATCCTGCATACATCTGAGATACACCCAACCTACATATTACATACATATGACATACATCCTACATACATTTGAGATACACCCAACCTGTCTTCTTGAGTAGAGTTTCAAAAGCCGCGATTCCTTTCTCGCCGTAGTTGCCTTCGTCTCCTACAGTGGATATATATTTCCACCCGAAACTTGAAACTATATCAGCCATAGCTTGGGCCTAACGGATACGTTTGTCTTATTTAAGAATATCTACGGCATACAATGCAAATAGCATTTAAATATAAGTTGGTAAAATAATATAATTTTAAAAATGTGTATTTACATATTAATTAAGTATATTATAAAAATCAATATATTACATAATAATATATAATTAACCTGGTATATATTCAAGTACAAAAGTAGTACTTTAAATATAGAGTCTTTAAAAGAATACACACGTACATTTATATGAACCTGGTATGTATCAGGTGGAACAACCCGGGAGAAGTATTTAAATCTTTTTTTATCGCTCAATTCTATTCCAGTCGATGCGTAACTAATTTGTGGGATCTACGATAACAAGATCTCGATTAGTTATTTATAAATAATTTATTTAAATAATATATATATATAGATATATATATATATATATAATGTATACGTTATAAATTATAGTATATTACACTGTATGTATATAATGTATGTGTGTTATGTCAATATCATGTTATCAGGTAGCAAATGCGTGTTTACGTTTCACCGTTGAGAACCGGATATTAATAATAATTCCTACACAACAAATCGCTATCTCTAATTGACATCGTACTGCTAAATGGTATATTAATAATAACGGTAATGCATCGTGAGATTCGTGGTGTCCTATTTTAATGGTATATTTTGAATTTATAAATATACGTACATATATATATGTATATATTTATATATATATATATATTTATATATATGTTTGTATGTGTGAATGCGTATGTATGTGTGAGGGTATACGTATCTTGAAAGGGTCTTGTAGAAGTACTTATCAACTTTTAAGGCTAGTTAAAGTTAATGTAATATTATTTTCAAATCTATATACTATGTAGTAGGATTGTAGACAAAACTGATACTTTACCAAATGATATTTTGTAATTCAATATATTACGAATTCGAACCCAAACTGATACTTTTGAAAATTTATATGAATTAAATAATATTTTTCAATTATTTCAATTCATAATTATTAAATATTAACTTCATTAACTTCATGGAGTTCATATTTATTTGTGAAATTAATTTTAAAACATTTTCTTATTTTCTGAGAATACAAATTGACCTTAAAGATCAAAAATGAAAAATACATTCTATGATTATTTCATTAATATAACTTAAATAATTATGTTGATTTAAGTTATATATTTTTTTAAGAAGAATATTATGAACTCGATTAGTAATCATTGATTGGTTGAATTAGGTTTTTATTAATTATAACACTTCCCCTTGTTCCAAACCTAATAAAAATGGACTAAAATAAATTAAATGTTATTAAATCAATTATAACATGTAATATCTAAACATAGAATACTATATAAAGTATTTTTAAAATTAATATTCATAAATATATAATATATTTTATAATCTTATACAATCATTATATAATTATTGTAAGGTTTAATATATACTACCGATTAATGTATAATATATATATGTTAGTAATATTATGTTTACTAATTACTAGTAAAAAGTAGTGATGTATGGGAGTTATTTTAAATCGTATATCAGAAAGGTTATATAGTAAAATTATTAGCGAAATATGTAGATTATATCATACATTTTTGAACATACACCTCTTACAGTCTTATATTTACAAACACACATATAGCGTATACTTATTAATGTAGTAAAGTAACTATATAACATTATTATGTCATACAAATATACATTATTTTATTTCTTTATAATTTCTAGATATTATAGATTTAATATTCTCTTATGTTCTGTATAAAATTATATTAAATTATATTAAATGAATGCAAGTGAAAATAAAAGAGGACAATACAAATGAAATAAGTGAAATTGACATATTTCTAGTAATTATCCATAAACATCGAATATCTGTTTATATTCATATAAATTTTTAAAATGAGCAAATGATTAAAATTAATAATATGTATAAAGTATCAATTTAGGGTTCGTTATTATATTGCAATCGAATTTACTCTCATAATTACCATCGACCGATTACAGAAGAATTAATAGAAAATGCCGTCAATATCCTTTGTTTCCTCTCATGTGGTGGACAAAACTAATAAGCCAGTATTACTTATGACTGTCATGTTACCATTTAGTAATCCAGTTACCATCCAGTCTACATCAGTCGCAAGTGAACGAATATTTTTTTCAACTGGAAATATTTTATCATCGTTTAGAAACAGATTGAGTGACAAACACGTAGATATGCTTACATTTTTGTATCTAAATAATAAATAAAACTATTAATTATTTGAATTATTTGAATTATTAAAAATGTAAAATTCTAGGTTTTCTTAACCACATCTCTTTTTAGATGATGATAAAATATTCGCTCACTTATAATTACAAATACTTTTTTTATATATATTATACGAATTTATATTACATTTAATTAAGTTTCTTTGTGATTTACTGATTATGTTTCTAATTTATTAATTGTAATATTATAATAATTCCAAAATATCTCGAAAATACTAAATTAATTAGAAATAATATTTAAATATATAATTTTAGCTTTCAATATTGTTTCGATACTTTGATTTTTGCTTTTAATAACATTTCATAACTTTGATTTTGGGTTTCATTTACAACCCTAGTATATAGTAATTATGTTCTATATAATAATTAATTATTTTCTTCAGTATATAATGTGGCTTCTATTACGATTTAGAGGGGGGAATAGTAATTGACGGTAAAACCGGGAACTATAGGGAAAACTGGTAATTTCACGTAATGGTTTTATTTATATGACGTAATCACGAGGCAGTTATATCCAACGGTTATCATAATGTATATATTAGGCATTTGCAGCCTTGACTAGGAAAACCATCGTATAATAACCCAGAATTTTAACCAGAAGAAACCGAGGATTGCTATTTTTGTTATTAGATTATTACGAGAGCAGCTGGTAGTATCCGTATTGCGGTGGAGACTCGATGACGTCACATCTGTATCGGTAATAACCGACTTCCTCCAATCGACTTACACCACACTTACTCGGATATTAAATAACAAGCAGGATAATCATCTTACGGACGAGCCAATGACTACGCGACAAGAGACAATACAACAGCGTAGATAACTTATAAACGATAAAATGTATAATGATATCTCTGTATAGTGATTTATTGACCAAATAATATATTCAAAACAGGATAAACCAATTATTTCCTATATCACCAGAGATATTAATACTATAAAGTGTTCGTTGCTTTACAAGAGGAAAACGTATTGAGAATAATATTGTTCTTAGGCGATATATATTTCGATATATTACAAATTATATAAGATTGTATGATAGTTACATCATCTGGTTGATCGTGTAGTGTATTATAGTCTAGTATAGTGTACCTATGCATTACATTTGCATGTACTAATCATGATTGAGAGGACTAGAATGTAACATTATATGCTGTACGCATAATATGAGAATACATAGAGTAGCATATATGCCTAGAAAGGTAAACACGTATGACGTACGTGGCGTACATGTGTGTTATGGTTTATATGTTGAGATTTATTGTTTACCAGTCAATATTCTAATCAGAATTCGGATAATTTAGTTTTCTGTGAACACGATATTTTATATATAAGACATCATATATATAGAATGAATCGGTCTGACCATGATGGTCAATGTATCGGTGTTGATTACATATTATATGGTATTGTGACCGTACCAGGGTATGTTGTTTCATTCGGGGGACGATGGCGACTCATCTAGATTATGTAAGTAGACGCGTTACTAGTTACGCAATATTTTCCGATAACATAAACCTAATTGCAATTATGACATCATCGTTTTATTAATACAAGCCTCCTCGATTAATATACGAGCGGTACGCGTGTCAGTCTACGCATTACATCATGGCGACGAGATTACTCTGATGTAATATATAGCTAATAACATTGATCATATCACTGAACATGTCGTGTCCTATTACGTACTTACTAGGTAACTAATAGTGCAATAGTATATTTATTTAGATATATAGCTAAATCAAATATACACATAAATATATAGATGTATAATTTATAGAATAAAATATATTATATACGGTTATTTATACAATGAATATAATATTTATATACATATATGTATATACAATTTATAGAATTATATAATGTATTGTAGTAATGTTATATACAATAACAATTGCATTTCTGTATCATTGAATATAATCAAATACAAGGATATCGATAATATAAAAAATAAGTTGATTATAAATTTATATTTATCAGAATTTCATTCTCTCTTTAATTTAATATTATTTCATTTTATATTCATATACCTACAGTATCAAGTTAAACAGAAATACGTATATATATATATATATATATATATGTGTATTTAAATACTGTCACATAGCTAGACTAGATATACTCAGAACTATTCTGATCGCATCGCAATTTACTAAAATGAATGGAAATTAATGAAAATCGAATAATAAAGTAATGTCCAACTATACTAATCTATTAAACAAAAATACATAATTATTTATATGTGTGTTCTATCAAACAACCAAAAAGATCAAAGAAAGGATAAGAAAAAATAAAGGAATATTACTAATTACATTGATACAACTTGATAACATTATGTAAGGAATATATATCCCATACTCAAGAATATATATAAAGCTACTGATTGAAAAATCAATAAATAAAAAGATCCTTGTACCATTTTGCCAGTTTTAATATTTGTACATGCATTTATGTTAATAATAAATATTACATCAAGGTATTCTCAAGATAGATAAAGTAGATTTGTAAAAATTAAAATCCTAGGGCATTAAAGATACTATTTATTTTTCTATGGACATCATTAAAAGTTTACTCAAAGTCAATTAAACAAAACTTATTTATTTTTGCGTCTTTATTTATTTTCAGCATTTTATCACTTTTTTATACATATTAGATATTGAAAATAAATATATTAAATTTGAATATAATTTGTTAAATTGTATCTTTAAAATATTTGAGCAATCATTAAATAAATATAATTGCGCTTAGAATAGTCGAGACGTGCGTAATGGTGTCGGTATTACTGTACTAAGTAAAATGAAATCTAAAAAGGTAGAACTCGGGTAGCACCTGAGTTCTACTTTTTTAATATCTATCGGGAAGTAAAATTCATAAACTTTTGGAGTAATATCGAGACTTTAGAAAATTCCGAATGCTTAATTTATTAAACTAATATTCGTTTTTTTGGACAATTTTTCCGATGAAAAAATTAGAAAAATGCGAATTGTATTCGAAAACAGTATTTTAGAAAACTCAGTTTATTAATTTATATTTTATACGCGAGTGGATAAGGTTTCAGCTTAGTGCCGTTTATGCAAACCGGTTAATGGCATAGTATTCTAACCTAGTACATTTCATATATTCTATATGATTTGAGTCAGATTTGCTTCGTATATTAATGATATAATATTGAATCAACACTATGTAGTAGGGTGCACACTTTTTAAACATTTCGAGTTTAAATGAGAAATTAGAAATTTCATATAGCTGATAATGGCATAAGATAATAATATAATAATGACATAATGCAATGAGTACCGGTGATGTAACATTAGGGATATTGTGATTTATATGCAGTATATTAAAATTTAATATTGGGACTTCATCAGACTGAGAATATAAATATATATATATATATATTTATATATATATATAAGTTAGTATAATATAATTAATATATATAAGGTAGTATAATATAATTAATATATATAAGGTAGTATAATATAATTAATATATATAAGGTGGTATAATATAATTAATATATATATAAGGTGGTATAATATAATTAATATATATATATATATATATAAGGTGGTATAATATAATTAATATATATAATGTAGTATAATATAATTAATATATATATAAGGTAGTATAATATAATTAATATATATATAAGGTGGTATAATATAATTAATATATATAAGGTGGTATAATATAATTAATATATATATATATAAGGTTGTATAATATAATTAATATATATAACGTAGTATAATATAATTAATATATATAAGGTAGTATAATATACTTAATATATATAAGGTGGTATAATATAATTAATATATATATAAGGTGGTATAATATAATTAATATATATAAGGTAGTATAATATAATTAATATATATAAGGTGGTATAATATAATTAATATATATATAAGGTGGTATAATATAATTAATATATATAAGGTAGTATAATATAATTAATATATATAAGGTGGTATAATATAATTAATATATATATAAGGTGGTATAATATAATTAATATATATATATATATAAGGTGGTATAATATAATTAATATATATAATGTAGTATAATATAATTAATATATATATATAAGGTAGTATAATATAATTAATATATATATAAGGTGGTATAATATAATTAATATATATAAGGTGGTATAATATAATTAATATATATATATAAGGTTGTATAATATAATTAATATATATAACGTAGTATAATATAATTAATATATATAAGGTAGTATAATATAATTAATATAAATAAGGTGGTATAATATAATTAATATATATATAAGGTGGTATAATATAATTAATATATATATATATAAGGTTGTATAATATAATTAATATATATAAGGTAGTATAATATAATTAATATATATAAGGTAGTATAATATAATAAATATATATATAAGGTAGTATAATATAATTAATATATATATAAGGTGGTATAATATAATTAATATATATATAAGGTAGTATAATATAATTAAAATATATATATATAGGGTAGTATAATATAATTAATATATATAAGGTTATATAATATAATTAATATATATATAAGGTAGTATAATATAATTAATATATATATAAGGTGGTATAATATAATAAATATATATATAAGGTGGTATAATATAATTAATATATATATATATATATAAAGTAGTATAATATAATTAATATATATATAAGGTGGTATAATATAATTAATATATATATAAGGTGGTATAATATAATTAATATATATATATATATATATAAGGTGGTATAATATAATTAATATATATATAAGGTGGTATAATATAATTAATATATATATATAAGGTGGTATATAGTTGAATATTTATGTACGACAATTTTGTATAAATCTACTAACTAATAATTTCTAAGAAATCGGGAATATAATATAGATTAAATATATGTTAAATTGATATTTAAATAGAATATTTCTGAACCACACACAATATATATATATATATATATATATATATATATATATATATATTTGTATGTGTGTGTAAGTGTGTGTGTGTGTGTGTGTATTGTGTGGAACCCACAATGTGGGTGTTTGTATATGTGCGTGTATGTGATTTAATGTGTATAAACATGCATTGTATATATTTGAAATTATAGGAATCGATATTTAATCGAAATTAAACATTTCCATGTTCAATGAAGTTATTTTCAAAAATAGACACACTTATTTACTTATTTACTTGTTTACAACAAGTTATTAATATGATATATTCGAGGACTAATACATTTACGTAATCATCGATATCATCTGCACTATAATATTAAATTTATATTTGCAGAGAAGTATAACGTGATAGTACCATATAATTATAGTATATATAATACCTTTAGAGTCTATAGACTTCCATATACAGACTATGGTATAGCCTTTATGTGGAGGTCTAAATGTAAACTGTATAACATATAGTAACTAATCATTTAGAGCATATGTAACATACTTTGTATGTAATAATCAATGACAGCTATTTTAAATAGTATATAAATAGTAGTGCCCATTCATAATATATATTATATATATTATATATTATATGCTAAATCAATGGATTTGTTCATACTTTATTTATATATTAAATCAAGTTTTATGTTTAAGTACATTGAACAGGAAATGGAACGTTATACTGGTAGTGTTATTCTAATAAGCTCGTATTAGAGGTCTGCTTTTCCAGGTATATCTAGTATATTGCGTATTATTTAAATACACAAAACACATTATTAAGTACATACAACTACCGTATATTGATGATAGGATATTAAGTAATTTGTGGATAATAATGATATTAAGTAAATAGACTACAAATGTCATTCTAAATAAATACGAATAATTAAAAAGGTAATTGTATTAGAGAATGTATATTATTATATATAATAATTTGTTAGTTAGTCTATTAAACACACATATATATATATATATATATATATATATATATATATATATATATATATATATATATTAATAAGTGTTATTTATATATATTAACAAGTGTTAACACAATTGCTAGAAATATGTTCGGCCATTAGCTCCATTATATAATAACATGATGTAATATCTGATGTCACAAACACTAATCCCATCAAAATTTCAGCCCGGGACAGCTTATAATATTATATAATATTCACTAATGGCGTTGTGTACAATTATATAAATTATATTTATAATTTATATGTAAATAAATATATAAGTTCCATATTTAACTTACTATCGTAAGATATTACATATATACATGATTCTAAGGTATTATATCTATATAGGTTATATTAATTTCATATATTAAATATTATTAAAATATTAGTATCATATCAAAGAAATATAAATGGAATTGAAACGTGTATTCGAATAAATCCCCTATACTAGGAGTATATGTTTTGATTATATAGTCAAAAGAATAAAACGTATAGGAATTACTAAACGGAGGAACAGTTATCTTAATCAACAGATATTAGACGTCATCGCTATACTTCGAGAAGTTAGAGATCATAATTATTTCTAGGGATCGACTGTCAAATATACTTATAATACAATGCATACATTGTGATTATAAAAGATTATTGTCTAAAATTACATTACTAAGTATCGCTATATGAAATACTATTAATATATCCTGTATGTTACCATGTATAAGTAGTTGCTATTATAAATACATCTTTATTATCAACTTTTAATTGCATCCTGTAAAGAAAATATCAACTACTGAAAATGTCTATGTAATATGTGAACTTGAGATTAAACTTAAAGAAATATATCGAACTAATCGAAATCATGTCTTAGTGGCTTGGAACATCTCATAGCATTAATTATATAATTACCCGCTACAATAATTGGATCCGAGAGCATTGTGTTGGTTTACCATAAGAAAGAGACCACCAAAATGTCTATTTTATTTTATTTCGAATACGTTTTCTACACTTTGATTGAGTAATATGTATTATGTAATGTATTATATAATGTATCGTATAATGTATCGTATAATGTATCGTATAATGTATCGTATAATGTATCGTATAATGTATCGTATAATGTATCGTATAATGTATCGTATAATGTATCGTATAATGTATCGTATAATGTATCGTATAATGTATCGTATAATGTATCGTATAATGTATCGTATAATGTATCGTATAATGTATCGTATAATGTATCGTATAATGTATCGTATAATGTATCGTATAATGTATCGTATAATGTATCGTATAATGTATCGTATAATGTATCGTATAATGTATCGTATAATGTATCGTATAATGTATCGTATAATGTATCGTATAATGTATCGTATAATGTATCGTATAATGTATCGTATAATGTATCGTATAATGTATCGTATAATGTATCGTATAATGTATCGTATAATGTATCGTATAATGTATCGTATAATGTATCGTATAATGTATCGTATAATGTATCGTATAATGTATCGTATAATGTATCGTATAATGTATCGTATAATGTATCGTATAATGTATCGTATAATGTATCGTATAATGTATCGTATAATGTATCGTATAATGTATCGTATAATGTATCGTATAATGTATCGTATAATGTATCGTATAATGTATCGTATAATGTATCGTATAATGTATCGTATAATGTATCGTATAATGTATCGTATAATGTATCGTATAATGTATCGTATAATGTATCGTATAATGTATCGTATAATGTATCGTATAATGTATCGTATAATGTATCGTATAATGTATCGTATAATGTATCGTATAATGTATCGTATAATGTATCGTATAATGTATCGTATAATGTATCGTATAATGTATCGTATAATGTATCGTATAATGTATCGTATAATGTATCGTATAATGTATCGTATAATGTATCGTATAATGTATCGTATAATGTATCGTATAATGTATCGTATAATGTATCGTATAATGTATCGTATAATGTATCGTATAATGTATCGTATAATGTATCGTATAATGTATCGTATAATGTATCGTATAATGTATCGTATAATGTATCGTATAATGTATCGTATAATGTATTATTATTATTATTATTATTATTATTATTATTATTATTATTATTATTATTATTATTATTATTATTATTATTATTATTATTATTATTATTATTATTATTATTATTATTATTATTATTATTATTATTATTATTATTATTATTATTATTATTATTATTATTATTATTATTATTATTATTATTATTATTATTATTATTATTATTATTATTATTATTATTATTATTATTATTATTATTATTATTATTATTATTATTATTATTATTATTATTATTATTATTATTATTATTATTATTATTATTATTATTATTATTAGTTATAACATTAATAAATATAAGAAAGTGTAAATAACATTTATATGGAGCACCATTTTACTTCGAAAACTATATCAGTTTAAAGAGAGTAACAAATTTAATTTAATTTTTACGATTGAATAAAAAGATTAATAAAATAAATTACCGGATATACCATTCAATATTAATTTAATTAATAATTTAGAATGCGAAACTTAGTAAAAATATTTGTAAAGTTTTAAAAATAGTATCTGCATATTTGTTGGTAATATCTTGTGATGATCTTGTGATGCATTGCATTATGAGAAAGAAAAATTATTATATCTTCGCATATCATTATTATTAGACTATAATTATATTATAATTTATTTATTTATTTTAGTTTTGATACCCTCTATAAATATTATGATTAAATCAGAATTTCTACAACATTTTACTTTTAAAATTTGTTTTATCGATGATTATTCTGTTAATCATTTATTTGTTTTTATTTTATTGTATTTATTTGTATTTATACAAACAGTAAATATAGTATAATTATTTTAGTATTTTACATAGGTTCATTAGTTAATAAATGTTTTATCTACAAATTTCATATAATGTATAGTAAAATAAATTATTATTATTAGTCTTAGATATTTTGACAATTTGTATGTCATTTTATATTCATAACTATAAAGGTGATTAGTAATTATTCTGTTACACAGCAGACATTCTGTTCAGTATTATTCCAGCGTGCATAAGAACATCTTCGGTATATGAATAATATATTATGTCAAGGAATTTATTCAAAATATTGGATACGGAAAGACTATTTTAGATAAAAACATTTATGGACTTAGTACATTTAGGACCTGGATATTTATATATTTATTTCATATAGGTCAGTAGGGTTATCTATTATGAGTAATATTCCGTAATTCTAGTAGGTTAATAGTATATCATGATCAATGATATCAACTACGGATGATAGGTCTATATATAACTTGAGTGGATATAAAGTTATATTATATAAGGGTTAATATGTATATATAACATTATTAGTTAGTTCTAAGTCAATACATTATTCATGTATAACTTTTTAAGCAAAACCGCTAATTGTGGAATGGTTGCGAACTGCGTTAGCAGTTTATTAATATTACCAATTATTATAATTTATTAGATTATTGTCAAATTCAGATATTGAGTTATGGTTATATATTGCGTGTTTAATTAAATGTAATGATTAATTTATTTACCGATAGAAAGGGATAAGATGGGTTAACTAAACGCTAAATGCACTTGCATTAAAGATATTCATTTTGAGCATATTAATATAATTAATCAATCATAACAAATAAGTTAAATCAATAAGACATAGTCCCATTGCATAATACTATACACGATTAAGAGATCAATAATAGTGAGAATACATCACTAGTTAGTTGGTCTATATGGTATATATCTAACGTATATAGTGTGACAATGCAGTGATTGCAATTACCCTGCAATTTGATGATATTCCCTATAATAACAATGTTTATGAATCGTGTCCAGGACCTCGACTGCAATAAATTATCTTTTCAATATTCATTCATTAAGCCTTTATTTTCCCATACAATTGTGAAATATGGTACGATGTGCATATTTAATGTATTGCGTTTCATACAATTTATTATTAAATAAGGCAAACGATTTACTTTTTAGATGTTATTTTAAATGTCATTAAGTGTATTTATTAAAATAATTTCCTTATATAATAATACTAATTATGTATATATTGGTATTACTAATTAGAAAATGTAGTTAGTGTTATTAGTGTTAATCTGTTATTGATATGAGATATATTTAGATTTAGTTAGTTTTGTTAGTGTTAAGTTGTTATTGATATAAGATGTTTTTAGATTTAGTTAGTGGTATTAGTGTTAAGTTGTTATTGATATGAGATGTATTTAGATTTAGTTAGTTTTGTTAGTGTTAAGTTGTTATTGATATGATATATATTTAGATTTAGTTAGTGTTATTAGTGTTAAGTTGTTATTGATATGAGATGTATTTAGATTTAGTTAATTTTGTTAGTGTTAAGTTGTTATTGATATGAGATATATTTAGATTTAGTTAGTGTTATTAGTGTTAAACTGTTATTGATATGCGATGTATTTAGATTTAGTTAGTGTTATTAGTGTTAAGTTGTTATTGATATGAGATATATTTAGATTTAGTTAGTGTTATTAGTGTTAAGTTGTTATTAATATGAGATGTATTTAGATTTAGTTAGTGGTATTAGTGTTAAGTTGTTATTGATATGGGATGTATTTAGATTTAGTTAGTTTTGTTAGTGTTAAGCTGTTATTGATATGAGATGTATTTATATTTAGTTAGTGGTATTAGTGTTAAGTTGTTATTGATATGAGATGTATTTAGATTTAGTTAGTTTTGTTAGTGTTAAGCTGTTATTGATATGAGATGTATTTATATTTAGTTAGTGGTATTAGTGTTAAGTTGTTATTGATATGAGATATATTTAGATTTAGTTAGTGTTATTAGTGTTAAGCTATTATTGATATGTGATGTATTTAGATCATTAGAAAACATAATATATGTATCGTCAGCAAATATATCAAATTTCCATTTATTTTTATATTAGTGCTATCGTAGATAAATGTAGGGCATTATAAAAGTCAGGGCTTTACGGTAACCCATATTTGATATTATTATTTAAATCAAAGAATTGGAGTTATTATAAGAGATATATTGTTATACTAGAAAAGCATACTACGAAGAAAAATATTATATAAAACTACAAAGCGCTTCATTAAATTATAATATTAATATATAAATATATATATTAAAATATCTTAGAGTATTGTGAAAGAAGAGATATCGGTTTATAATTAGCTAAAACCTTTGAAATCTAACCATTTATTAGTAGGGTATACTTTCAATGTTGTATATAGATTGTTATGACGTGATAATGGCGTACTTATAGAATTTATGAAATGTTTTATAGACTTTATGATGGTAATTAATAATAGATTTAGATTTATAATTTGAAACTATTTAAATGCATTATGATTGTCAATAATATTATACATTTTAGATCAATCATTCTAAGATGGACGATAATTTAAATCAAGATACATTATGAAAAATAAGTTATATTATAAAAATTATGTTTATTTTCTATTTTATTTTATATTGTGGAATTTATAGATTCAAATAATCGGGAAATGGGATAGTAGTCATTTAATAATTGACATTGAATGATAAATAATAAAAATGTTATTACGAAATTAATACTTAATAACGAATTCATTTAACTGTAATGAACTACGAAGGCAATGTATATTTCTAGGTTTACATAGATCCATATGTTTTTAATCTAGCACTATGTAAAGTATATAATTATAACGTAACCTATACATTAATCGTTAATTTGCTTGAGACTATTACCACGTGTCGACTGACGTCTGTTTTACCGTTTAGGTATATGTCATATGAGATTAACTGAGATACGGCGTTATATTACGGTAAATGTATTTGGAAACAAATAACTAATATTAGAAGGTAATATTAGTTAATATCGATTGATATTATGTAATAATATATATATAATTAATCATATAAATGAATAACATATATATTCTATATATATATATATATGTATGTGTGTGAGTATATATATATATATATATATATATATATATATATATATATATGTATATATATATATATATATAGATCAAAGTCACATTACCGATTATTCCAAATTGAACAAAAATATGTCTGATACTTACAATATATTTTATAAAATTTAATAAATACTTATAAAGTGGTAATTCCAATAAATAACTACAATAATATAAATTACGAATACAAATTATATATGATATTATAAAATGATAAATGATGTAATGATGACATAAATAAATAATAGATGTGTACAAAATCAATAATTATTAATTAACACTTACTATATTAATCTATGCAACATTGTAAAGATTATATAACAAAATTAATACAGAATACGTCTAGTAAAGTAACAATGACGTACATATATAGAAATTTACCTTAAAAGGATAACATATATATTTTATTAATTGTTTTCAATCACTTCCACATTCAATGGAACTAGATATTGATAGAGTTCAATGAGTTCATGGATCGCTAACTAGACTCATTGCTTTATTTAAGCTTTACGAGGCAATCGGAGTATACTTTATATATTAAACTTATAATACAATTAGTAATATATTGCAATAGATAATAATGCAGTTATTACTTATATCGGTCCTGATGTTATAAATACTACGATACTTAGTTTAATTACAATAAATATCCCATAGGCACCTATATATTCAATAGGCATATTAAACAATAAAATATAAACAATTAACATTTTAAAAGTTATCATTTCTATTACAATGTATTACACAAACAATTAGTTACAAATGCGCCAACTAAATGTTTCAAATGTAATTCAAATATATTGCATAACCTTTTGTATATTTAAAGTTTAGTATTACTATATAGTAATACTAAACTTTAAATACATATATAAATATATATATATATATATATATATATATATACATATATACATATATACATATATATATAT
>OZ038313.1:14876729-14879229 GCA_964035775.1 Osedax frankpressi | reverse complement strand
AAAGTAAAGATAACTAATTTCATAAAACAAAATATATATACTAATAAACTAGTAACGAAGTAATAACGTAGTAGTAACGTAATAGTAACGTAGTAATAACATAATAGTAACGTAGTAGTAACGTAGTAGTAACGTAGTAGTAACGTAGTAGTAATGTAGTAGTAACGTAGTAGTAACGTAGTAGTAACGTAGTAGTAACGTAGTAGTAACGTAGTAGTAACGTAGTAGTAACGTAGTAGTAACGTAGTAGTAACGTAGTAGTAACGTAATAGTAACGTAATAGTAACGTAATAGTAACGTAGTAGTAACGTAGTAGTAACGTAGTAGTAACGTAGTAGTAACGTAGTAGTAACGTAGTAGTAACGTAGTAGTAACGTAGTAGTAACGTAGTAGTAACGTAGTAGTAACGTAATAGTAACGTAGTAGTAACGTAATAGTAACGTAGTAGTAACGTAATAGTAACGTAGTAGTAACGTAGTAGTAACGTAGTAGTAACGTAGTAGTAACGTAGTAGTAACGTAGTAGTAACGTAGTAGTAACGTAGTAGTAACGTAGTAGTAACGTAGTAGTAACGTAGTAGTAACGTAGTAGTAACGTAGTAGTAACGTAGTAGTAACGTAGTAGTAACGTAGTAGTAACGTAGTAGTAACGTAGTAGTAACGTAGTAGTAACGTAGTAGTAACGTAGTAGTAACGTAGTAGTAACGTAGTAGTAACGTAGTAGTAACGTAGTAGTAACGTAGTAGTAACGTAGTAGTAACGTAGTAGTAACGTAGTAGTAACGTAGTAGTAACGTAGTAGTAACGTAGTAGTAACGTAGTAGTAACGCAGTAGTAACGTAGTAGTAACGCAGTAGTAACGCAGTAGTAACGCAGTAGTAACGTAGTAGTAACGTAGTAGTAACGTAGTAGTAACTTAGTAGTAACGTAGTAGTAACGTAGTAGTAACGTAGTAGTAACGTAGTAGTAACGTAGTAGTAACGTAGTAGTAACGTAGTAGTAACGTAGTAGTAACGTAGTAGTAACGTAGTAGTAACGTAGTAGTAACGTAGTAGTAACGTAGTAGTAACGTAGTAGTAACGTAGTAGTAACGTAGTAGTAACGTAGTAGTAACGTAGTAGTAACGTAGTAGTAACGTAGTAGTAACGCAGTAGTAACGTAGTAGTAACGTAGTAGTAACGCAGTAGTAACGCAGTAGTAACGTAGTAGTAACGTAGTAGTAACGTAGTAGTAACTTAGTAGTAACGTAGTAGTAACGTAGTAGTAACGTAGTAGTAACGTAGTAGTAACGTAGTAGTAACGTAGTAGTAACGTAGTAGTAACGTAGTAGTAACGTAGTAGTAACGTAGTAGTAACGTAGTAGTAACGTAGTAGTAACGTAGTAGTAACGTAGTAGTAACGTAATAGTAACGTAGTAGTAACGTAGTAGTAACGTAGTAGTAACGTAGTAGTAACGTAGTAGTAACGTAGTAGTAACGTAGTAGTAACGTAGTAGTAACGTAGTAGTAACGTAGTAGTAACGCAGTAGTAACGTAGTAGTAACGCAGTAGTAACGCAGTAGTAACGCAGTAGTAACGTAGTAGTAACGTAGTAGTAACGTAGTAGTAACTTAGTAGTAACGTAGTAGTAACGTAGTAGTAACGTAGTAGTAACGTAGTAGTAACGTAGTAGTAACGTAGTAGTAACGTAGTAGTAACGTAGTAGTAACGTAGTAGTAACGTAGTAGTAACGTAGTAGTAACGTAGTAGTAACGTAGTAGTAACGTAGTAGTAACGTAGTAGTAACGTAGTATATTTTATATTTCCAAAGAGAGCTTTTATAACAAACACTTTATCTGCACTAAAAACCAACACTTGTGAAATTAGTAAATTAATGGAATTTGATAATATATATCAATGTCAAGATTAAGATAAAGAGGATTTATAATCAATTAGTAAAGAACAATGTTTCAGATTAAATAAGTTTGAATAAATTAATATTAAATTAAAATACAAATGTTATTAACAAATGTTATTAACAAATTTATCTTCTGGATTAATTTTATTAATTATCAACTGAATACCTATAATATTTAAAAAAAAGTAAATGTGTATTATGAATCAAATATATACAATGTATTCTGGTGGGCAAGCAAACTTGAAATAATTGCTAATTAGAGAATTTGGTCATATTTAGAATATATATTACCTCCTATGTATTTATATCGCAATTCATGAATAATAGAATATATAAAATTCTATTCCAATACGACGGCTACTTATATTATAACTTCCTTTCATGTGAATCAGAAAAGTTGATGGTTATTAACTTTAAAAGTGATTTTAGGAGAACCAGAAAAAGAAGGCACTGGTTATTATACAATATATTCCAAATCCTAAAATGTCATCAAAACAGAAAAATAAATAAAAGAAATTTTGAGTAACTATGCTAATGTAACTTAGCACCCGGACTCAATGTAATATATACTTATTTATATATATATATATATATATATATATATAT